>CALNVZ010001721.1:26365215-26399732 GCA_940671915.1 Paracentrotus lividus | reverse complement strand
AAGAGCGAGAGCGGAAGCCTATTTGATAATTAACCATGATAGCGTAATGATGAAGAGGGGCTGCGGAGCTTTTGGGGCTGAGCCAAAAGTGGGTGTGGCTAGCTGAACATGTCAAAAATTACCAAGTGGGGAATAAAGTAACCGACAGTTGCCGAAAATATATACCGACCCCGGCCAAAACATTGCTTAGAATGTCGAAAAGTCCCGCAACTGCTTCCATGACTTGCCGATGTTGTCGAGACTTCTGATCCGACCCAAGATCGACAGCTCAGACATGTTGCGAATTGCGAGATTTGACTGAAAAGTTTTGATGTTGTCGAGGCTACCGACCCTATTGGAGAAAACAGCCTGATTATCATGTTGAGGCTGCAAAAACTACATTAAGGACTTGCTGATATTGCTGAGCACGTTCACCCTGGCAGAGATGCATGATGCCGAGATTTTTAGAGACAGCTATGGAGATTCAAACCTCCGATACCTTGTCACATACAGACGTCATCTTTACTATCTGAGCACCTCTGGTACACATGGAGTAGACATGGTAAACTTGTTTAATTAGATGTGAATGCAGTGTTCGTCATTGTGTTGGATTTGTTTTGTTCTGTTTTGTTTTGTTTTGTTTTGTTTTGTTTTGTTTTTTTAATATAAATTTAGTGATGAAAACATATACATCTTTGAACAAATTATATAAATCATCGATTTTACATGAAACATTGAATATTTTCTTGAACTAAAGTGTTATAAAATATACATAACGCTTTAGTTTTACAACATTTTTCTATCTCTAAGCGATCGCAAATCATTCTTTTAAATACACTGTAAATAGAGAGTTCATGGAAAATGATCTTTTTGTTTTCTGCCTGAACAAAAGAGGAATAAATTGCATATTTTGCATATACGATCAGAAAATTTAGGGTTTTAAAACGTTTGTTGTCTAAATTAAAGCCTTCAATTAAAGTAAATTTATTGAACGAAAATCTTATCTTGTAAATTATCTGTACAATGTTACTAAATCTTAACCAAAACAGCTTCGTCTGTCGACAGTTTACAAATAAATGAACAATGTCGTGTATTTTACCGTCGAAACTACACAAAGGATTATTATTTATTTACCATTTATACAAATTGTATTTATGTGGTATTAGATCTCCTCTCACGTCCCTGGATTATGTAACAACACTGTAAAAAAATAATACAGCAAAGTGATGTCAGCAGAGTCGCCATACAAAAATGTAATTTAAAATAACAGGTTTGCTGTAAATTTCTCCTCTAATAATTAATGAAAGAGAAGGAAAAAAATCATTAGAGTTCTATAGCTTACACAGTTGGTTAAAACGGAATAAATGTGTTACTCCTGATGTATATTTTGTATTTCTCATGTAATTATCTGCAGGAGAAATTTACAACAAAACTGTTTTTTATAATACGTTTTTTTATGGCGACTCTGCTGACAGCAGATTTGCTGTAAAAATACAAATATTTTTTACAGTGAACTTATACTAGTAGTTGAATTCTATGATCTTGTTTTCTTTCATAGCTTGTAGATTAAATTGCCATATCAAATTCCAGTTAATTTGTTCTTTTTTGTCTAATAATTATTCCTCCCATTTGTTTTCAGCTGTTGGTTTAACAATGTTATTGGTCAGAATCATATTGTAAAACAATTTAGATTTTCTTTTATCATTTACATTAGTAAGTACAGTTTTCAATACCAATGTTGTCTGATTCTGTACTATCATTTTAATTGCCAGTCTATATTTTTTCTCCATACTTTTGATATAGCATTTATAACAATATTGTACTCTTGAAACAAAGAAGCATGTTTATTTTGAAATAAATGTGTAAGTTGCTTTAGTGACATTAGGTTTGACTGAATAGTAATGTCTTTTATTTTCAGTATACCTGCGTCAAACCATTTTTTTAAATCCTTTATATTCGAATTAAACCATAGTGTTTCATTTTGAACATTGATGTGCTCTAAATCAGTTGTAAGATTACTTTCATTTGATTCTTTTAAACTAAACCAAGCAAATATCATTTCCTTATAATATTTAGGCATCTTCATATTCTCTACAAAGATCATTATTTCATCTTTTTTACAGTTGCTATTTAATACATGTTTTAAGCCACCTAATTTATGAAAAAAAAAACTGTCAATTATTTTACTCTAATTTGAATCTACATTGGAGAAATAAAGTAAAATCCATTTCAGTAAGAAGCTTTGAAGGAGACTATCTGAATCAACCATATTTAGTCCTCCAAGATCACATTTTGAACAAACAACACTTCTTTTTACTTTGTCTTTCTTGCTATTCCATAAAAATGAAAACAATAAGAAATTCATATGTTTAACTACCTTTTTTGGCATTAAAATCATTTGTGCGTTGTAAATTATTTGAGATACTAAAAATGTTTTTATGATCGTTATTTTCCAAGATAGCGTTAAACGTCTAGATTTCCAAAGACGAATAATACTCTCTATTTTTGAGGTTTTGGAGGTCCAGTTATGATTGGTGAGGTTTTGTTCATTCTTTCCGAAGTAAACACCTAATATCTTTACATCAGAATCAGTTATGGGTATACCATTTTATGTTATCTCTAGATTTACCGTTGATATCTACAATGGAACATTTTGACTTATTTAACTGTAATACAGAAAAAGAGCTAAAATTTTCAATTGTTTGTATTACTTTTTTTAAAGAATCTTTGTCATCCACAAAAAATGTTGCATCATCAGCAAATTGTAATATCTTTATTTCTACAGATTCAAAAAGTTTTATTCTTTTAATTTCTCGATCTCTTCTTACCTTAATTGCTAACACTTCTACGGCAAGAATGAACAAAAGTGCCGAAAGGGGGCAGCCTTGACGCACACCTCTTGATATGCTTATTTCTTCTGTTAACCATGCATCCATTTACGTTTACACTGCTTTTCACATTTGTATATAAAGTGTTAATCCATTTACAAAAATCATTTTTAAAACCAAATCTTTTTAGACAGTCAAATAGAAAATCCCAACTAATACAGTCGAAGGCTTTTCGAAAATCAGTTAGCAGTGCTAATCCTTTATGTGAATAGTTCTGTACATAATAGAATACATCTTCAATTAATCGAATGTTTTCTGCTAGATTTCGCCCTTTAATATATCCAACTTGGTCATTTGAAATTAATGTTGGAATTACTCTTTTTATTCTTTTTGCCAAAACAGAAGCAATAATTTTATAATCATATAGTTTAAAAGGGAGATTGGTCTCCAATTTTCTAAGTTACATTTGTCACCTTTTTTTGTGCAACAATTTGATTTTCATGGCTAGCTTTTGAGTGTTTGATAATTCTTTTTGTCAAAACTTTCGTTTAAAGAAGAGACAAGTAACATTTTCACATCTGTCCAAAAATATTGATAAAACTCAATGTTTAAGCCATCACTCCCTGCATGGAGCTTTATTTTTGGCAAACTCAAAGATAACTTGCTTACATTCCAATTCTGTTACTGGGCCTTCGCAAGATTCTGCTAATTCATCAGTTAGAATGGAGTTTTGTAAATCTAACAAATATCTATCTAAATCTTGTGGAATTTTATTTACACTGTAAAGATTTGTATAGAAATTATGAATTACATTTTCTTATCTTTTGCTGAACTCTGTTACATTTTTACCTTTATCATCACGCAGTGAGAGGATGAGCTCTTATCAAAATTTCTTTTTTCTATGACAAGAAATATTTTGAGTTTTCTTCCTTCTTCAAACTTGACCTCACAATTGACCTTGACATTCTCGTTTATATATGTTGCAATTTCTTTAGTTATTTTGTTCGTGTTCATCTATAATTTCCGGCATTTTCTCTTCATCGACATTCCACATTTTTTCATTCAAGTTGCAATTAGCTTCTAATCTTTGACATCATGTTCTTTTTTTTTTTGTTTTTATTTTTTGCATAATGGATAGAATATTCTCTAATATAATTTTACAAAGTTCCCATGCATCTCGCCATGATATACGTAAATGTTCTTTTCTTTAATGACTTCATTATGATGGATCTTATCTCTTTACAATAATCAGTTTTGGTCAACAATTTGTGTTAAGTTTCCAGAATCCTGGTCCATGTTTAGTGCTATTTACCTTGATCGTTACAGTGACTGCGTGTGGTCACCACATATATACTGGCCTATATCAGTCTTAACACATTCATTTTTAAATCTTTGCTTACTAATATAAAATCTATTCTGGATGCTATTTGCATTTTTGTTACGCCAGTATATTGTCTTTTGTCGAAATGTACCTTTCTCCATATATCTATTAACTATATATCTATTTTGTTTTGTTTTTGTTTGTTTGTTTTGTTTTTTGCTCAGCAACATTATTTTGCTTCAGCTTTACTTTTTCGATGAGCTTGTCCCCGTATTCACTTCTTCTCTTCTTCTTCTTTCTTCTTCTCTCTTCTTCTTCTTTCTTCTTCTTCTTCTCCTTCTCCTTCTCCTTCTCCTTCTCCTTCTCCTTCTCCTTCTCCTTTCCTTCTCCTTCTCCTTCTCCTTCTCCTTCTCCTTCTCCTTCTCCTTCTCCTTCTCCTTCTCCTTTCCTTCTTTTCTTCTTCTTCTTCTTCTTCTTCTTCTTCTTCTTCTTCTTTTTGTTTTTGTTTTTTCTTTTTTCTTTCTTTTCCTAAGTTGACCCACGGCAGGCTAGGCCAGAAAAGCGGTTGGGCCGCTGCAGGGACGTTGATCGGGGCCCGGCGCCCAGGTTCAATTCCCTGCAGTCGACACATCTTTCTGATCATGATGCGGTAAAGGTTGGCGTCCGGAGGTTGGTCGCAGACATAAATGATCTTATCTGATTCAAAACCCAACCAGAACCTCCTTCACCGCTACCCACCGCCCCCCCCCCCCTCCCTCAATAAAAAAAAAAAAAAAAAAAAAAAGATGAATAAAACTTCCTGTGCCAACAAATAGTACCGTTAATATAGATCTAATCGTCAGATCCGGCTCTATATAGATCTAGATCCTTTTCGCTTGTTGTTTGTTGTTGCTGTTGTTTATTTTCTGTTTGTTATTATAGTGCTTGCAATGGATGGCGGGGGGTGTGTTTGATTGTTTTGGAGGCTGACGGTCCAGATTGTTTTACCTCACAAAATGAAGTTATCATTTGTGTTATTTCTCTCTTTTTGTATGCCGTATAGTAAATGCACTTTCGTGTGATGAAACAACAATAACAATGGCGAACTTCACGCAATTTCTTATATGTTTGGGTTTATTTCTGAAGTTAACACTTGCTGTTGAGGAGCCAGCGTCTCCATTTGACGATGCTTTTGAAGACGTAACATCTTGCAGTTCATCATGTGAAAAAACATATCCTTTACACACATATCCAAAGGTATTTTAAACGTATTTTGTTGACTCGTCGTGACTTGAGAGATCAATCCAAATTATGTTGTGTAGTCGATTGTGTGCACGCAAATTGCATTGCAATCAATGCATACAATTTCAATACAATGCAATGCATATTGCAATGCACTGTGTGCTGAGCAGAGGCCTCTGTTGCACTATTCAATTGCACTTTTACAGCAATGCAAATGTTTACATCTTTAGTTTCAGAATTAAGAAAAGAAATGGAGTTGTTTTGTGTCTTGTGTGTGCCCGTTGTCGACGACATTGTCATAATTGTGTCATGTTGTGTTGACTTGTTTGTGTTTAACTAACTAACTTTTTGTGTTTAACTTGGTTTAATTAACATGATCAAGATTCTAACAAAAATTTTGAGGGTTCGCTGATAACTTAGAGTTAGTTATAGACATAGATTTTCTAGTGATACAGGAATTGTGATGTCAACAAAATATTGTCAGAAGAGCCTAAATTTTGAGTCAATTTTCTGTTTCATTTTTACAGGGGTGATATTCCTCCGATTTAAATCGGAATTCCAATTTTTTTTATTTTTTTTATTTATTTTTTTTCCTCCAGGTATGCACAAAATTGCCAAATTTAAAGTCCCAAAATGCAAAAAGTCCGTACCGTGTGAGCAGGGACAGCCCCCCCCCCCCCCACACCCTTCCCGTCTCGGTCGCTTCGCTCCTTCGCTTTAGTATGTACAATGTATATTTTTTTTCAAGAGTGAATATATCTATTTTTTTTTTCAAGAGTGAATATCACCCCTGAATTTTAGACAAATAATGTTAGTTGAAATTCTTAAAACTTTTGTGGCCCTAATATGTTTGCATATATACGTTTAGAAGTCTAGATCTATAAAGAAAGATATTGGAATAACATTATTATTATAAACCCCTCAAAAAAAGTTCCGCAAATCGACTTTGGGACATGATGACTTTTGAGGTGCGCTTTAGTTATTCCTGCTGTTCATACCATTGGAAAGATCATTTATTCACCTTTTATTGATATCATATAAATATGCATGACACAATCATTACAAATTTGTAATGATTGTGTCATGCTTCAATTTACAGGATATGGAGAGAAGTAAAAAGTCAAATGTTGTAAAATGCACTTTTATTGATCACATTGAAGTTGTGCAACTCTACTTTAGACCTTAATAACTTTTGGGGTAATTTATCATTTTTATTGAATTTGGACCATTGTCATTAAGTTCAGTTAAATTCCTCTTTTTATTTATACCTAATTTGTTATAGTGATGTCATGCTTGGGTCCACAGAATCCCTGAATACCCCCTGAATGCAAGGCAAAGCGAAAGATAATGTTCAGTTTGAATGTTTTAAACCTTGATACATTTTAATGTGGGTTTTTATCACTATGAATTTTCATAGCATTGGAAAGTTCATTTATTCTTCTTTTTATTGATACTCTATTTGCAATAGTAACATCATGTTTGAATGCACATAATTCGTGAATATTATTATATAATAGCAAAGTAAAAAGTGAAAAGTTGCAAAATGCATTGTTATTACTCAAATCCAGTAACTCGCAACGGACAATAACACTCACAATAAGGATTCAATTTGCACCATTTGACTTCTGACTTGTCCTAAGATTCAGGTGATCTGTGCATACAAGAACAATAATGTTGTTACAATAAGGGTATCATCGAAAAGTGGAATAAATGAGCTTGAAAATGGTATAAAATTCAATAAAAATGAGAAAATATCCCAAAAGATACCAGGGCCTAAATCGGGATTTGGAATTCAATTTGATCAATAAAAATGCATTTTGTAACATTTGACTTTGCTTTTCTCCATGATATTTTGTGCATTTAAGCATTTAATCATTACAAATAGGATATCAATAAAATGGGAATAAATTATGTTTCCAACAGTATGAATATCAGGAATAACTAAAGCATACCTGAAAAGTTAACATTGCCCAAAGTCGATTTGCGAAACTTTTTGTTAGGGGTTTAGTTGGATGTGTTCCGAAGGTTGGTTTGTCTGATAATGAAATAGGGTCTACATTGTAGATGTACATTTTTGTAGGGTTCGTTTGTCCGATTATATAAATTTCCCATACAATGTCAATGTATCTACAAATGTACAATGTACCTAGATGCTTGTTCATCTGAACATTTGATACTATAGTCCAAACGTTCATTCGTACGGCCTTGAAATAAAGAAGTTAGTGTTAGTAGTGTGAAAAGTAAATAGATCTAGAGGTCTAGGATTCATTGTCCACAAATGGAATAGTTCTAGGGTTTGATGATTCGAAAATGAAATAGGGTTTGTAAATTTGATTTTTGAACAAACAAACCTTTTACCATTTTTCGGGCAAATGAATCTTTGAAACAATGAGCCTTTGGGAAAAGTCTGGCAAATTAATATTCCCTGAGTAGGATTTGTAGAAGATTCCATGTAGAACTTATCTTGTAGAACTAATCTATTGTTGCTTTTCTGAAATTGGATGCAATTTGGAAATGGGTCTATAAAATGGATTTAAGCTTGATTTCTGTCATGAAAATTGTGAAGAAAAGGATAAACATGTGTACAATTAGTTATATATTTTGCACACTGTACTCATAAACACAATTATAGATGAAGATAAACATGTGTTTAAAGTTGTAAACATTGTGGTCTTCATTGTTGATTTTTTATTTTAAGCATTTAATATTCTAGCGAGTTCGAAATATAGCTTATCTGAAGAACAATATAATAATTGTATTGTTTTTCTTTACCTTTTCTTTTAGATGGAAGATCTGAGGGCTTGCCAAAGGGGATGTCGTCTTTTTTCCATGCTGGAGTTTGGTGAAGTGGATTATGAAGAATCAGATTTCAATAATACAGTACAAGCTTGTAAAGGAGGTAAGTTGACCGAAATGAGCACACTACTCATTGGCTAAGGATCAAAATGTGCATGTTCATGTATATGTAGAGCTCCCATGTAACCAAAATTACTTACAATATGACATGCATGATACTGTGTAAGCCAATATTTTTGCGATTCTGCACTAGTTTGGTAAATTTGCGAGTCGATAATTTCATGTTTTTTGTCATGTTTTCATTACTATGAATAGCCTTAATATGTTGAAGTGGAAATTTTTGCGATGATGGACACGCGAAATTTGCGAAAATGAAACCACCACAAAAATAACCATTTATACAGTAGTAACACTATATTTCATAAAGAAGTACCCCCCTCCCCCTTGCACCTACTACTCGGAAACTTTTGTCATATGAAATTACATGCTACATGTATGTAGTGTGTGGCTTTTTTCTCATGGGGGAAAATAAATATCTATCACTTGTGATACAAAAGCCAGACAAATAATGAAATGAATACAAATGGCAATAGTTATAAATGAACATCTGGTAAATTTTGTTCTGAATTACAAGACTAGTTTCCACAGCTGTGCTTTTCCTTTGTCCATAGTGCACTGCATTTTTATTTGCAAAAAATTAACAGAGAGTGAAATAGGTTTATTGATTTATATTGTTTATGCAATTAAATATTGTGCAGAAAAGTACATTTCAATGTAGAGGTGTTAAAGTGATGAATTGACTGGCCTATTGCTAATGTCATGGTCCATTCTCTGGCCAGATATAATGTCCTTAAACTATGGTGTTACATGTAGGCCTATGTGGATCACATATGTACTTTGCTTCTCCCCGCCCAGAAGTACATGTAAATACATGTATTATATACATTGTACATGTACATGTAGGTACCTGGTATGCATGCAATGTACAATACATGCTTCATGTACATTTACAAAATGTACCCTTCCATGTCCTTGCAATTGATCTGAAAATTGGAGCAGCTGGTTGCTGCCACATAAATGTAAATATTGTCAGCCATTGAACAATAGATCTATATATGAAAAGCTCTGTTCCAAAAGGTACTGTACATCCACGTTTTATGAAAATTGAGTTCCTAATGTAATACACCATTATTCAGTTAGGTACCTTTCTTTGAAAGAAACTGCTCATCTCAATTTTAAAAGGCAGCCATTAGAAAATACCCTTTCTTATATCACTTTTTCATAGACGCCTGTAGAAAAAAATAAATGTGTTTTCCTCAGGAGTAACAAAGATGGATGTAGTACCTTTTGGAATGGAGCTCTTGATGAGTGTGGGCATGTAAACATAAATACTCTCTGTACTTTTCTTTTATTGTTTTGTTTCAGCTTGCCATGAAGCATATATTGGTGAAGAACAGTTGTTTGCTTGCTGCCTCGGCTGTACAGAACAAGTACCATTTGCTATTAAGATGAGAAAAGAGGTAAAATTCAACAGAATTTGAACATGTCACAGCTCAGGGGGAGGGGGGGCTTTACTTGACAAATCAAATCAATTTATTGAAACAAATATCTGAATTTCCTGGTTATCATCAATACACCAAAGACATGACAAGAAATACAATCCATAAATTTATGTAATATACCCATAATTATGATGATAATATTAAATACAGTGTACATGATGGAATAGCCACTTCTTGTTTCACTACACGTACATGTACATGTACATATATTGGTTTCAATATTTGATTTTATTTGTAAAACCCTGTATATATGTATTTGATATTTATAGGTCTACATGTAAATGATTGCTTATCTTTTACCAAGGGAGATATTTTACCCATTCTGTACCCATTGAACACACCCATTATTTTCTTAACAAGGTAAAAGGTGCAGTTTGAACACCGAGATACCCCCTCTCGGTATGCCATTGGTACATCTTGCACCCTACTCATGTCCTGTTCTATAATCCTATTTAAAGAGAATCTAGTGTAGTGAAAAAAGTGAGCAAAATTATTGTGAGCGTTCAAATTATTAACATAGTATTTAGGTAGAATAATTTAGTACATTTAGAAAGGTGTACAGCAAAGGATTGCTCTTCAACATACCCTCATAATTATGATATGAACGAACAGATTGTTGAGGCTGAACATTTGTGTATAATCCCATACATGCATTTTTGTGTGCACTGCATTTTACTCTCAGCAGAATTGGATTAATTTGTTATCATTTTGTTGACCACAACATTAATTTGCTTTTTTTAATATCATGAATAATCACCACCATGTTTGTATCTCTCTCCCCTTTCTAGTATGCCAGCCAGGAGACGAGCATACATCTACTCCACCCCCTCTTCTCTGTACATAGCATCTTTCAGCAGCTGACGAGCAGTGTACGAGGTGTGTCTTTCTCTCAGGCTATATTCTACTGGCAGGGGGATAATAATCAGATCTACATCTTTGAGACCCAGCCAGAGATTGACATCTTTACCGTTGATCCCGATCCACAGGACCCATTCAGTAAGTGTCATCCTTGTCTTGTGCTGCAGCATTACTTATCAGTGTTTCCATTCAGTTTCCAAATTTTGCAAAGAAAATTAAATTTTTAGGACATGAAATAATTCCAGGAAATTTCGGGAAATCTGAAAATCTAGATGTACGCAATATCTGAATATAACAAGTTTGAATAGTCATGATATTTATAACATCATATTGGAGCTCTAAACTTTTCTGCTCATGCTTCGTGTTTGTATGATTGATTTTGTCCCTATTTCAGGAGATGCTCGATTTCTTGTCACTAGGCTCATTTAAAGCTTGCTGTAACATTGTTCAAAGTTTGTTGTTTTTTTGTTTTTTTTTAACAAAATCGAAGATTCCAGTATTAAATGCCATTGAACTCCGGGAAGTTTTGGATTCAGTTTTGGAAATTTTTTTTTCTTTCTTTGAACTGTGGAAACACTGTTACTTGTGGCAATCATCCATGACCTTCTCTTGTCCTCACATCCAACCCGATTAATTGCTCTTGTCTTGGCTTTTGAAGTTAGTAATTTACAAGAAGCTTTCGTCTAACAGTTACAAAAAAATATTAATTGGGGGATCCAATAACATGGCATGTATATGTATCAGGCGCGGATCCAGGGGCCCCCCCCCCCTTAGCAAAGAAAAGGGGTGGGGGGGAAAGAAAAAAAAAACGAAGGAAAAATAGACAAGCGGACCGATGAAACCCCCAACCGTACCCCTATGGGTGATACATGATAACCTCTTTGTTGGCCGAAGGCAAAAAAAAAATGAATACCTGGATCCGCCACTGATGTATGGACACTTTGAACTTTTTATTCTAATTGTCCTCTACCAATACATTTAATTGCTGTTTTAAACAAAACAAACACAAAGAACCACACCTTTTTACTCCTTCGGGTACAACATTGATGCCATATGGTTTAGTTTAGACTCATCCAAAATAGCTTGCTGTACAGAACATGGTGTTACTATTTTGTGTTTATCGTATTTCTTCCTAGGTTTTGGCAAACAATTCAACGGCTTTGAGACCAACCTGGAAGTACTGAATGAACACGACCCAACCTCTGACCCCAGCCGACCTTACGCCACCCATCTAGACACCTCAAGCTGGTTGGACTGCGTCGCTAAACGCTCAGGGCTCCCTCGCTGGCTGCTCTCCATCACAATCCTCCTCTCCTCTGTCGCCCTCTTGTGGCTGTGTTGTGCTACCATGGTTACTGCGCCCGAAAGGAGAGTTAGAGTACCTGTAAGCTCAACTGAAACTTTTTTTTTTCTTTCTTTTTTTTTACCATGTATTAAAGTCAGTCAAATGAAAAAAAAATAGGCCTGAATGATTTCAACTGTAGGGTAGTAATTCCACAAATAAGTTAATTGTTTTTTATTGACAGGTTATTCATTTTTGTTTTCCTATTTTTCAATGAAATTGACATTTTTATTTTTTTTATCTATCTTAAAAGAAAAGATAAATACAATGGCAGTAAGTTCTATCTTTACTTTGTTAGTTCAGTCCACACCCATTACAAAAGGTGCTTAAGACAGAGCCAATTACCCCTTAAAGTCATTATACTGAAAAGAGATGTTAATGCTTAAAATTTGGAGTGGTAAAATTACCTTGTTTTTACGAATCCGTGTTGTGTCCGTGCTCATAATGTTAGAGTACAAACATTATTTTTAGAAGTTTAAGTACAAAACATATGATTATATTCCTATCTTTGCTTTAACTAAATTTCACATTTGTTCATAATTCACAGAAGCTGAGTATCAACGGTGACTTGGAATACCTAAAGCAACACAAGAAATGTCCAAGTGGCCATATCCCTGTCTATATCTCTACTTACACCCCTACCAAGCCCTCCACCAATGATGACGATGATGATGTCGAGCCTCTCCCACTCAACATCGATATAATTCCCACCCAGTCCAAGATCTAGTTTGATTCTTGGGATTTTCGCTATATATCTTTTCTAACTTTCCAGCATTAATTGCTGGTGTCTACTGTTTGATCATGGTATTTTATAGAAAGAAGTATAGCTAGTTATTATTTTTGAAAAAATATTGGTAATATCATTGATCTATCATGCATGTAAATATGTGATCAATAGTTTCATATAAAATGCTTTTTCTTTCGTTACACATATAATCTAATCTCTCTCTCATTCTATTTATTTTAGTCATTAAAAATAAAATATATTTCATATGAATTTATAGTCCTCAAATGGGATATGTTGTCTTTGATTTTAAACATTTACAAATCTAAAGAATTCTGCAATACCACTATATTTTCTCATTCCTGTTCATTTTACTTGTGTTTTATACAAGTATAGATAAATCATGATGCACCCTACTACTTATAAAGTCGAAGCTTGATCCATATCTAGAATGGGCTGAAACATTTTGTGAAATTTTGTCCTTTTGCTATCTTTTTAGATAATTACACTTTCTCTGTATCTCATGTTGTAATACCTGTTCACAACTGAATTCTTTCTCTCCCATGATCTTGATAGAGCGGCCATCTGTTTTCTGCGGACAATGTTCACAGGAAGCACTTCAATTAGATTTTTGCATTTTTATTGTAATTAGAATTTGCATGTACAATTTTTATATCTGGAAATTTGTGATGGGTATTCTAGAAAAGGAGAAGAGTATTTATATTTGTTTTTCTTTTTCTTTAAATTTTAATGACATTTATGTTGATTTTCATTATTAGACGTTATGTCCATATTTTGTTCAATTTTTCTCAAACTTCTTGATTGCTTCCAATTTTATTATTTGTCTGAGCCCCGAATGTATTGGCCAGTATCTTGAATTGTGGTCGAGAAATAAACTTAAGATTAGATTAATCGAACAATAGGTTCCCATTGAAATTGGGCATTCCTTTCGTTTAATTAAACATGAATCGGATTTTATTTCTAGACCCTAGATCTGAATACGGGCCAGTATGTTTTGGAGTATTGATTGCAATAGTTGATTGATTTATATACACAGGGTGTTAATTATAATTATTCATTACAAAATACAGAGGAATACTCAAGCATACATTTTGTTTCTATTCTGTGTACTTGTGGGTCCATTGTAGACGTGTTATTGAACACAAGTACTGACAAGTTCACTAACTTTTTTCAACAATACATTCATCTCTCTTTGCTAGTTTAGACCCAGGTGATTGAATAAAGCCGACCATCATGTGCACCAGGACAAGAGTCCGCTATTATTATTTTGTCTGTGTTTATGTTTTGTGTAGATGTGCCTTAATTTTCACCTTGTGATAAAACGACTCTGCACAGTCCCAAGTTACAAAGGCTCTACTTCAAATGCTTTTATTTAACAACAATAGGTTGATTAAAGCTCATCTGTTAGAAGTTCATGATTACAATAAGTTGCTTTCAAGTTATGTGCAGAAGTTTTGTGGTTATACTCTATTTCTTATTTCATAAATTATTTTAGAGTAGGCCTACATGTACATGTATTACAGTCCACTCTTGTAATGATGAGGTACTTGGAACCAAGCAGATGACCATGCTATAACGAAAGTTTGTCTCATTGAAATTGTTTGTATCGTTCAATTACCTAGACATGGGATTAATTCTGAACACAGTTGAAAATATTGGCCTTAGGGTGGCACAAATTAAGACAGAGAGAATGGCCTCGTATCTGTGCTCATTGTATCAGGAGTTGACTGTATCTCCAAAGCTATAGAATTAGTCATTGTACAATGCAGAAATGTGTACACTGTGGTTTAATTTTTCACAAGAAAATTCGTACTTGTGTCCTTTTGATTTCATGAGAGTTACATGTTCTTTAAAAAACTTGTATGTAGCACATAGTCACATAGTTTTCTTATTTTTTATTTGATAAAGCGCATTGGATCTTAGTTGAGTTTCGTGTAATACACATATTTTACTGTTATATCTGTGTTGTGTAAGCATTATTGTGCATTAACTTCTGCATCTTTTTAAATTAATTAATGTTAATTTAGATTTGAAAGTACAGGATTCGAGATACACATTATAAACTGGTAGGGCTGACGTATGTATTTTCAATGTTGCATATGAGAGGAAACAGGAATGAACTTTCTTCAGTTATTGCTGAGAGAATAAAAAAAGAACAACTGAACCTGGCTTGCGTTTAAAGGTTAAATGTATTGAAGAAAAACAAATGTGCATATTTTCGAGAGTAAAATTTATGTGCTACGAATGTAAGGAAGCTGACTTTGAGAGATTCTTGAGGAAAGAATTGTTACTGAACTCCTGGTGTGTAAAATCATCTTCACTGTACTGATAGGGAAGAAAAAACGCGAGATGGGAGTTTTAAAAAAAGTCCAAACATGTTCTAGAATGAAAAGGAAGAAATATATGTTGGGGTTTGGAGTAAGGTGTATTTGACAGAGTGGAAAATGGCTTGTCTTTGTGTTTATGTAAATGGAATTGTACAGTAAACTATGTTCTGATTTATTATTTCTTTTGCTCTTTACTGAGGGTTTTACAATATTCATTGGATTGATATATATTTACATGTAATAAATAAAAATTAAACTTTGTAGCGTCTAACAATCAAGTTGTTCAAAGTATAATTATTGGTTTAAGATTGTGTGTGTTATATATTGTATTTCGAACTCTACATGATTGTTTTTCACTCTCTACATTTACTTGTGCTCTTATATTTTCTCTTTATCCTTTTTCTCATTCTATATCTCCCTTGTCTATCAGTCCATTCCCATCTCTCATTCTTACAGTAGCCTATTTTATTTTCTCCCTACTCTTCCTCTCAATCCCTTCCCCCCCCCACCCTCTCTCTATCTATCTCTCTCTCCCTCTTTCTATCTCTCTCCCTCTTTCTAGCTCTCTCTCTCTCTCTCTCTCACACACACACACACACTCTCTCTCTTTCTCTTTACAAGTGGTCGTTATTACAGTCCACTCCTGTTCTGAGGTGCTCCAAACCAATCCAATTATACTACATGCACACATGTTTGAAAATTGGACTGAGAGAACTGCCTCATTACAATGGGAGAAGACTGTATTAATTCACCACAACATTGACCAAGGCACTGCATACATATACATAGAAATAATGAATGAAAAGGGAGGAAAAATACATAGTTATGGTTTTCTTCTTTTTTTCTTTTGCTTTGTTACATTTTTTCACAATTACATAAATGGCATGTACACCACTTTCATTCTCACTCAATCACTGTTTATTTTATAAGCCAATATTTTTCATAATTTTGGACCGGTTGACAATATTTGCGGGAGAAACATTTTGCAATTTTGGTATTGGTGATTTTTTTTTTTTTATTAAAGCATGTAAATTGAAGTGGAAATTTTTCGAAATTTTCGTAATTTTGAACCGGTTGACAATATTTGAGAGAGGAACATTTCGCAATTTTGGTATTGGTGATTTTTTTTTTCTACTGTATGTAAATTGAAGTGGAAAAATTTCGCAATGACGGTCTTGAAAATAAAACCCTACAAAATAGCTTATAAAATATGTTATCTACATGTACCATGAGGATTAATAATAGAATATATTTTGGTATTTTACTATGCTTGTTGAACTGAAAATATTTGGTACTTTAGCAGTATCATTTCAAACTTAAGTGAACAAAGGTCCTTACAAATTGAGGGAAATTGTGTCTTCCCTCATGCATCTCTTATTCTGAATTTAGTTAAGATAAACAATCAAAATCTTATCATTTTGACAATATCTCAAAATTTCATGAGACTTGCATTCTGTCTTAATTCATAGACATGCCTGCAACTTGCAACAGTTGAATACCTCAAATATAATGACATTAATTTTGCGCTTTGCAAAATTTGCTTAAATCATTTGCATAACTTAATAATTTTCTATAACTTTAAATATTTTAACAAATTAATAAGAGGGTCATTGTAACATAATGTGTTTGCAAATTTGTTATCTGCATTGAAGAAAAAAAAAACATTTTGTTTTCGACTAAAACACATGAAATCAATTTTAGTTTAATTTTATGTATTCTAGCTGTCCACAAAAAGAATTACCTCAGAGGCCCTTTAATGTTAAAACAGGCATAACAAATTCAAGCATCCTATTAAAGTATTATATAATAATTTGAGGTATTTTCTGCTTCCAGATGGTTAACAGAACTGAGCAATGAGCAAAGACGTGTATTCAATTTCAAGCTTGCCATGGTATTCAAATATAAACACCATGGGCCCCGTTTTTTAACCTTTACCAAAAACATGAAAAATAAACATGCGGTCCAATGGGATGTCCACGAATTTGGACTTATGATGGTTTCGAGAAACAGGTCCGTGGTCTCAGGTGCTCAAAATACAAGAATAAAAACCTCAGCAATCAAGAACCTGTCCCAAGCATGTCAAACACCATCCAGAATTCAAATAGCATCTTTTTCTGACTCTGAAGAGAAATCTAGGTTGATATCAAGTCTTTTCCTGAGCGATGAATCAAAATATCCATCTCACTCTCCTTCATCAAACTTTGATTCCTTTCTTCTTCAGTTCTCTCCTCTTCTTTTTCTCCTCCAACTCTATCTCTTTTTCCATTTGCTTAAAGCGGGGGCTGCGGGGATCGATGGCGTATCCAAGCTTCTCCTTAGCAAGCTCCAAAAGACGGGATTTCTTTTCCCTTTGTTCTCTCTGCTTGATCTTCTCCTCTTCCACCTTCTTCCAGTAATCCTCGATCATCTTGGGCATCTTGGCCATGTTGGCAGCAATCATCTTCTCTCTAATATATGAAAACAGAATACATTAAATAGATTTTAATATAATAAATACATGTACATGGAAATTTATCAACAACGCAATAAAATTTGAGCTCTCAAAGATATTGGGCCCATAGCATACATGTAGGCCTACCCATGATTAATGTCACTAACTTCAAACTTGTTTTCTTATTCTTGTTCTTTCTCTACTTGTTTGTTGGAGATCCTCCATTATACAGAGATTTCCCATGTATGAGAAGGTGCATGCTTTTAAAATACATCTTTTAAACACGTACAAAATAAACTCACAACAAAAAGACAAAAGTCATGAGGTCAATTGACGTTAGATGTGTCTGTGTAATAAACTTTAAAAATGTATTGACCTATTAAAACAGAAGTGATTAAATTTGAACAAAATACATTTTGAAAAATATGAAGTTACTAAGTAAGGAAGAAATAAAAATCAAGTCTAGTGGTGAATAAATGGAAAAAAGTTCAAGTGATGAAGACTGAAGATCCAACATAAAATTTGATCACGTTTAGGCTAAAATTACCTCTTGAGATTTTCCAAGTCTATCGCCTGTTTCTCAGATGCCAGCTCACTTTGCATTTGTTGCAGACTGGGGAAATACTCGGCCTCTTCTTTCATTAATTTACTGAGTTCTGATTTTGTAGGCCACATGATCGCAGGATCAACGCCCGAAGCTTTCCCTTTCCGCGCATACTCCTTGGCATACCACTTCCTCGTCCCCACCCACGGGGCATCTCTCCGGCGCGTGATCACCGCCGGTTCGTCAAGAAGTGATAAATCCAGCTGCTTTTCTTCTTCTTCAAATTCGCCCATTCCTTCGAGAACCTTATCTGAATAATGTCTTGAATGTACCTGTGTTCTACAACAACTCACTGAATACAAACTGTTCTCTCCATTTCTTATTCTTGAGAGCTGGAGCACCGACGAAAGTCTCTCAAAGGTCCGAGGCAAATAATACCTCACCACTGCCATGGAGGTTGCCATTTTGAACTGTAATGTTTTTAGCGAGAGATGGCGCTCTTAAGCTTTCTTGCTTTTATCGGATCAAGGATCCTTGGCTTGGCAGCGAGGCCGGGATGAGGAAGGGCGTTTCAAAGATAATCAGCCCTGCCCTTATCCCCATATCTAATCTTTTCCCTATCCTGCCTTTATATCACTGCATGAGGGGTTCTATAGAGAACAAAATTAGCTTCAAAGCCTAACCACCCCCTCCCCTAGATCTGTCCTCAATTTAACAGCGGCGTAAATCCGTGTCGAGGAGTGGGGTATGAGCGAAATAATTTACCAACTTGTCTCGATCTAGTTTGACATACACAAGCACTCGTGACACAAGTTTTTAATACCCATATAGCAGAGGCGGCGGAATGGATTTGAGAGGGATTGGTACGAATAGAATAATTGTCTTTGAATTTATGCTTTCAACTAATGGTTGCCATGATTATTGTTCATCTTAGTCATGGAAAAACTAATGCAAGCGCGAAGCGCGAGCCGAAAATTTTAAGCTAAAAATTTGAGATATTTGTGCATTATAGCTCCTATTTAGTATTAGCGAGCGCGAAGCGCGAGCCAAAAAATTCAAACTGAAATTGGATATTTTTGTGCACTAAAGGTCCTTTATAGTACCCACGAGCGCGAAATATGTATATATATAGGCCTATAGTGATAGTAAAGGTGGCGGAACGGATTTGAAAGTCACGGGTCTTGATAAAAAAGGGAAATGTATTCAGAGACGGAGGGGATACGCCGAAGAAACTTTGTCTTTGAATATATGCTTTTGAGAATCATAATGGCTGCCTTGATTCCTGTTCATTTTAGTAATGGAAAACTAATGCGAGCGCGAAGCGCGAGCCGAAAATTTTAAGGTAAAAGTTTTAGATAGTGGTGCATTGTATTCCCTATTCAGTATCAGCGAGCGCAAAGCGCGAGCCAAAAATTTTAAGCTGTAATATCATGTTGGTACATTAAAGGTCCTATACATGTATAGTAATCGCAAGCGCGAAAAAAAAAACAAAAACAAAAACAAAAAATATATAGTAGAGGCGGCGGAAAGGGTTTGAATGGGGGGTTTTGATGGGAAAAAAAATGCACCTTTTCTGAAAAGGGGAACACTTTAGATCAGAGGCATAAAGACCTAAAGAGAAATGTACTCGGAGAGGGAGGAGGTACGAAGAAAGTTTGTCTTTAAATGTATACTTTTAAGGCTGCCTTGATTCCTGTTCATTTTACTCATGTAAAAGGTAATGCGAGCGCGAAGCGCGAGCCAAAATTTTAAAGCTAAAAATTGGAGATATTATTTTGGGCAGTATAGATCCTATTTAGTATCAGTGAGAGCGAAAATTTTGTATCCATTTATACAGTTACATTTACATACTTTGTTAAATAACAGCGATAGAAAACAAAATCACAATCTCACCTGCTGTGAAAATTTTGTTGGCTGTAGGCCCCAAGCCCTCCAACAACCTAGCCCGCACACAACTACATTAATGTTTGTGATTGTCAACAACACCCTTTCCCAGCAGTGCCCTTTCCTAAGGTTTGTCCCCAGACGAGGGCATTGGATCCAACCATTTAATACCTAGGTTACTGTTTGTTACTTAGTGCGAGGTCGCATAGCGACCGAGCAGGAAAATTTGGGTTTTTTTTACGCCAGTGCCTCAATAGTAATTAGACCCAGACCATTTTATGACATTTCTTAAACCTTCTCTCCCATCGATCACTAACATTTCACTCGCTTTATTCCAATAAAGAACCCCCCCCCCCCAAAAAAAAAATAAAATAAAAAATAAATGAGTTATTCAATTGCTTATAACAACGGCGTAAATCCGTGTCGAGGAGTGGGGGGGATGAGCGAAATAATTTGCCAACTTGTAGCGATCTTGTTTGGCATTCACAAGCTCTAAAACAAATGGAACGTTATTAATACCCATATAGCAGTGGCAGTGGCGGATTTGAGAGGAAGGGAGTGTGAATAGAATTTGTCTTTTAATGTATGCTTAAAGCTTCAGTGGCTGCATTGATTCTTGCTCATTTTAGTAATGGGGAAAAAAAACTAGTGCGAGCGCGAAGCGCGAGCCGAAAATTTGAGCTAAAAATTGGAGTTATTTGTGCATTATAGTTCCTTTTTTAGTAGCAGCGAGCGCGAAGCGCGAGCCGAAAATTTTAAGCTGAAATTGAATATGTTTGTGCATTAAAGGTCCTATATAGTATTTGCGAGCGGGAAACAAAATAAAAACGAAAAACAAAAATATGTAGTAGAGGCAGAATGGATTTGAAAGTGGGGTCTCGATAAAAAAAAGTGCACTTTTTCTGAAAAGGGGGACACTTTAGATCAGAGGCATAGATCTAAAGAGAAATTTATTCAGAGAGCGAGGAGATACGAAGAAAAGTTGTCTTTAATGTATACTTTAAAGAATCATAATGGCTGCCTTGATTCCAGTTTATTTAGTAATTGAAAAAGTAACGCGAGCGCGAAGCGCAAGCCGAAAATTTTGAGGTAAAGGTTTGAGATATTTGTGCATTGTAGTTCCACTTTACTATCAGCGAGCGCGAAGCGCGAGCCGAAAATTTTTAAGCTGAAATTGAATATATTTTTGTGCTTTAAAGGTCCTTTATAGTATCTGCGAGCGCGAAAAATACCCCAACAAAACAGAAGAAAAACACGCAGTAGAGGCGGCGTCACGAATTTGAAAGTGGGGTCTCGATGGAAAAAAGGGCACTTTTTCTATAAAAGGGGACACTTTCAGAGGCATATATAGACCCAAAGATAATTGAATTCGAAGAGGGAGGATGTAAGAAGAAAAATTTGTCTTTGAATGTATGCTTTTAAGAATCATAATGGTAGGTAGCCTTGATTCCTGTTCATTTTAGTAATAGAAAAAGTAATGCGAGCGCGAAGCGCGAGCCCAAATGTTTGAGCTTAAAATTGGAGTTTATAAATCCTATTTAGTATCAGCGAGAGCGAAGTGCGAGCAGAAAATAATTTAGTATCCATTTAGAAGATACATTTTACATACTTTGTTTAAAAAAAACAGCGATAGAAAACGAATCCCCAATCTTTGCTACGAAAATTCCTAAGGTTTGTCATGTTTTTCTCCAGACGAGGAGAGGGGTTGTATTGGGATTTGGCACACGTGTATAAATCAAATACATTGGATGCAATTATTTTATACTTAGGTTACTGTTTGTTACTTAGTGCGAGGTCGCATAGCGACCGAGCAGAAAAATCTGGGGTTTTGGGGGTAAAAAAGAGGCATTTTAGAGTATTGAGAGCGCTATTTTAACCAATAACACAATTATCTAGTGTAATTTTTTTTTTTCATTTCTTTCTTGAAAACTGGGGGGGGGGATGTTTGTACAGGGCATCCCCCCCCCCCTCCCCAAAATCTGGGGGGATGTATCCCCCCATCCCCCAGGATTTACGCCCGTCAACCATATCCGTTCTCTATAATATTTTATTACATTGTGTTATTTAAAAATAAATAAACAGGTGAATACAGGAGGTATGAAATCCCGTGTTGATACGGCAACCACAAGTTGACAAAGATGTTACTCAAAATTGTGTTATGTTCTATATCCAAACCATAAGTGAAATTAAATATACTAGTAATCGTTATCAAAAAAAGTTGTTGTTTTTTTCTTTCTTGAAATTGAAAAGAAATAACATTCGAAACTAAATGATGCTATTGTTATAATATCTGATTGAACAAAGCATCCCCATTTGTTGGTCTGTAATAGTCACAATCCTCAAATTGTAATAATTACGGAATCGAACTGATTTAATGCAACTTTTGTAAATTATCTATGCATTTCTTTATCTCATTTTAAACAGCGCCCTCCCACAATATTGTGGTGACGTAAATTTTAGTCGTACAAAACTGGAAATTTTGGATTCTGATACCAACCACGAAGGTAATCGGTCCTTCTTTTTTTTCAGTTTTGTTTAGTTTTGGTTTTATTTTTGACGGAGGGGCAAGCACCCCCCCCCCCGGATTGTTTCTCCCTGTCTCTCTCTCTCTCTTCTCTCTCTCTCTCTCTCTTTCTCTCTCTCTCTCTCCCTTTTCCCCTAAATCTCCCCTAGCCCTCTAATTACCGATATTCGATGTAAATAATTACTTTTGTCTTTTTATATGTATTCCTAACAATTAGTACCAAAAAAAAAAAAAAAAAAAAAGCATAAGGATCATCACAAAATGTAATTGTATTTTAATCAATAACATAATCAGCAGCAAAGAAATTATTATTCATTTTTCAAGGTAAGCAATATCAATCCGATCTCACATTTCTCACAAATAAAGTAACATATTATGGTATTTTATTACATATTTCATTCGCGAAGCAAAATTTATGTTTATGTTACCTACAATGCAAAGTCAATATTTTTCACTAAAATATACAGAATAACTTAATATGCAAATTATATATTGATACATAAAATATCAGCCCCCCCCCCATTCCAAAAGCAGGCATTACCATTTTAAAAAAAAACGCATAGAAATAAAAGGTATTTATCTCCAAATTAATGTTACAGTACGATAATTCGCGCTTGTAGATCAAAGACTAGCGGAATGGGTCGGAAAATGTTTAAAAACTTGTCAGAAAACATTATTTTTAACAAAGAATGATAAGATTAGGCCTATTAAGATTCCAAACAATACTAAAAATGGAATGTCGTAATCATTAACCTTTTTTTAAAATCGCACTATATTATTTGAGACATATTGTACAATGACTTTTCGGTCTTATAAGATACAACATTATAAACTTGCTTATACGGGAACATTAAAATAATCCTCCGTAACATTGCAAACCAGTATTAGTATTACTCTCTAAGAATACATATTACATGTTTGGACCTGCCAAACGTAAACGAAAACTTCTAGGCACGTATTCTAACCCAAAGACTGGGTATAAAGTTTGTGTGGTGCTATTGTTGCGATCCTTTTGTCTGATGCTCATACAAAAGGATCGCACAATAGCACCACACAAACTTAATTTATACAAACTCAGTCTTCGGTTTAAAATACGGGCCACAGGGTTTGACAAATTGCAAGCACTGTTTGGCTCGAAAGCATTAAATGACAAATGATAATACAAAAACTCTATGCATACACCTTTTCACCCTAAACATCATGAATACTTTACCATAAAAGAAATGTAACACACTTTTTATATCAAGGTTACATTTTAAAGAAAAGACATTCCGTATCAATGTCGTCAGTTTGTTGAAATCTATGATCCATAATAATTGCGAAAGCGTCCAAATAATTATGAAGAACAACAGAGCACACATATTACTGAAAAGTATAATACTAGTACACAGAATCGTTTGATGTAGCTTGGAAAGTCATGTAAAGAAAACAGAAAAATTTAAGTTTAAACTACACTGTTCGTCATGAAGGTGGAATATTTTTTCTTGCTCAAGCGACATTATGTTGCTCCGTTATTAATTTCTTGGATGTGTTTGTCACCGTTTTCACATTCTGGGATCCTGGGTATATCTTGGACGTTCCTTCAACCCTTCCCGGGGATTTTTCTTCAAACAAGTTTGTCACCCCCAGAAGATGGCCATTTTCGTCATTTTTTTCTTATTCTTGGGGCCATTTTTGTTCACCCGACCCATCAAGGCCCCCTCAGTCCTACCCCAAGGAAACCTGAGGTGGAGATTGTTATTGTTCTTTAAATTAAATCTAGATTTATGGTTACAGGCTCGACTCTTTTGTCTAGGGAAGGGGTCAATTTTTTTTTTTTGATTGGGGTTCAACATTCAGTTTATTCACTTTTGCACCATGGAAATTTCTATCTTCCCTAAATTGTATTGTAAAATCTCAACCAAACATAAATCAAAATAAATATAGATTTAACTTAAAGAACAATATAAAACAGTACACCTCAGTCGCGTTTCCTGGGGGTAGGACTGAGGGGGCTTGGTCGGCCGGGAAAACAAAAAGGGGCCCCAAAATGAAAAAAAATGACAAAAATGGGCATCAAGGGGGGTTGACAAAACTTTTTGGGGAAAAGGTCCACGTGAAGGGTTGGGAGAATGTCCAAGTTATAGCCAAGGTACCAAAAAGTAAAAACAGGGACAAACATATTCAAGAAATTAAAGTCAGAGCAAAATCATGTCGCTATAGCGGCAAAAAAAAAATATTCTACCTTTATGACGAACAGTGTATTAGGCAATGGATCCTATATGAGATAAAAGTTTGGTTAAATAAATACAGGAGGGATGCAATGTAAACAATATTTTGTAAAATATGCTTGGTTAGAATTCGATATTCCATTAAATATAACTAGTCAAAATTATTAATGGTTGTAATAAAATTCATATTCATTGCCTTGCATATTCAGCAAGGCTTGCAAATTATGCTGTCCGTTTCAACTGCTTCTGGAAGTCTTTGAGAGTGTCTGTATTCACCACACTCCTATCTAGCTTTTTGGTTCAAAGATTATTTTCCTCGCCCCCCCCCCCCCCCCCCCCCCAGCCCTTTTGTACAATTTCACTATTTCTACTTTTGAAATATTACTTCTGTCCCCCTCTCTCTCTTTTCTATCTATCTCCATCTCTCCCTCTTTCTCTCTCTCTCTCTCTCTCTCTCTCTTTCTCTCTCTCCCCCTTCCACAATGATTTGTTTTTTTTTTCAGAATATTTCTCTTTTTCATCGTCGTCCATCATACATAATTTGACATAATGGAATAAATATAAGTATTTTTGCGAAAACAGAATCAAGCTTGACGATTCCTGAAGGCAACGCGGCGTGAAGTTCCTTTCGTTGGATGATCAATATTCATGAGAATATAAATAAAAACAACTTTTCTCGATCTTGATCAAGGATATTCGTGACAAGGCGTTCACATAGTGAGCAGCAAAATACATTCGCTAAAAGTTCATTTGATGCGGCGGCTGGGCTTCACCGCTATGTAATGGACGGTGACTTTTTCTGTGGATCTGGAACCCATCTTTTCTTTCCTCGCGCTGTCAGATGACGAAAAGTTTTCTTCAATAAAGGATGTTGTCGAGAATTTTCTAGAGCACCAGCTACTTTAATCGCTTTATTCCCACCCCCAAGTCTTAAAGGATCGTTCCTTATATTATCAGGAATAACTTTATTCACATCATCTTTAGTTTCATTCGACTCCTTGATCACATTATCTTTGTCCGGTAACTGTACGAATTGAGGAGCGTCCGGCACGGGATCTGGCAACGTTTTCGTGTTGTTCACCGGGACAACTTTGGGGCGCGGTTTACGAACGCGACGCCGTATGACTTTGACGCGTCGGATAATGCGTACGTGCGGCGCTGCTTTTCGTATCTGTTCCAAAGTGCCGTTCTTTAACGCTTCTTTGTAAAGTTGCAGGAACGGCGTGTCCAGTTCGGCCGTGATGTTCTTGATGGTTGCACGCCATGAGGGGTAGTGAAAGTGGATGTTGTACCCCAGCGACCAGCGAGCAAAGACAGCCTTCTCCGTCATGAATTTATGGCCTTTCGTCATCTGTGTCTCACTCCATTTGTAGTATTCACATTCTCGTCGAATATCTGGTTCGTAATAGTGATAAGGTGATGTCGAGTTGGGATGCCTCCTGTGTCATTGAGAATCGAAGATAAAAATTGCAAAGAATGTTAGTTTCGATATGAAAATGTTCATTAAAATAATCTTAAAATCCCGCCATCATAAAATTACATTGGTGGTCGTGATTCGTTATCATATCTCTACGGAAGCCAATAACTGCCATGACGAGATCAGGAAATGAACGATAAGACGAGTTGTTGGAACTCGGCAAGAAGTCAGAAGTCTTGTTTGGGACAAAAAGAGAAATGCACTCGCCCGGGACAAGAGGTCAAGGTGACGAATCGACTTGTTTGGACCAAAAGAGAAAACGACGAGTTGTTAAAACTTTAACTCGTCAATTTGTATCCTTGTCCCAAATATGTCGACTTGCCGAGTTCCAACAACTCGTTATGTTGTTCAATTTTTCCAATCAACTTGACTTTTCGAGTTTCGACAACTCATCAGCTTGTCTTCTCGTCCCAAACACGTCGAATTTCCGAGTTTTAATAACAATTCAATTCAATTCAATTCAATTCATCTTCTTGTCCCAAACATTTCGATTTGGCGAATTCCAACAACTCGTCTTCTTCTTGTCTTCTTGTCCAAACAAATCGAGTTGCCAAGGTCAAACAACTCTTCCTCTCGTCATTTGACCCGTCTTCTCGTCTCCTTATCTCATTGTCTGTTTGGCACTTAGAAGCTTCCGTATATCTTTCATTTTCATTTTCCACTTGATAGGTAAAAACTCTACACCTTCCACTTTTGAAAGAAGAACACTGACGAATCCCATCACCTACAGTAAATACAGAATACCATTTTTTTTTATTGGGGGCACTTCATGCACGTGGCACCTCCGTGTCTCTGACGTTATCAACCAGACAAACAGTGGCATATCCGTAAAATGTCAATTGTAGTGTGGGGAGTCAATTTTAAAAATAAAAAATTCATTCAGAGCCCCTTATGACAACGAAAATAATATTTATTACAAAATTGAATGGGGTATAGGTTTTCCGTGTCAAGTTCAAACAATCTACGTTCAATTTGACATTTTCTTCAATCAATTTGGTCCGAAATGTGATCGCGATTAAACTCTGCAATCAAATTCGTTTTCGAGCGCTGGATATAAGAAACTCGACGACCAAATTTCAAATTGCGCCGATCAATTCGACATTATGAGCAATCGCATTCGTCAATAGTCATTCAAATTCGTCGATTCGTTCAATTTCCGTGATATAAAATTTTAAATGTCATGTTCTTTAACGAAATTGATGACCTATAAACAGTTTTGATCAGTCAAAAAAAATTGAGAGCTCATGAATGAAATTGCTTGATGTTAGTGTTGATTTGAATGGCCGAAAGCCCAGGTTCGCTAGGTATCGTTTAAATTGAACGAATATTAACGAATTTGATTGCAAAGAGTGAAATTTGATCGAGAAAACCTATATTTAAATTACACGAATGTTATATACTTACAAACAATAATCCACATTGGATAGGCCATACACGTCTATCCTGTTACACACGTCAAGAGCAAACAGCATGGCTACGAACCCTGTACTCAGCCAAGTTTTCGCATCAGTTCTGTTGAATTGGCAAACAAGAAAAGAAGAAATATAAAATTACCCCCGATAATAATAATAGTCCTTACCCCCATCACTATCATGGCTTCTAATTATAGATGTTCGGCCTAAAAAATTCTTTGTCCAAATTCTAATTATAATGATGATTCTACACCATTATAATGAATGGAACGATCAATATTTACCTAATCAAGGCATCGAAGAAAAAAAAGATCATATTAATCATTTCACCTTGCTTGCTTGAAAATATAATCAGTAATGAGTAGCAATGAAGTAAGTTTGTTGGTGCTATACAGGGTACCGGGTATTATACGCACTCGCGTTCCAAGATTTCGTTGGTGGTGCTGCCCCGCCGATTTTATAATTAGCCCCCCCCCCCCCCAACACACACAGAGAATTGCATAAACATCTAGCAGGTCGAAGAAGGGAGGGTCGCCCAAATTTTCGCCGTTTACAGAAAATTCTTTCAGTTCGCCTGTAGTAAAATTAAGCTTCTCTTTGCCTCGACTAGAGGGAGGGGACAACCCAGATAGCAAGGTTACACTGGGCCAACGTCGGGAATGGTCGTGGCTATTACGTTGGACCAACTTATTCTAGCGGTTGGGCCAACGTTGGCACGACGTTGGCGACCATAATGCCAATGTTGAACCAACGTTCGCATTTTTAGTGCGCTCAACTTTTGTATAAAACTTAACGTTGATTCAACGTCTCCATAATTATGGTCCCCGCAACGAGTAACGTTGTGCCAACGTTGGCCCAACGGCAAAAATAACGTTGGCCCAACGTAATAGCCACAACCATTGCCGACGTTGGCCCAACGTAACCTTGATATCTGGGAAGTGACAGATAGACACCCCCTCCCCCTCCCCCACTACAAAATTTACAATACGAAGTTTTTGAATGTGTCGACGTGCCGCCTGAATGAGGTTACGGGGTAAAGATTGGAAGCTTTTTGTTATTATAATTAAAATAACAATGCTGACTTCTTCACGCGTGACGCTCAAAGCCTCTTATTGGTCCACAGGCTGAATGGAGAATTTGAAATTGCTCAAAATGGCTCGTCTCAGCTGTCCTGTACGATGATGGTGTAAAGAAGTTATCATTAATACCATAATTACTTTTTTTTTAAAGCTAATATAGTGTTGTAGTCATGAGATTGAATCATGAAAGAAACTGTCTCAAAAAGATTGGAAAGGTTGATAACAATGCATCTAAGAATTGTTTATTAAAGTGAGGTTTTGGAATCAAGAAAATGATAGGAAATTTACCATACTCTTCTAAGAGTAACCTGCACAACACTAAAAAATGCATGTATGGGACTACATGTACATGTGCTCACATGTTCGGGACCCGAACATATTAGCTTTTTGGGTCATATTCTCATTATGAGGGCATTTAAAGAGCAATACTTTTCAGGGGGACTTTCTACAATAGAATACTTCCTAAATACCTTGAAAATAATTTGAAAGCTCACAATTATTTTGTTGACCCATGGTGCACCTCTCCCACTACCCTAGATTCTCTTTAAAGCTTCCCTTCTTTACCTCTCAACATCTAGGCGGCATTTCGACACATTGAATTTCATAAATTCCCTTTTTATTAGGTTGGACTTACAAGCTCACACCGGTCTCTATCCGAAACCTCTCCTCTGTCAGGTTAATCTTCTCTGGCGTTAGGAAATAGAACTTGACATGCGGGTACATCGCTGTCATGTTCCTGGCCGCTTGGTAAACCGTATTGTTTTCCTTGTTTATCTTCTCTTGATAGAGCCACGGTACGACCACGATGCCTGTCCTGGTCGCTGGTTCGCCCAGGATCTCCTCCACGAGTTCCTCACTCGTCGCCAACCCCCTCGCTAGATTCACGTGACCTAGAAATAGAATAATGATAAAGGGATAAGGCGTTATCGTGGTTATGTGAAGATGTCGAAGTCATGGGATGGGGTCATCATAGTCTCCTCCAACTAAGAGTTTCGTTTCAAAATGGACTAAATCCTTTAAAAGGGCATTCGTTCACCAGATTATGGAAAAGCATTTGTAGAACAGCGATGACAAAAAGTGGATACTATCATGGTTGCTCTAAAAAATTCTGAAAGACTAGTGTGATATAGATAACTAATTTTTTCCTCAAAAGCGGATTATTAATTACATCGATGTATCAAGAGATAGTCTTGGTATAACCAGGGACGTCCTGGTATAACGTGTGAAAAGAATGATAATTGCATTATTCATCGGAATACATTTATTTCCTTCTCAAATAAGTACAAAATTTGACACAAGTCATGAACGATAGAGGCGATAGTTCCTAAAAGCAAAGGCTAATAATATACACGTATAGTACCGTGAAATTGTTCTATTTGCACATTTTGCAGTAGTAACAAAGTACACAAAACATCTTTACATTACAATATTTTCTATTTCTTTGTGTGGGCTACGCCCCCCCCCCCCCCTTGAAAAAAGGGATTGAATTCAGGGGGTAATTGAAGGCCCATGCATATGGATTTTTAAGGCTGTATGACTCAGATAATAAGCGATTCTTTAGCACTCCAGAAGGCTTCATCATAATCGCCATCATCATCCTCACCTATTACACGGACATTAGTACGGAGGCCGACGTCCTCTTCGTAGCCCCTCACCGTCGCACTGTTCATTCGAAGAACACAATCAGCGTTGTCGATGTCAGCACCAGCACCGCTGTTGAGGAGCTGACCGGAGCTCGAGACTAGGGAACACCGATCACAGTGCAACTGCAGAGGCTATATAAATGTATAAAAATTTATGGGAAAAAAAGGATACGAAATAAAATAAACTTATCAGGAATAAGCGTACAAATCAAACATTTAAACATTTTGATTGATAATGATTTGATAATTCATTCTAATCTAAAATACAGCCCACTCTCTTTATAGGTGGCCAGCGCTCGAATCCAGAGAAAACCGATCACAGTGTAGCTGCAAAGGCTGCAATCAGAAAAAATAAAGATGGAGGAAATTAAATCGAAACGATTATGTTTGAGACAAACTTGGAAGGACTACGCGTAAAATCAATCATTTAAACTTTTTGACTGGCAATGATTTGCTTATTTAATTTACATTTAAAATACAGTCCACTCCCTTTATAGCTGGCCGGAGCTTGAAACGAGAAAACACCGATCACAGTGAAGCTGTATGCAGAGGCTGCAATAAGACCCCAAAAATAGAGGAAACTATGAGAAATATAATGTACTTGAGATGAAATTGGAAGGACTTAAAGTAATATCACTTATTTGAACCTTTTCGATTGATAATGATTTGCTTATTCAACTGCAGTCCACTCCCTTCTAGAGAGGTACTCTGGACCTCGACAATTACCTCGTTGTAATAAGCGAAATCTCGTTACTGAACACATTAGCCACAATCATGTGCTCATAATTAGGTAGCCTATATACTTTTTTTATTTTTATTTTTTATTATTATTATTATTTTTTTTTTTTTTTTTTTTTTTAAATAGAAAACCCCCGTTATAATGAATCTCGTTATATCCGTGTTCATTGTTTACACGAGTGGACTGTACTCGTAAATGTCTCTTTGTAATATATGTTTTAAATAACTTTTTAATTATCAATAATTCTAAAGTTCAAACTCGTATCAGCCTGATAATTGCACTTATTAAATTGAAAGCTATTGGTGTTAATTGGAGTAAGTTGATTAGAAATTATTTGATGACTTTTTTAGTAATAAAACTGTATAAGTGTGCAACTCATTCTAGACTTTAAACATATCATGTTGTACAGGGCACGCTGGTACAACAGTTATCACAATTATCAGAATCGAAGTGGCTAGCCTGGGTAAATAAAATGATTTTAATTATTCGATATAGCATGACCTGTATGAACTCCCAAATGACTATAAATGTTTACACATCGTCACATGCCTTTAGTTTTTTTTTAATGTGCGTCAGCTGTTTGATAAAGCCCTTTTTGTGAGGAGCTTTCATTGGATCAAAAAATAATTATATATCTTGAACTTTGGTTTTACTCTAAACAACACCAAAACCTCCATTGCTGTAAAAAAAAATACGATTTTTACCAAAATTTCAGGGCGGTATATTTCTATGTGGTGTAAAATCTTCTGATATCGATTCTATTTTGAGAAAAGGGGGTAAAATGACGATCAAGTCTTATATTATTTTGTCACAGCTAGAAAGGCGTTAATCACATAAATTTCCAAAGAATTAAGGTACTTCTTATCCCAGAAACAATAGGAAAATTTACCCAGTGTATATTTAAAGAAGTAAGTCAAGCACAAATCCTCCAAGAACTAAGGTAGAGAATATAATATTTTAAGTGTTGGGTCAATAAGAACTCGGCCCTTTCTTGGATACTTTATCCACCCACTTCACATTTCAAGTGTCCTTTTGGCATGTTTGGTAGTCACAAAATATGTGAGGGTGTTTGGTAGAGCCTATTCTAATATGCAAAGCTCGATAGCCCGGGGCTAGCAAAATTATTTCGATGGGTAATTAATATGATACACTCAGACCTTTTTTCCTCTCTCTTCGACTTTTCTATAAAGGCAAGTTGTTTATCTAGTTTTGTTGTTGGTGACGTTTATTTTTTCTATTTGGGAGTTGTTGTTGTTGTTGTTGTTGTTTTACGAGAGGGAAAACCAGTCTTAATAGTCATGATAGTGGAAAATCAAAACTGAGCACAGCCGTTAAGAAAATGATAATAACACCATTATTCCTTTTCATAATTTTTAAGTACATAGCTTATTTTCAAGAATGTGGTGGTACATTATGAAATAAAAATTATACAATTTAGGCAAAAATATATTTTTGTAAAGTTGTCTAGAATACTAGTGATACAGTGTAAATTGATTATAAAAAAATTAAGGAAAAATTGTTTTGATCAGACCTTTCATTTATCAGTATTATTCAAAGAACAATTTCTTTAGGATATTCAGGACATTATACTAACCTTTATTATGGAAATTTACAATGATTTGTAAAAGTGTATTGAGAATATTGATAGCAATTATTTCAAAGCAACTGATATTTTATTTAAGATGATTAATCGGGTCATTTCAGTGACCCCTGCGTGTGGAAATTGGAATCGAAATCTAACCTCGACTTTAGGGCACCGTGAACTCGGTCTATTTGAATTTATCCCAAGTACACAATTAATAATGCTCTTAAGCACTGTACACGTCATGATATGCAAATATCTACCACCAGTCATGCCAGAACCGGATGATGAAAGCCCTGCAATTGGGAAGTAAAAATACTAGTAATGGACCTTGTACTGTTGTATGTGTTCCTTATTCCATCAAATAATACTACTAAGATAAGATCTAGAGGAATTATGGATAGGGTAAATAGGTGTTGGTCGTTTATTATTTTCATCACTAGTTTATGTGGATAGTCCCTGTATACGTGTCCTAGTTAAATTAACAAAGTTCGATATCTGTTCGAAGAGTATAGGAAATAATAGTGCAAGAGGTAATGAAATAGGCGTGGTTGTATTTAAATATAAATATAAGGCTAAACGAGACTGGTGTCCCCATCAAATTACTAGAGTTCAATTCTGGATTTTAAAGAGTATAAAGACTACCCTGCGAGAAAGAACACAGTGTCCCACAGTGTGACACACAATATATATATTTGTATATATATATATATATATATATATATATATATATATATATATATATATATATATATATATATATATATATATATATATATATATATATATATATACACAAATATATATAAATATATATATATATATATATATATACACAAATATATATAAATATATATATATATTTTTTTTATGATACACAGTGTGAACATGATGTGAAACCATTTTCACTCTGTTAAATTCGAGCATTTTAACATTGTTAATAACATTTTCACATTGTGAAGAACTAAATTGATAGTGTGAAACCAAACTATCACTCTGTGGACAACTACACCACATCCTTAGGGATCAGTGAACTCATTATCATATTTAGATTCATTCAAAAATAGATTAAAATTCTACTAAGATAACGAGCCACTCCACACGTAGCGTGTATCTTCGTAACAGTTTGAGATGTGTCAGGAATGACAGGAGCGGTTCTAGGACATTTACCACCGCCAAAAATCTGCCGCCCAACTCTACACCTAACTATAACCCTGTTTATATGTGTAGTTGTGGTGGGGTAATTGTCCAGGGGTAAGTGTCCTGATACAGACAAAACCATACCGCTACATATCCCAATCATGCCAATAGCTGTGTTGTATTCATTTAACTTTTTTTTTATTCAGAGCTGAAAAAACTGGGGTACTCGTAATGTCTAAAGTCAAGTTAAGTGCCTAAAGTACATGTACTGAAAGAGAGGGGTTTTTTATTATCTTTTTAAAAATAATATCGGTGTAAATTACTTCCGTTGTCTCTACTTAAAAGCAAGGTTTCTTGGCTAGGGGTATTCCAAAGTTCAGATGCAAATCAAAAGAGATATAGACAAAGTTCAATCAGTTCAATATAATTCGCCATTTATGAGATATCCCTATTGGCATTGCACGTACTTTCGTTTTGTACTCAAACAAACAAAGACACCTAAAAATGTAGATATCATTATTATCATTTCCTATTTTAAATAATATGATTTAATATCATGGAGAGGGGTGTCATTGAGCAAGGCCAGTTTGTTCAAATTTTTAGAAATAGCGTTTGTTCACGATGATCATTTTGTAACATTTACATTTACATGAAACCCTTGTTGTAACGTTACGCTAGAATACTGTGGAATAAGTGATTTTTTGCAATAATTACTATACTGTCTCTCCGAAATTTGTCTCTTCTTGTTTGGAGGGTATGCTCTATGAATGATCCATGGGCGTAAGTCAGGGGCAACTGTAAATTGAACCTTTTATATTCAAGAAAATGACTTCTGCGCCCCCTATTTTCAATTTGCCATTAGCTCCCCTACCT
>CALNVZ010001721.1:26344700-26365196 GCA_940671915.1 Paracentrotus lividus | reverse complement strand
ATTTACAATTCGTGGATCCGCTGATGATGTTAGTGCGTTCCAGAAATAGAAATATAATTCAAAGGCTTTTACGTTAATGTAATCGGGGAATATACCACCTGCATGGCATTTTATACCATTATTTTGCTCCTTCTCAGTCACATCCCTTCTGGAAAGAACACGTTGTTTCACAGTGTGTTCACTTAGTCGACTTTGTGAAAGTGCTCGAATTTAACAGTGTGAAGATGATCTCATATGATTATCCACAGAGCGTTCACATAGTGATGTTTCACACTGTGAATTTACTCCTCACAATGAAAATGTGATTCACAATATTGAAACGCTAGAATAAAAAAAAAGTGATAATGATTTCATACTTTAGTATGATTTTCCACAGTGTGGTCACATGGTGATGTTTGGTTTTTCACACTTTGAATTCATTTCACCATTATGTAGATGTCATGCACAATTCGACAAAAATGTTTAAAAGTGCCATATTTAACAGTGTGAAGATTTAAAATGTGCATTCACACTGTCATGACTGTATTTCACATTTTGTTCCACACTGTGGGGAACTACGTTCTTTAGATCAGGGAATTGCGAGTTACAAAACCGACAACAGAACGAACAAGATAATAACGATAACATCCCGCTGATTGCCAATGGGATTGCTGTGGGTTAAAGGGCTTTTACATTTGCTTTTGTGATCGTTTGCGATCATTTGGTCACAATTGATGTTGCACACAATCACAACGGTTGTAAGCAGTCGCACCACCATTTGGTAACTTTCAAAAACAAGAGCAATTAGATCGAGATTAATAAAATTATATTGCTCCAACAGTAAAAACAAACTACTAAAAGTTTCAGATCAAATGGAAGTCATTTACTACAGTGTAACAAACAATGCCAAGCATACAGCCGAACACCAGTACATGTACTACCTCTTTGTTGTTAGCTCTGCAGGCCGCTAGGGACGGGGACTATACAACAGGAAATGGGTGATGGATGTTGTGCTATGTGGAAAAGCACATGGTTTTATGAACCACTATTCGGGGATGGTTTATAAAATTTGAGTATGAAATCATTGACATCTCGAAAATAAAGCAATTAGCTTGCGATTTTGAAGAGATACCAGACTGACCTTGGTGTTTATAATTATGTTGGCAAAATAAGCTAAATCGAATACAATGTGATCCAATGTTACTGCATTCATTTAAGGGGTGTGGCTGGGGTATAAGCCCTGTATTATGGTGATGTCCTGCAATGGTCGCAACCGGTCGTGCGTCGATCGTGCAGCACACATCTATGTATGGTCTGCGTCAGGATTTCGCAAAAGATCCTTGCGTCAAATTACAGGGAGGTGCACGTTTATCGAGACGCGCGGAAGCAATTCGGTCGTTCTCTTGCTACAGCCAATTGTCGAAACGCAGGAGTTGCAGGACTGGTGCGGATCCAAGATTTGCAATTTGTAAAAGTTGTGCAGGCCCAATTGTCTTGAGACAATATAGGCTTTATTATATTTGGGCATTGGCCGATACTTTGAATTGTGTGACGTAAGGATGGGTCCGCTACTGAGTTGACAACCGCCCTATGCAGGCTACAAGACACACTCTTAAAAAAAAAAAAAAAAAAAAAAAAACACGTGCACGAGGTATTGGTTGTGACCATGATATTAGCAAACATAATCAGCGAGATGAAACGGAGATATAATCAAAATGACTATTAGCGCCATCTTCTTGTCAGTCAAAATTACTAATTTCCATTAGATTTCAAAATACAATTTGCAACATGACAATCGCATCATTGATTCTCATGGTAAAAGATGTATGCATTATCAATTCATACGAAAAACTCGAGTATATGGGAAATGAAGGACGAATAATACAAAAAGGCCCGAATTCACAACAATTGGGTTTCATACTCTATTTATTCTGTCACGGCATAGAAAATGGTCGGTATTGATACGTCATGTGAAGGTTTTGTTCGTCTAAAGGTTCATTTTGGAACATGTTTCTTACAGGTTCAATGTGAAATAAAAATGGTAGCCAGCCAGTCTGAACTGAAAGATTAATAAACAGAGATTACATTGAGTGTATGCCGATCAGAGACATACAGTAGAATAAGGCACATTATCATGATGGGTTAATTATTATTACCAATTGATTTCAGACTGGCATCTTTGTTTGATTATCAACTTCGTGTCCTGCTTATCTTAAATAATATCTTCTTAATTAAATTTTAATGGGAATCTAGTGTTGTGGGAAGGTGTGGGAAAGATGAAGAAAATGATTGTGAGCTTTCCTGTTATTTTCATGATATTTGGGAAGAATATCATAATAAAAAGCTCCACAAGACAGTAAAACTTGCTCTTCAAAATGCCCTAATAGTCACAATATTATCCAAAATATACCACACAGCTAACATGTTTGGGTCCCGAACATAATGCATTTCTGTGTAAGTGCATGTGACTCAAAACTGAATTGGGTTAATTTTGGCGATTCCAAAACCTCACAGACAAAATAATGCTTAGGTGAAATGTTATCAACCTCTCCAAATCACTTTTAGGCAGTGTCTTCCACACTTCAATGTCATGACCAGCATGACCAGAACACTAGTTTCACTTTAATAATTAGTTCCTTTAATACATAATTTCTTGATTTTCTCGCCCTCTTCCCCATCCTTCTATGTTGTCTTTCATCTTTCTCTTTCTTCAAGCCTGATCATGGTTATACCTTTCTCTATTTCATAGAAATAAAGTGCGACGGAATACAGGTCCTTAGTAAAGAAGGTATGTGGTTCGAAACTTTGCTGAAGCACCATATCACACTCTTTTATGTAAAACTTTTTTTGAATGAGAATTGAGTGTGTACAGATAGAGAATTAAAAACTCCTTAATCTGAGTTGATGATTGTGTAAGAGTTCCTAATTTTTATTTATTTTTTGTTTTTGTTTTAGTTTTTTATTGTTATTATTTATTATTTATGTATTTATTTATCTATCTATTTTATTTTATTTACTTATTATTTTGTTTTTGTGGGGGGGGGTCTCGAAATGGTGTCGAGGCATTTTCTTACCGTGTCTTCATCCAATAACGTGTATCCCGGGTTTCCTTTCGGCTTTTCCGTTGCGTTCAAGGTGATTGTGATCTCGGGTCCCAGAGTCGTCGGTGCGACTTTCGCGTTCATGAATGCCGCAGCCCGAAGCCAGCCCGAGTGGTCTTGGGGATCGTCCGAGTTGTCTGAACGAGCCCTGGCGATATGTCTGTTAGACGAGTCACCATTGTTGATGATGTCGGAATGTGTGTGTAGAACATAGAGCATGCATAAGGAGACGATTAGGGAATACCAGCATATAATTAGAAGTGTTGCGTCACGGATCTGCATTTAAAACAAAGCAAAAAGTTGAGAGGAAAAAAACATATTAAAGATGGTTATTGATAAGTTTGAAATACATCCGGGAACCTTAACCAGTGAGCTTTTGCTTTTAGTTTCAAATGATAAACAACCAACCACCACTACAAATAATGCAATTGTGCAATTGTCATTTGCCACAATTCATGCATTGCACTTTTTTTGGGACCTGAGAGGCCGAACAAGTGATATTTTGGCGCCCCTTTCCGAGCGCTCAAGCCTGAAATAAAAATGGCCGCGCCTATACCCATCCCCCCAGTCAGAGGATGACGTGTGGTTATTGGAAATGGAAACAAACGAAATCAAATACATCTCACAATAAATCAATGTCTCTAATCAAATCAAGTCGCAACAATCGATTCTCCATCATTATCCATAATTATAATTCAAAATCTTCTGGGCTTCTCCGTGGTCCGTTATATTTTTTCGTTTTCATACATTCTTCAAGACCCATATTTTACAATATATATACACTGTCATGAACACCTTTATTCTTCGTCTTCCTTCTTTCTTTATATTTAAGGACAGTTTTACATGACCGTATCATGCACAAAACTTAACACCAAGAGCAGCTATGCCTGAGGCTGTATGGATGTATAATTGTGTTTGGTATAGGTGAAAGGTATAGGGAATACTACTCTTTGCTTTTGAAGAGAAAACGCTTAAGTTTCATTGACCTCATTTTAATCGAGGAGCCCCTGAAAGCAGACGGAAAAGTTGACTAAAAATAGATGAATCTAACTTCTATGAAGGTGGGATCTCACATGGCATGCGACTGGTTTGCGATGTGTTTAAGACGGGTTTGAGACTAGTTTGCGACTTTGTCTTCAAGACGTCTCATGAGAAGCGCAAAAATCTAACATGTTAATATTTATGAGATTTTCCAGTCTCGGAGTCTTAGAGACATCTCCTTAGGATAAGGTAACACCTTAATGTCCATGCTGATGTACATGCACTATTCAGAAATTTGGTATCAAAAGGGCAATTACACAATACATGACGTAAAACATAATAATTTAATGAGGATTTTATTTCATTAAACTTCGGCAGAAAGTAGAACAGAATTTGTGCTTGAACTGCGTATTTTATTACCAAAATCAATAAAATTCACCCAACGCATGTAAATTACAAATTTATGATAGGATAATATTGGCTGAACATGAGCATTAATAACTTACTATGTTCAGTATAATAATCATATTTTTGCGATAAGAGTTACGATTTATGTACCTGATCCAAAGGTTATGTCTACAGTCCACCCCTAGTCATGCTTTTGGAAAAAAACATAATGGTTGTTATCTGAAAATTGCCACTATGTGCAGGCTCTGTATTTATGTAGCCATTTTGAAATATTAATGTAATGAGGTCTCAACCGGTATACGTGCATCGCGCGCCACTCTAGGATTCTGCAGAAAAACTATACGTCGCATGTTTATTTTTTTTTCAGACACGCAAGGAGCAAGTACGACATGCAGAAAGTTTTTACAATACCTTTCCTTTCCTCCATAATTATATTATTTGAAGAAAAAAAATATTTAAAAAACGTATAGGAATCGCAGAAATTGGCACACGGCGGCTAGGGGCAATGCAAGCTATACATGCTATACGTTGCACGTACATGATGAAGCCTACGATGTGACCATCGCATTGATATGAATTCTACGTTTCTTGATGACTTTTGCTATCCACATGCAGTTGTCTTTGGAAATATTATGCAAAGAGAACTGAGGAATATAATATAAATCAGTTATTACCGTCACTCCAATCATGTTGGACTGCACGCTCTGGGGAGGCTGGGGTAATAATTATGTAGTATTTAAAGGGGAATCCAACCCAAGGAGAGAATTAACCTTACATGAAAGAGGAAAATGAGAGGAGCAATCTAAAAAAAAGTTTCATCAAAATCGGTTATAAAATGAGAGAGTTATGGAAGTTTGAAAAGTCTAGTTGTTCCTTCTATGGGGATCCTCAAATTGGCATCATCGGCTTCAAAATGGCCGATCTTATAGACAACTCTCCATTCATTTTGTACACAAATTTTCAGATTTTCCCCATTTTCTTTCGAAATATATCTTACCTCCTTCTGAGCTCAACATAATGTTGTGTGAAATATATTTTCCCAAGACATATTTTGAGCTCAGAAGTAAAGAAGACATATTTTGAAAGAAAATGGGGAAAATCTGAAAATTTGTGTACAAAATGAATGGAGAGTTGTCCATAAGATCGGCCATTTTGAAGCCGATGATGCCAATTTGAGGATCCCCATAGAAGGAACAACTAGACTTTTCAAACTTCCATAATTCTCTTATTTTATAACCGATTTTGATGAAACTTTTTTTAGATTGCTCCTCTCATTTTCCTCTTTGCTGTACATGCTGTAAGGTTGATTCTCTCCTTGGGTTGGATTCCCCTTTAAAAAATCGGGGAAAAAATTAATAAATAAATAAAAATGTCTTATCTAACCATAAAACTTCCTATATTACATGAAGTTCTATATGATTGGAAAGACATTAGAGGAAGCAATAATATTTAGTTAATTCATCTCCAATATTTTTTTTTTTAATCTTTCTTCATGGTATATGAACATAATTAGATTGCAAGCAACCGTGCAGTATTTGCATGACTCTTTGCACATGTTGCATCGATCCAGAAAGCATGAAATGGTTATTACACGCCTGTCCAGCTGACAACAACGCAAACATAGTGGAATTGGCGTAATGATTTCCTCCCACAAAGGATAATAAAGAGAGAGCATATAATTAATGAATCTAAGAATTTGAATATATATACAGTGGTGGCCAAAATTATTAGAACACCTGAACCTACACAAAGTCTATGGGATTATCAATGCCCTAGTCCATTTGCCGAAATAAGATTCAAGATATCGTTTGTGTGCCATGAGTTTTCATGACCTTTTAGCATAGGGTCTTACGTATATTTTCATACCAAATTTATATAGTTTCGACCATCTGGTAATGCTCAGCATTAAAAATAGTTGCGCTATGCGCTTTTGATTTCCCCATAGACTTGTGTATTAAACATGTAGTCCAAATGCAAAAAAGTAAAATGCTAATTACATATGCCGATTGCTCAAAAAATATTTGAGGTAGAAGTATGAAACTTAGCAGGCTTATTTATTCTAATGTACCTCAAATACCTGACAAGTTTCAGAAAATTTGGTCGAATAGGGAGGGGTGGATTCGCCCCCTCCCTTGGTGGTGAGATGATCAAAATATCCATGCCTATTGAAGGTTCAGATTATTATTTTATTAAATGAAGATACTCCTTGTAAATGTATATTTTTTGGAGGAAATTTCATGAGCAATTCAAATATGTTGAAATATTAAGAGTCAGAGGAAAAGGGGATTTAAATGGGGGCTCTAAATTAAAAATTTGGGGCCCCTCACAAATAATTCAAAAAAATCCCATAGAACATGTTACTACTTCACCCTATCGTATTGTGAATGACATTTTTGACATTCTCGTGAAATTTCCTTTCAGAAAATATATACTTTTGTAGGGAGAGACTTGATATTTTTAACGTTATGACACTTTGATCCTGATAAAGGCAAGATTTTTTAGATTTTACAATTGGTAGCGTAACACAAAAAAGGCGATTTGGGGGCGAGTTGGGGGCGAGTTCCAAACGCATGACTATGTTATTTAGTTTTTAAATTATAATAATGACTTTTGTAGACATTCCAGGCATTTTAAAGGTATTTAAATGGTCAACTGAATGAAAACAACTGAAATCATTTAAATTTCCTTGGTGTTCTAATAATTTTGGCCACCACTGTATATATATATATATATATATATATATATATATATATATATATATATATATATATATATACATTTTGTATGTATATATATAACAATATTATAACAATTATAAAGACATGTTACAGAAATCTTATACTATATAAGGTCCATTTTTTTCTGTATAAGACACACACAAAACAAAAATCAATACGAACACAGTCTACACAACCGTATTTAAAATGAGAGATTTTTTTTTTTTCGTAAAAGCATGGTAAACGAAAATCAAGAGAGAATGACAAATGCAATCAAAACGTATAAATTTCAATAAAGATATAACATTATAAACATTAAATATATATTACATAATTATACACATAGGCCTATCATAAATAAAATATAGGCCTACTTCATAATAATTTCTGTTTTATACAGAATGAATGTTTTCCGTAGGTACAAAAAGAAAATCGAACTAGCTTTTTTAACTCTTAAAGAATCAACATGAAAGCAAAAACTGTATACAGATATAATGAAGTTCAAGTGAATGTATAATGATTATGTTATAGTATTTCACCGTATTACAGAGAACGGTATTTATCGTTACCGTTCTAAATAATGTTTCGAAGAACATGAAATATATCTCTCCTGATAATTACAACAACTTACCGCCATTTTAAAATCCAATCGCAGATTAATCACAATGAGTGAACACAATATTCCTTAATCCTTTATAATAACTGTCCGTATCATATTGCAATAAAAGCGTTGAAACCTGCTACCATGGAGAAATCTGCCTTTGAAATGAGTGCTATACGGATCGGGCCTTGTGTTTGCATCAGTATGGTGACGTCATCTTGTGCAAACTTAACACGAGTTTAAAGTAACCAGGCTGGTTTACGCCAACTGTGTATATACGGCCTCTGTATACGAGGATGTGTATAAATGGGGTGTCAGATACAACACCCTAAAATAATAATAATAACAATAAAATAGAGGGACGCACGCCTTTTGTGCCTCGTCTGAATTTACCACTGGTCATGCTGGTATTAGTGGTAGCCTATTTGTTCCCACCGTTATTTATGAAATCCGCTCTTCTTTGTGTCAGGTTTAGTTTCTTTTCAGTACATTACTTGGGAATTTGTAGATTACAAAAGAAATGGAAACTAGTAGATTCTCCCAAACACAAAAGATATTGTCTGATTATAGTCCTGTATTATGATCCTGTAATATTATACCATTTAACTTTATTTGAAGAATAAATTTACTTGTTTTGTTTTTTTCTTCTTTCTTTCAAACTTTTTTGGGGGGTCAATATTTTCAATAGTTTTAATACCCTGAAAATTTTATTCAAATAAATTAAATCAATATCATCCTTGTATTACCTGAGCTATCATATCAAAGGTATGTCTTTCTCAAATAAAATGATTATATAGTTTTCATTTGTTATCTACTTTTCAATATTACTTTCACATTGATTAGCTTATCATTCATTCATTAATTTTTCATAATTTCAAAAAACATTCCTTTGAATAATTCATAATTCATTTGGGAATATGTTACTATATATTTTCTTTTATTCTTTGGGCGAGTCCGTCTTTCGAAGAATTGACTTTACACGTGGCAATGAGGTTCATCTTATATCATCTTGTATATCCTGTATGTTGTCCAAGCGAACAATGTATATCTATAAACTATTTTATCAACTTGATATCATTGCCAAATACCTTATGGGTGACGTAACAATGGACTTCGGCTTGTTTGACCACTTTGGTGTGGCTAGTCATTAAAATTAACAGTATAACAATTTTGTCCACCCTTTCCGCACATGGGCCCAAAATCTTAAGATTCCGAACCCTCACAAAGTCAAAATTAATATGGACCCTAATTGCATACAAACCTGACAAATCATTACCCGCGGACGCATGTAAGAAAATAATTTGTTCCTTGTTAAAAATATTGTCAATCTAAAAAAAAAATCATTCCATTTCATTTATAATTATATGTTCATAAAGTTGCACGAGCATGCAAAAACAGATTATTTACATTATGTAGCCCCACCCATAAACAGGCGTGATGAATGATTGTTAACATGATATCGATTTAAGTGTGATCCTTGCTCAATATCATGTCCTATAAAATAGATAATTTCTCAAGTTTATAAATAACATTATATCGCTAATGATATACGGTGACAGACTCAGGAGCGCAACGGGCGTGTCCCCCATAATCTTTTAGAAACCACCCATCGACTCTAACGTTGAAATCGGAAAACTTTCGCTATGCCCCCCCTCCCCCCCCCCAAAAAAAAAAAAAATTAATAAAAATTCAGGTTGCCCATCCCCTTCCCTCTATTTCAAAACCTGGATCCGCCGCTGTGGCATACAATTTCAGAACCGCCACCATATGTTCTCAAGCTCTTAGAATGGTTGTTCGATATTTTTCGGCTAAATTTCATCAAAACGGTTGCTGTTGGTTAGTTAAACGTAGGTTTCTTTCCCCTAGATTAAAACTGTTTTTAAAGAGGATATGATTTAATATCCCCAATATCTAGTAAAATTACTATCTATATACAGCTATACAATATTACTACAACATGTAATATTCCAAGATGGAATTTTTTTGACATCCGGGCAATAGAATTTACTGCATATGTTATTCTAGAAATCCCTTTACACGTGAGAGACAATGCAATGTTTAGATCATCGATAAAATATGTCATAATTCATGATTCGAAACCTACCCAATTGATAAAAAATTTAGAATGAAACAAAACCATCCAGTGTTTTTTTAGTTTGGGGTTGAGCACATTTTAGGGGCTGAACATAATTATGGGGGAAAAACATGATCTGATAATTTCCTCGTTTTTGTACTGGATACATCCTACAGATTTTCTCGCTAAACTATGTTTCGCTTGTGGTTACATTTTTCCTGCTCAATTATAGATATGGTCATAATCATATTTATGTTTATTACAAACTTCACGTACAAGTCTCTAAGAACACAGTTTATTTCGCATTCACTGTTCCATTCTAAAGTTTGACATAATGTACGTGTCAATATAAACCAATCCAAATGCAGAGGGCTAATAATTCCAAGCTTAGTCATTTTTGCAAGTTACGTGTAGAATATGATGATATAAAAACTTTTCACTTTCAAAAAGAATGTTACGTATGACCAAATTTGTTATAAGATTGAGAGCATGAGAGAGGTGTTGAGCAGTGCAAATTGGTAGTGTGGAAAGTGTGCACCGAAATGAGACATATGCGAAAGAGACGGTGATTATCCATGCACATTATTCAAGCCCACCCCCCCCTCAAAAAAAAGTAAATTACCCATTATATAAGCACATAATAACTTTTACATTAAATTTGGGTTTATTGAAGTTCTTTGACCCGTTATCCAATTAGCTTCCAAAAAGTTAATTTCTTTTGAAATATTTTGTTGTTTATTTGAAATAAATGAAGGTGGCGCCTTGGAAAATAAAAATTTCTGATAACGACAAGTAGACAATTCGTAATAATTGACCCCTTTGCGGGGCGACCCTTTTTAAAGTAAAAAATACATTCAGTGATGGATTAGGAAGCGCCAACAGGTGTGCCCCCCCCCCCTCCTCCTCCCGCCCCATTTTACAACCGAGCAATAACGACATACATTTCTTATCTGATTATGCATGTTCAAATCAGAAAATATGCTACCTCCCTCCATCCCTAGTTTTTCAAATTTGCTAGTTGTGCCCCTCCCATATCTTCAATTGATGGATTTATGGCTGAAGATAGGAGAATTGCATAAAGCAACAAAAATGTCTCTTTTTCTCATTTGTGTGTGTGTGTGTGTGTGTGTGTGTGTAAGGTCTTTTCGTATCTACCATTGTATTTATAGAAGGAAACTTCGTTTGTCCAAAAAATAACTTAACTTATTTTTTTCCTTTTTTTTCCTTTTTTTTTTTTTTTATTTATTTATTTTTTTCCCCTCTAAATGGTTATTTCCATAGCTTATTCAGGGCATTGTCACTCTGAGATCTCGAGTATTTTGTCTCGACCATTTCCTACTCACATATTTCCTTTTAAAATCATTTCTGAATCATAATGCAACCAATTCTTCATTCTAGAAATAACGTGTATTGACTCAATTTTACGAAGACAACTATTTACTCACAATAATATTTGAGTGCAACGTCAGTCGGGAGACCAATTGACTAAGCATATTTATTTCCTCTGAATACAAATAACTCTAAAATCTGCGCTAACATTACAAAAGCTCTTCCTGTGTGCTTTAAAAGGAATTTACCCGCAGCAGCAATGTATGGAATCACTTTGAGTTCTGAACTTCTCAAGCTGCCCTATTTCTAACCCATGCAACAATAATTTGATCGTTTTATAACGTATACCAACTTACACAATAAAAAAATATGTATCTATATTTTTAGTTTTCAACATTCACATTAAAAAATACAACCCCTCCCACCCCGCCCCTTCCTTCGTTCAATCAGGGATGCGTGTCCGCTTGTGAAATCACGAGCAAGATTATTGTATTCTTTAATGTTGAATTATCCATCAATGTGCGTGATTGCTATGGTTCACGAAGAATAAATGGAATTTCCCGAATGATTGAAAGAGGTGATCATTATCTTGAGTATAATCTTAAAGCATTTACATTGTGACAATGTATGAAGATAAAGTTGTGTACATTATTGTTAACATAATGATTATCTTATTATCCTGAGGTTAATGATTGTTTAGAACTGCAAATAAATATGCAGATTGTTCAAGCGGTACCACTGCTTGACTCATATGTTCACAATACTAACTTATTCACATTCAGTCAATCATCTTAGACATAATATAACCCTAATTACTGAGTATATCATTGGTAAACATTGTGATTTTAAAACATATTTTAAAAGCTTTATATGCCTCTAAGTGTAATTGAATTCAATACTTATGTTCGTGAGACAGGGAGATGAGACAGACTTATATCAACTTCGCTATCATATAGGTCATTATGTACACCAATATCTTATCTTATCTCTATTGTTTAATAATGTTCTTAAATGTTATGAGAAATGGTGTAGTGTATTACATTCTCTTAAATTACAGAAGGAAACACGGGAGAAAAAAAATTAAAAAAGAAAAGACTGGAACATGAAGAAAGGGGGAGGAGAAGCATATTATTTATCAAAGAATAATAGCAAAACAAAAACCATAACATGACATAATTTTTGTATACGAAGCTATACGGTTTATATAGAGAGAGACGTTTTTGTAAATACCAAATCGCATTGTTTGATTAATTATAGGAAATGTGCATGCCAAAAGAAAAAGAGGGAGGCAGTGGTCAAAATTGATAGATGGTGTGTACACGCTGGTACACGAAATTGCAGGATTTGTGTAATGTTGCCCAAGAAAGGAAAAATGGGAGAGGAAATTTGTTCATTTGAGTTACCAAATTCGAAGACGACTTAATGGTACAGCAAATCGTGATTTAATTGAGTGTTACTTTGATTTAATTCAAAAGAATATCATATCGTGGTTTAATAGAAGATAGAAAAGTAGAATGAGAAAATGTTATATGATTGCCTTCGTATAGATTGTCTTAAAATATCAAGACTGCCCCCCCCCTCAACGCCTCGAAAAACATTCCCACAAACTTCATTCAGAAACAATTTTTTTCCGTTTTTCTTTTCTTTAAAAAATTTGCAACATACCCCAAGTATTTATTCTGTTTTTCAAATATCATCGAGTTTTGTTGAAATCATTGAGCGGTCACTGACTCATTGTAAACCTTAATAGGCCCAGTCACACGAACGAGGCTATAGAGTACACTGTAAAAAAAAATACAGAAAAGTGATGTCAGCAGAGTCGCCATACAAAAATGTAATTTAAAATAACAGTTTTGTTGTAAACTTCTCCTCTAATAATTAATGAAAGAGATGAAAAAAATCATTAGAGTTCTATAGCTTACATATTTAGTTAAAACGGAACAAATGTGTTACGTCTGATGTATATTTCGTATTTCTCAAGTAATTATTTGCAGAAGAAATTTATAACAAAATTGTTTTTTAAATTACATTTTTTATGGCGACTCTGCTGACAGTAGATTTGCTGTAAAAACACAGATATTTTTTACAGTGTACCGAAGTGTGGACGTCATAATCGCCCGTCTTCCCAGTTACTGGTTCTAAACAAAATAGCCCGTGCGTGAGGTTTAGCCTAAATGCGGTCCAGCAACGGTCTAGACTCGGGCACATGCACAAACAGGTTTCGGTGCGATCATGTTGCTATTGTTCAACACAAGATTGTTTAAAATTCAGCAACCATGACAATACCACTGTTATGACACCACACTTCGGCACTATAACAATTTATCACCCAATCATTACCCTCAACGATCATTATTTCATCGATTTAATTTGATCGTTTTCGCGGTTATAGCTCATTATTTCGAAGGTTTGTTATTCCGAAGGTTTGCTATTCCTAATATCCGTTGAGCTATTTCGAAGGATTAATTATTGCAAAATGAGATCGGTTTCGTTGGTCAGAAAGTGAAATAATGTCCGTTGACCCGAAAATAAAAGAGGGTTCGTTATTCCTAAAACGTGAAAAATTAGAAAATGCACAATTAATACTATAGCGGCCTTATTCAATTTCGGATTGACCAGACATATTTCATTTTCAGAACCACGAACATTCATTTCGCTTTCGGATTAACGATCCAATTTTTTTTCTATTTTTTTAATCTTTTTGTTAATTTATTTATTTTCGGTGCATCGAACCCCTGAAAACATTGACATATCGAGCCATATTTGCATGCATATTGACATGACAAACCTTCGGATTATCAATGTTGGAATATACGAACCCTTTTTGAAACCTCCGGGTATACGAAACGTATGCGTTAGGACTAACGAACCTTCCGAAAAACCAGCAGCCCTGTTTTTAGTTGTGTGACTGGCGTTTCACTTCATAGAGTTGAAGAAACTCTTCAAATAAGACTTGCTAAAAGAAATCCACCCTGTCTCCATGGAACGAAATCAAGCCCTCTGAGCAAACGGTTTGAATCAATAGTTTGTGAATGATGTAAGCCCGTCTCTTGAATGTGTCTGAGTTCAAGCCGGTGCCCCGGGACCTCCCCCATTGTTTGGGCATCGGTATTCGATACACTAACCCCCATGTGGTGCGACCGACGAAAATTTCGATAAAAATAGTCATTTTGTATTCGTTGAATTCCTGATAAATATTCTCGCCGGACTACAGTCATGTTGAATGTTTCCATTAGACACAAAAGTGTCATGTGCACCGGGAGTAGTAGAGACTGGTTAAACAAAAAGGTCACTCAGTTTTGGGGCGTTGTTTGCTTTTTTTTTTGGGGGGGGGTTAACCTGGCAAGACTAAATTTGCCAACTGGTAATTTGAAGATCCTAAGTAGACAATATCATTTTGACAAATTAATGCTGACAGCAGTGGTGGATCTAAGATTTCACGAGGAAAGGGGGAGGCAAATCTTGGATTTTTAAGTTGTGTACCCCCCCCCCCTTTTCATTTATGTTACACCTGGCCGATATCAATTTTTCGAAAGAAAGCCAGAAAGGCCAGGATGCTTCTGATAAAACTTGGAACCAATTTGATTTTCACCAATCTTTTTCAGAACTCGAGTGGTCAGTGATCCTTGACAGTACAGTTATGATTTTGGTATAACTCGAATGGATCCATGTCATTACAATGTTAAAGTTTAAAGTTGAAAAGGGAGATAACATTATTCTTCAACAATATGTTATATATCAATTCTAGTTGTAAACTTAAGGGGAAGAGGGCGCTATCACTCTAACGCAAAGCGAACGCGGCCATAGACTTTTTGTATTTTGCACAGTTTTTTCACTTTGTTTTCTTGATTATGGCGAGCAACTATCTTTTCAAAGAAATGATCAACTTGAATAAGTACGCTAAGAGTCCGAATTTTCAAAAATAGGAATAACTTATTGCAAAGGGGAAAAAAAGTCCTGTCACTTGTGTCAATTCGAAATCCTAGTAAGATCAAATTCCTGTACAATATGGCCAATTTTGCCTCAAAATAGCTCATACGCTGCATAGTCATCTTCCTCGATTACGCATAATTATATTACACCTTAATGATCACAGTTTTTAAAAGCTTGAATTCCAGCTTTCCATATGGTACATTCATCTCGATTGGTTAAAAAAAAAGTCCTGTCACTTTGAACATTATCACAAACGAATCTTTACTCGATGGGTCAATATTTCCGCATATCACATGCATATCGAAGTGGACGCGTCTTCGCAAGATGTGACAAGATCCTATTTATATCAATAATCGTTAGGAACATCAATCTATGTGAAATAAAGATTCTGATTCACTTTAGCACAAATGGTGTTATAGGCTTGCCAAAATGTCTTTTTCCCCAATCTGGCTTGAAGCATCTACCTACGAAACTAATGAAAAAGTTCATTATTTATTTCATGTCCAGGACTAATTTCTCGAACGGATCGACTGACAATTCCATTTTAACCGACAGGAAGTTTTCTTAGCGAGTTTTTGTGCGCTAAGTAATAATTGCATGCAGTTGTCAATCGGTCGCTTCCCGCCGTTATGCTACAGTCACACAGACACTTACGTTGAGTTACGTACGGTTGCGTCCAAAAAGTCTTTTCTTTTCTTCGGATCGCCACGGATGCCTACCCGTCATAGTCAGCCGTGGAAATATTGATAATTTAGTTCATCCAGTAAAACAAAGAAATACATACGAAATGATTGAATAGAAGATGAAATAAGATTAAAACAACACAAACGTATCTATACGTAAGTGTCTGTGTGACTGTAGCATAATGCGGCGGTCACAACTCGTCGTAGGCTACGGGGCACGTGCCATCGACGTAGCCTGCGTTGTATGTGCAATGCACGCACAGGTCCTAATTCAACTTCTGCGATTCCTGCAATTCTATAGTAAGGGTATTGTAAAAACTTCCTGCGCGTCGTACATGCATTGTACCTGCGAGGTACCTCCGCTGCACGTATTTTCTACGAAATCCATCGTAGGGAGTTGCACGTCGATGGTACGGCGAGTTGTGACCGCCGCATAAGCGCGGGTTTTGTTTTTCAGCTGCGTGCATTTCCACTAAACTCATGAATGTAATGTTGCGTTTCCCCTCCTCAAATAATGGACGCGTCTTTATGTTAAGATTTAATGTCATACGTTAGATTTACATTTCACGTGGAGTAGAATTGATATGGTTGTTTTCTTAAGTATGCCTTACGAGTCTAAGCCTAATAGTTAACCCCACCCACTCCACCCCACCCCCAAAAAGGGCGTTTTTAAATTTGAAGCCATACGCTGTCCAATTTTGTTTTTCTTTCTCCTTTCGTCATCTTCGTCAACATGTTATTGTTCATGCTCAAATCGTAATCGACTAAACACATTCCATTTCCAATTTCCAGAGGACTTATACCGTATGACGTCATAAGCTGATCGTGGGTTGACAACAAAGGTCGTTGCCAAAGGTAATGACATGTAATATTTGACCCCAAGGTCATATCATGTCCCAGGGTAAACAGTTTTAAGTCTAAGTAATGTTATCCGGGTTAAAGGTCATTCCGCTCCCCGATAGCAAATATTTGTCTGTGATTTTTTCTTTTTTAACATGGAGTCGCCTTAACAATACATCTTAAGTCTATAGCCCGAGGGAATTATTGAAGGGCATTTTACTGATTTGTTTTCTGGTATTTCATATCAATATTAGCATGGACGTCCATAGTGTGTCTTGGTTTTAATGGTCCCATCTAACCCGCAGAGGAGAAAAAATTTAAAGGGGTAGGGGGTATGTAGATAACCATGACATTAAAGCTGGTGTATAGTTTTGGTAACAAACAAGGAATCGGCATAAAAACCGATCAAATAGTCCACATTGCACTAATAGATAATGTGTGAGAGATCTTGTGATATTCTTTTCATGATTTCCGGTGAATTTCAGTGAAAATGTTTGAAAGAAACATAAAGTAACGGTTGTTTTACACCTTTGTTGCGATGCCCGCTCGCCGGAGCTTACCGCATGAACGGTGCGTTACGATCTGCGTGTATCAACCACACAAGAAAATCCCCATTGGTTTTCCATTTGAACGCTGAGTTGGTGTCGGGTCCCTGATTTTCCACGTATTATACTTATATTGTGAAATAAAGACACTAAAACGAGATTTCAAGTAATATAATTTTCTTTATTATAGTTATAGGATTCAATCCTTTATATTTCTAACTGTGAATCCACATTAGAGTTTTCCTTCTCCTAAAACTATACACCAGCTTTAAGTTATTTGTTACCATAAATTTAGAATGATAAAACATTATCAGTAAAGATTTTACAAAAATCGGAGGAAGAATAGGCTTTGTAATTATTTTTGAATTCTTTAAAATTTCAATATTGAGATGTCACTCATATAGGACTCGTGCTTTTCCGTTGCTGTGAACTTTAAATTCCATACACTGTCTTCTTTTATCTATTTTTTTTTTCTCTCTAATTTCTCTCTCTCTCTCTCTCTCTCTCTCTCTCTTTCTTTTTTTTTTTTGCAGAAGAATATGAATGATGTCTTTTACATGACTTGTGCAAGCGATCTGTTATCGGACACATGTTTTCATGCACGTCTTTATGAAAATATGCGAAAGGGCAATATATGGAATTTAACGCATTTGGGAAAGCAGCTGTTCGCATGTGATGTCATGAAATAAGAATTTTCAAATTCTTAATTTTTAACTTCATTATACTTTATGGATTTTTTGTCAATGACGAAGTGTATCGTCATTTTTGTCAATCATATGTTTCTCCCATTTTTCTGTTTTCATTAAAACCAAATTGATTGCACGACTTACATATTTCACGATGAGCTTAAATTACAATAGTAATAATACATTTTCGGTTTTGTCAGCTTCAAAATGAACGTCATTCTGATTCCCAATATATAATCTAATTTTGCAATCTGGCATAATGAGTTCATAGCCCATTCGAAATGTAATTAAGGTAATAATGATACGATAAACTTAATAATATACGTGTTCATATTAATAAAGTCGACTATTTAAACAGCTGTTCCGTGTACAGGCACGTAACTAGGATTTTTAGGGAGGGTTCGAAATCTGCAAAAGTGGAACCAAAAGGTACATCAAAATTTTTTCAGTCACGCCGCCGCCACAGCAGCTACTATGGGCCGACGGGAGAACTGGAGGGAAGGCAAAAAGGCTACACCAAAATTTTCCAGTCACCGCTGGCCGCGCGATATAGCGGCGGGGGGGGATGGGGGGGAGGGGGGCCAGGAGGGGGCAGGGTACGGCTATTCAACAAAAATTTCCTTGTCTTCCTGCCCTCAAAAAGGGTACCACCATATTTAGCTATCAGGGCGTAGCCCGCTAAGATCGGCCCAAGAAATTTGATAAGCAAAAAAAAAAAAACAATTCCATTTTTTTTTTTTGTTTTTTTTTTTTTTTTGTAAAGCGGACCTCTGTCGCCAGCGGGGGGGTTCGTTCAACCCCCCGAAAACCCCCCCCCCCCTGGTTACGGGCCTGGTGTACAGCATTGGCGACACCCCCACCCCTCCCCTCACCCTCATCCATCGGAACAATTTGTTTCCCGATTTCCGATTTCCCAACATCTTGAAGTTTTCTTAGCCCCTTTAAAGAAACAAGACCTGAATTTATAAACAAATCATTGAAAATTAAACGAAAAAAATTATTAAAAATGATAACACAAAAATAATATTGTGACAGTCGTGTAAGCTACTGATCCACCCCTACAAGTTTTCGTAATGCTGGAGATTTTTTTAATCTTAAAACATCTCAACATGATCTGATTCGTGCTAGTTTTTGCGATTCTTGAATTCAGGGGAAAACTGGGTTTCCCCGATTAATAGTCCCTTATGTCTTGCCCTGGCTTATGTGATTGATTGTCACAAATGTTTTCTTGGCATTGTTGGTGGCTAAATAAATATAGAAACTTGATTAGCAGGATTATGTAATAAAAATTATTTTATTGTTGGTGCAACGAATCCATTATTTTTTTTAGGCTTAAAGTCTCCACAACCATACAGCCTCTAGTGGCAATGCGTGTATACTTAAATCACCAAAATTGTAAAATTTTTTTATACCGCCATAAGAATTGACGTTTATGCCGTGATATATGTATTTGTTCTTTCAAATAATGCTATAATTCCTCAGTACGTACCATGTGTATTAAGTTTTGTTTTCCCTTCTAAAAAGTTAATTTCTCTCAATACCTGCCCACCTATAACTTTAGTCAACCATCTTTTTCGCATTTGGACAATATTATGTTCTATTGACTGTCATAATACTTCTTTTTGTACATCAGACTTGTGTCTCTCTCCCATTGTCCTTCTCGGCATTCCTTTTACTGGTCTTTTAAGTGATTCATGCTACTTTATCCATGACTATATTCTATTCTGAATCATTATAAATATTAAGTTTAAATTACCTTTGATAAATTACTCTTAAAATCTATGTTGAATTATATAAATGATATAATGTCAACCTCTTCATAATGTAAACAAGATGAATCCTCGACCGCGCGCCGTCGAAATATATGCCTCCGCTCATTGCCAGATCAGAAAATATATGAACAATGAAGACTTATTTATTTTCCTTTATTTTACAATTTGACTCCTTTGACCCTTACCTTTGACCTTCATACCCAAAATCTAATCAATCATCTTCCTATGGGTGATACTTTACTACCACTAAGTTGACAATTAGCCTCGACTGGTTAATCAAAATAAATCGCAATAACGAACTCAATACAAAGAATTTCACAATTTGACCTCTGTGACCCTTGAACTTTGACCTACATATTCGAAAATCTAATCAGATCTTTTTACATATAGTGATATATACTACCCCTAAGTTTAAAGCTCATATCTCAACTGGTTCTCAAGATATCGCGATAACGAACTCAATACATGAGATTTCCACCATTTGACCTCTGTGACCCTTGACCTTTGACCTACATACTCCAAAATCTAATCAGTTCATCTTTCTACGGTGATACATACTATCCTACAGTTTGAAGTTGATATATCTAAAGTAGTTCTTGAGATATCGCGATAACGAACTCAATACATGAGATTTCCACCATTTGACCTCTGTGACCTTTGACCTTTCACCTACATAATCCAAAATCTAATCAGATCATCTCCCTATGGTGATACACACAATCCCCAAGTTTGAAGTTGATATCTCAAGTAGTTCTTGAGATATCGTGATAACGAGCAAACGGGACGTACGGACGTACAGACGGACGTACGGACGGACTGACGGACAACCCGAAAACATGATGCCTCC
>CALNVZ010001721.1:26315757-26341343 GCA_940671915.1 Paracentrotus lividus | reverse complement strand
CATGTTCCTTTATAATAAGACTGAGGCTAACACTGGAAAATGTATTTTTAAATATCTTAAGAATGTATTGTTCTCAGTGCTATATACATTAATATAGGTATATAGGCCCCTACTATTTATTTCATGCAACGGTTCGCAAGCTAATTATTTTAAGAGTCCTGGGGGTGATTCACTAACAGCTAAAATCAATCCTAACTGGGATAAAATTCATTTTAGGATCAATAGCCATTAGTGAATTACCCCCAGAAGCAAATATAAAGTCTGGGTGTTCATCAACTCACATCACCTAAGAATAATTTGGCAACATGGAACATAGTGGCATAGTATTATGTCATTTTCATAACGGTTGCATAGTTAAAGGGAAAGTTCACCCTGGGTTTAAATTGTGTTTTTTTTTTTTTTAATGCAGAAAAATAAAAGAAAAATATGAGTGAAGGTTTGGAGAAAATTGACTAAAAAATAACGAAGTTATGAATATTTAATGTTTTTATTTTGTGACGTCACATGCAAGCAGTTCTCCTATGTGTTATGTAGTGTAAATTCCATAAAATTAATTATTTCAGCTGTGCGGTCGATACATCACCAGGTATTATGTTAATATACATTCCCCTATCAAATTGACCTATTCCTTTATCAAGAACCATGAAAAAAGACAAATTTATGAAATTTTCATACACAACACATGGGAGAGCTGCTCGCACGTAATGTCACAGAATTCATAACTTCGCTATTTTTGGGTCGATTTTCTTCAAACTTTCATGAATATTTTTATTTTATTTTTCTGCATTTTTTAAAACCAATAAAATTCCAGGATGAACTTTTCCTTTAAGCCGATCCCTGCATAGTTCATTTGTGAAATTTTGACTAAAGATGAGTATGGCATAACTAGAGCAACACATTTCCAAGAGGAAATTGATGCTCGATCGTGGACATGTATTGTAACTGTAGGTGGTTATTGGAGCTCAAAATACATCCATTTCAATGTCAACTCTTAAATCACTGTAATCATGAATAATTCCAAGGCACTGAGAAGAATTGATATACATGGATAAGTAGAATAGATGATTTCGGTGGAATGGCTTGCAAAAGTGTTTCCATGGTAACACAAATCGCAGGTATGCATCAGGTATAGGGCGTATAGAAAAAGTTTCGACTTAGATTCTCCTTTAAAATTACGTGGTTATTCTACCGTGAGTATATCATAAATTGCCAGTAAATTGCGCTAAGAAACAAATTCTGACGAGATATTCCCGCCGAAATACAGAAAAAAAAAAAAGACAGACTATATAATGGTTTATGTATAAGAATATGCATTCATCTGTAGCTTGTATATATCTTATGAAATTATGGAAATACTATTATGGAAATTAATCAATTATAAAATTATGATAGTGGTCAAACGAGGACGAGTTTACTGATTAATTCTAATAATAAATTATTGATACAAATTACAGTATTTGTCAATAATTTGGGGGAAATACAAAATAAATAATGTGTAGAAGAATGGATATAGCAGCAATGTAAACAGTTTCTGTCCGTGATATTCAAAGAGCCAATTGATTTATCACAGAATTTCACATGGAATAACCACAGCTCTCTAGAGCAGCTACCGAGATACCATATCAAAACACAACACAAAAAAGAAAGTTCCCCCTATTTCAAATTTCAATTTTTTCTAATAGATATACAAAAATCTAATTATATGTCCATGTAGGGAATTTAATTAGCTACCATGGGACGAATTTGAGGAAAAATCATGTTGTCATGCTTCAGTGAGCAATGTTGAATGCCAAAAAATGTCATTTTTTGAAGTTCGCAAGCCTAAAATCACAACTTTGAATCAATGATATCCAACTTTCTATTATTTAACAGTTCACGCATCAGAATGTACGCAAAACGTGCTTTCAAACATACCGGAAGGAAATTTGCGTAAAATTTCACGGTTGAGTGAGCATGCAGCAAAAATGCCAAATCTGCGATTTTTACTTTTTACCATGGTAAAATTGATCAAATATTATGGGATTCATGTCGAGGAAGAGTGTTTTAACTGTTGCAAAAAAAAATAATCAATTCACGGTTGAAGAACACCATAAAATTACCATGTTAAAAAACACTAAATAGGTATTCTTTCCATTTTGTACACTAAAGATCATATGATATCTGTTTTTGTATTATTTTTATGACCGTGACGTTATACATGATCATATTGCATTTATTAAATTTTTCATGCTTCAGTGAGCATGTGGCACTGGAAAAGCTGTTTTTTAATTAAGAGACCAAAATTAAATTGCTTACTTTGCTTAACCATAACAATTAATTGAAAGTATTCATTTGCTTTCATTTTCGCAATCCATTTTTCATGCTTCAGTGAACAAAGATATGAGAAAAACATTGAAAAAATGAAGAAAGTTTGCGGGCCCTGGCACGGCCTAATGCACGTCCGATTTCTTAATTGACCTAATCCTGTTAGTTAATGACTTCTTAGAGATTTGTGCCAATTTTCAAGAATTAACTCACAGTGTGACGACCGAAAAATTACAATTAAAAATGGGCAATATTTGACTTTTGCTGCACTATTGATTTCCTTCCCATTGACTTTACGTATAGAGTTTGAACAAAAAGTGAACAAACGTCAAATATTGCCCATTTTCATTGTCGTTTTTTTGTTCGTTATACTTTGAGTTAATTCTTGAACTTGGCACTAATCTTTAAGAAAGTCATTAACTAACAGGAACTTAGGTCAAATTGAGAATCGGACCTACCATTAGGCTGTGCCAGGGCCGTAAACTTTCTTCCTTTTTTCATGTTTTTCTCATATCTTGTGTTCAACTGAAGCATGAAAAAGTCGGGATTTTTGCGAAAATGAAATCAAATTAATACTTTCAAACGAATTGTTATGGTTAAGCAAAGTAAGCAATTTACTTTTGGTCTCTAAATTAAAAAACAGCTTTCCGGTACCACATGCTCACTGAGCATGAAAATTTTAATAAAGCAATATGATTATGTACACACGTGCACCGGTCATAAAAAAATACAAAAACAGATATTCACATGATTTTTAGTGTACAAAATGGAAAGAATACTTACTTAGTGTTTTTCACATGCGTATTTATGGTGTTCATTCAACCGTGAAATTGATTAAATTTTTTGCAAAAGTTAAAAACCTCTTCCTAGACATGAATCCCATCATAACTGATCAATTTTACAACTTTGATAAATGTAAAAAAATCGCAGTTTTGCATTTTTGCTGCTGATCTCACTCAACCGTGAAATTTTACACAAATGGCCTTTCCGTATGTTTGGAGCACGTTTTGCTTACATTCTGATGCGTGAAATGTTTAAAATCTAAAAATTGGTCCGATATCATTAAATCAAAGTTGTGATTTTAGGCTTGCGAACTTCAAAAAATGACAATTTTGCATTCAACATTACTCACTGAAGCATGACAACATGTTTTTCCTAAAATTCGATCCCATAGTTAGCTAATTAAATTCCCTACATGGACATATAATTAGATTTTTGTAATCCTCCTTTTTTAAAAATTTATTGATATTTGAAATAGGGGGAACTTTCTTTTTGTGTTGTGTTTAGTTCAAATTAACTATATTCTATAGTTTTCAAATTATTGGTTTAATGCTTGGCAGATTGAATACGAATTAAGTTATCAACGTGGGCGGTGGGGGCATTTATGTACGGCTGCATGCGCTCAACATAATCACCCAAACATAGAATGATGATGATAATGATGTTAGTCACCATTATCCTCCTCCTCATCCACCTCCTCTTCCTCCTCCTCCTCCTCCTCCCAATCACCATCATCATCACCACCATCACGACCGCCACCATCATCAACATTAACAGTAGCATTATCCTCATCTTCACCATCATCATTATCATCATCATCATCATCATAATCATCATCGTTATCATCGTCATCATCATTATCATCATCATCACCATCATCATTATCATCATCATCACCATCATCATTATCATCATCATCATCATTATCATCATCATCATCATCATAATCATCATTATCATCATCATCATCACCATCATCATTATCATCATAATTATCATCATCATCATCATCACCATCATCATTATCATCATTATCATCATCATCATCATTATCATCATCATCATCACCATCATCATCATCATCACCATCACAACCTCATCATCATCATCACCACCACCACCACCAGCATCATCAACACCACCACCATCATAATAATCATCATCACTATTATCATCAACATTATCATCATCATCATCACCATCATCGTTATCATCATCACAGTGCAGTGACTAGCATGTATCATTTAAATTTTTAAAAATTAGTAGCGTTAATAACCATGTTAAAATGAATTTGATGTGTCCTGTCCAACACACATGGTCATGAAGGTGCAATCAGGGGGTGCTCACAGGTTTTGTGATTTTCTTTTTTCTACAATAGCTTAGAATGCTTAAACAGCATTTCTAGAAGTCGTTTATAATTAAACTTACCACTATAGAATTCCATTGGCACATCCTGCTTGAGATGGCCTTCTTAGCGCCGTCAAACATTTTATATTATTTTCTTCTCTTTTTTTCAGCAGTAATCAAGGTATACGGTGCGGGATGACGGATCAAACTCATCTGAAATAATCACCAAACTCTAAGCATGATGGCTCAAAACACTGCATTAAAGGATATCTAATACAAAAAAATATACAGGCCTATTATTGTTTTCAACGGAGCCAAAGTTTCTGCGATGTGAACAAAAGTATAAGAAGAATCCGCTTGTTAGCAGCTATACTCAATGTTTAGTAACCAGGAAACAAGTCGATTATCATATCATCTGCCTCCTCTGTATAATAATTGTGCAGTCATGCTGGCGGTATTAATCAACACAGATGGAAATGTGTCTTGATCACGGATCCCTGCTCTAAAGACAAACTGGATTGCATTATGAGCGATGCTCTGCTAGCGGAGAGAGAGAGACATCTATGGGGGTACAATGTTTGTAGGTGTGCAGTGTTTGTTTTGGTGTTCCATCAAGTTTATGGGTGCCACCATTATAGGCAGCGAACCCTCGGTGCTCTGCATCGAGTAGAGTAGGGGAGAAGCAGGTCAACAGTGCGTCTGAAATAACGCAAGTGCAAGGTTTATTGCTCCTTTGAGGGCGTAGCGCTTCGTGGAAGGGGAGAGGTGCCTAGGGAAGGGGGCGGGGGCGATTTATTATTGTCCTCGGTCTGAGGCGAGGGCGCAGGGTCGCGCTACCTATAATTTTGAACCCCACGCATTCATGGATTGTACATGTTAAAATTGAAGATTTTGGCTGGCGCCCCCCCCCCCCCATATTTCTGAATCCTGGATTCGCCACTGACTGTACAATCTCTCAGATTTCTTCCATATTGCAATACTATGTAGGCCCTATACTTCAAAACGCTACACCATTCCTTTGGGGGGAAGGAAGTGTTGGGGATGTTTCTTTCTTTTTATTTTATTTTTATTTATTTTTTATTTATTTTTTTTTTTTTTATTTATTTATTATTTTTTTTTTTTTGGGGGGGTCATTTTTTGTGTGTTTGCTTTCTTCTTCTTTCTTTCCCCCCACCCAAAATACGGCGGAGGACAGCTTTGGTCTCATGTTTTACTAAAGTATGTTCTTTGTATTTACTTCTGCAAGACCTAGGCCTAGGCCTACTACTGTTCAGTGCCAAAAAGGGGGTTAAGAAATGATAAGGAGTCCTTCATCTGAGGTTGATATGTTGGTCCGTCGAGACGACGATGGCCATTTGAATCATCCTGAGGTTATCCATGCTTATGCAATTATGATTAACGTCAAATAAAATTTCTCAAAGTTAAAAATGATAAGGGCAGAAATGTTGTGTAACTGATTATGTTAGGGCCCACCTCGGACATGCACTCCAGCTGCAATAATTCATTTCTGGTCTGAATTATTTATATGGAACTACGTACTAACTGTTTTAGTTGACTTGAAAGAAATTACTTGAAGGAAGAGCCTATAATAAAAACAATCTTTACAAGGCAGAGATCCCAAACATCGAAAAGAATTGAAGCCTGATAATTTTTATAAAGCTTTTTCAATGTGTATAGCATCACAAAGTCATTACGAGGCAATAAGGCATCAATGGATGTTGGTCTTGACTGCACATTTCTTTTCTTTTTTTTTTTCTTTTTTTTTTTAAATCTGTTTGCTCTATCGAGATCCGTTTACCCGAATATTTACTGTCGACGAACTTTGCCGAATAATAAGTTACTCATAAACTGCTCCACAAGGCAAAGTTAAACATTAACCAATTCTGAATGTAAGCTGATTGTTCTTTCGGAACCAGTACGACATAACTCCATATAATTATGTTATTAAACACGAAGTTAATGCCCTTTTTGTCATAAGTATTTTGTTACATGATGTTAATGTGGAACTTAATGCTTGTTGACATTACAACAGTATAACGATTTTGTACTTCCGATAGAACAGTTATTTCCAGTAAAGTATTCCAGGTTTTCAATATTATGATTATTTATAGATCTATGAAATTAAGCTTTAATCCACGAGAATAATGTGTTAATTACAATCGTACTATCAATAAGGCTATGTGACATTTACCCCCTGGAACATTACTCCCTGACAACTACCCCGCCAAAAATCTAGTCTACATCTAACCCTAACCATATTCAGTTGTCCTGGAGTGGTTTTCAGGTGATAGTTGTCATGATTGATAATACTATTATTATCTTCTTCTTCTTCTTCTTCTTCTTCTTCTTCTGCATCTTCTTCTTCTTCTTCTTCTTCTTCTTCTTCTTCTTCTTCTTCTTCTTCTTCTTCTCCTTCTTCTTCTTCTTCCGTTTTCATTCATCTTGTTAAGGAGTAGGCGTGTATACGTAGTTCGCCGGTAGAGTTTTCTCATACGAAGTTATCAGAATGATTCATTCTGTGTTAGGACAGTGTGACTAGTTCAGGACCCAGCTGATGCTATATTTTAGGTACACGGCTGTTGTTAAGTGGTATAATGAGAAAAATATTGGGTGCTGCACCATAATAGTGTCCTTTAAAAACGAGGAAGTTTTAAACTCCCTGAAAATAGGAAATTGTAAAATATTTAGAGTGCGAAGCATGAGCGGAAAGTTTTGAGCTCCTACATTAAAGAAACCATTCATGAATGTCAGACCTATAATACTTTTTACATGTTTGATGAAACAATTTAATTTTGATTATTGGAAAAGGAGATAATCGAAAGAAAATTAATAAAATAAAGTTTGGTAGGGAAAAGTTTGGGGCTGAAGCCCTCCCCCCACCACCACCACCACCATTACAACAATTCTGCTACGGCTTATATGCTGGGATGTGATAAGAGAAACATATAGGACCTACTTTATGATCTATATTTATATTCGCTACGGATTATTTCCATGGTAACTGCTACTTTGCTACTTTTCCCCGACGTAGGCCTATGTATAGATTGATGTACAATTGTCAGGCGAAAATTGTGTGTGAAAAGGGCAACTCATGCCGCTGGTGCAGATAACAAAATAAAAATCGACAAATTATACCCCATCGGTTTGAGATAAATCAGTTCCCACGATATTTGATAATTCTGTGGTATCTTCTTTCCAAAGACGAGAGGAAAACTTTTGATGTTGCTTTCATTCTCGTTTGTTATATTGCTTGAAATCTCTATTGACATGCCTGTCATAGTCGTGGTCTGCACAATAATGTTTAATAATGAATTAAATAATCAAATAATGAATTCTTAATAATTAATTTTATATTTATACTCCCGAACCTTAAGCTGAAAAGGAAGAACGATAAAACCTGTTGTATCCTGATTAAATGTGTGGTATTATTCAAAAGATAATTAAAATGTGCACGGCATGCAAAATTATGAGTAGTCATTATTGCTTTATCCTTGTCCATTCTTATCCAGAATTTAATAACTTGAACTTAAAATAGCAAGTACAGTGAGAATGGACAAAAAGCTTGTCTACATTTTTTGGTCCCAGTTTTAATTCAATCTTCTTTATGTCCTTTTGCAATGAGAATTCAGGGGCCCACAGCCTTGCACCCCTACTTTTTAGAACCACTCATCGTTGACTGCATATTAAAATCGGAAGATTTCGGCTGTACCTCTCATCAGTACACTGTTAGAAAAATTCTCCTTAAAAACAGAAAATTTCTTGCAGCAGGGCTTCAAGAACACTTGTAATCTTACTGCACAATTTGCAGTAAAATTACAGAAAATTGGTATATGGGGTATGAATATTTACAAATTTCCTGTAAGTAAACACCTTTTTTCCTTTTTTTTATACAGAATGATTCTGTCATAAATATACAGAATGATTCTGTTTTTTTTTCTGTAAGATCTTCCGTTTTTGTTTTAACAGTGTAGCTGCCGTTCTCATGCAATAGTATATAGAGCTACGACCCCCCCCCCCCTCCTCCTCCTCCTGTGGATTTCGATCAGCAACGTCTGGTGGATATTTTTTTTTCTTCTTTTTTTTTTCTTTCTTCTTCTTGGTCTCATAATCTGCCAAAAGTTTTGTGTGTTTGTTTGTTTGTTTTTGTTTTTTTGCTCTCTCTCCCTCTCTCTCTCTCTCTCTCTCCTCCTCTCTCTCTCGTCTCTCTCTCATCTCTCCTTTCCATTTATTACATTTCAGTCAATGTGATATTACCAATACAGATGCAAAACAACAGATAATCATTCAACGCATAAAAATGACAAATCGAACAGGTATTATGATTTTTTTTTTTTTTTTTTTTAACCAACATCAACACCTTGGCATAACTACGGAACGTGTCCTGTCACTTTAGACATAGCCCGAGGATCTCTATTTATCGATCAACTTGGCCTCGACTTCAAACATTAAAATAATGTCTGAGACAGCGGGAGGAAAAAAAGATGGGCAGATTTTCTTTCCAACAACAGAAATATCTCCGTCTTCTCGTTACCTAGATTTTCGTGGCTTTGTGTAAAGGCGATAAAAAGTAAACGAGTCGTATACTTGTTCTTTGCCGCGGGGAATAATCTATTGTTAAAATGCGAAAGGTAAACTTGTCTGGGCACTCAAGTTGTCATGGCAACAGAACCTCTCAAAATGGAGAATGGGAGTTGGATGCCACTTAAAGGTATAGGTATACGCTTTATTGTTTAAAAATATAAAGAGCATCGGAAAGCAAGAATATTTGAAATAGGGCGCCATCCCTTTTGACTGTAGGCCTACCTCTTCATTATTTTTGGGAGTAGTTAGAAGTATTTATATGAAGACTATGGTTTGTTGTTTTATTTCTTCCTATAATTCCAATTCTTCTTCTTGAAAATAAAAGCTGTTTTTTTTTTCCCCCTTGGTAAAACTCTTTTAATCACTTTTTTTTCAGGATTGCTAATTAATAAATAAACATTTTTAATATAGGTTTTCCCGGCCAATTTCATACATTTATCATCCGTTTTCATATAATGTGTATTCAAATTCGTGTGTTCGATGCGACAGACTGACTTTAGTCAAACAATTTCGTGTTCATGCTCTCAAATTCGTTTTTAGACACACAAAGTAATGATTGCAAAATTCAAATTCGGATATAGGCATCTAATTTCATTCTTTGTGCATTGAAATTAGTGCGGATTTGAGTATACGGAATGTAATGTCGACAGGATGAAGACGAATTTGGATAGTTATTGCCGAATGTATTATGCTTATTATGTGAAGTAGAATGCACATATACGAAATCGATCACAACAATCGTTAATTTTTATGATTGAATTTGATTTTGACTCGTAACATTTCGATGCAGCAGCGTTTTTTCCGAAAATGAATGCCTCTAATATGCAATTGATTGACAAAACATTCAAAGTGGCCGGGAAAACCTATACTATCTACGAATTAACAATAAAAGGGTCACTTTAAGTCAATAAACATTGGCCTCCTCCTTTTGAGGGAAAAATCGGACGTACGGTCAAAGCTATTTTGCAAACTCCACGGTATAGGCCTAATGCCAGATCACCTAGCTCCGATTGCCCATTCACTACCCCCAGGGGGAGGGGGGCTAAAAAATTCTGTCTGCGCCTCCAAAAAGGCTTTACAAAAGATTCCTTCCTTTGGTTTTCTGTCATGAGCTCTTTTTTTTACGTTTTTTTTTTTTTTTTCTTTTTTTTTGGGGGGGGGGGGATGGGGTGTCTAACTGGGTTTTTAGTCAAAATTATTCAGACTGAATACCATACCAATTCAAACCGAATACATCCTGCCTTTAGGTTGAAGTTTGGTGCAGTGAAGGATGGGAACAATGATTCGGGGGGCCCTTCTATTTTTTTTTAGAAACACACATTGCTCATTAATGTAAATATGACAAATTATCGTCCAGAACTCTGTTTTCAGCATACCTCAATGCCCTTCCCTCTCCAAGAGACAAATTGGTATCTCATTTCTTTATACGTTTTGAATGTTGGGCGTAGTCCGACAGTGGATTCTGTTGAAGTTCCTTTTATATTTCTCTTCTTATTCTAAAAAATATTTGAAAGAGATGGGTTCTACGCTTAACTGTTTTTGAAGTCGAGTCTTGTAGTTTTTCTTGCGAAATGGTCCATTTGTTATGATTGGTACAGCGCGCACGACAAACTGGTCTTTATCGGCAACAGCTGAATCGCGTTGTTCAGTTACGGTCAACGCCACTTCAGTTCATCCGCAACGGAGGCGGAGTCTCCTCGCATGCTACCAGTAGCTAATCAGAGCCCAACAATCAAATGCAATTGTTTCTATTTTGTAAAAGCGGAATGCGTATTCTCCGTGCTGGCTTACAATCATTGCATAAACAAGGTTTTGTACGTATGGGACTAGCTAACTTAACGTTTTATTCTTTTTAGTTTTTAAGTCTTTGCAGACCCCTCTGATTAAAAAAGCTTATTAAGTAAATGAAATCGTTGCTCATACATAAATATTTTAAATCACAATACTGCTGTATAGTTACCAGGAAATCGAGGAATTCACCAGAATGTGGAATTGACTTAGCGATCATAACACCGGTATGGTATCTACGAACAGATATATCTCAGAAAAAAAAGAAAAAAAAAAAGAAAAGAAAAAGAAAAGAAAGAATAGGAAGAAGAAGGAAAAAAACAAAAAAAATTGATGGCCTTTCTCACAAAAACCAGGATAAGTCTCATTAAAAGATTCAATGGACATGAAAAAGATTCGTCAGAAGCAAAGTGTTTTCATGTGAGGAGAGAAAAAAAAAAAAAAAAAATTGATCAATATTAAAAAAAAATATATAATAGGCTATACGGTAGTCCTCGACACTTATCTATGAAATTCTCGAATGGGTAATCAATAATGCACCATGTTTTTGTGATATCATATGGGTATTTATACAGCTTTTTATTTTTCTACCAATTTGAATAAAAATAATTAAAACTGCTTAATTGGGACACATGAGGCTTTATGCACAAGTAGATTGTCTGTCCCTGCGTTCCAATGGTTGATTATTTCTTATTTGTAATGTTTATACATAAATGTATTTTTTTTTTTTTTTTTTTTTTGCCGAATGAATAATATAGGTTTTCCCGCATCAATTTTTTAAAACTCTTTGCAATCGAATTTCGTTTATGTTCATTCAATCTAAACGATACCGTCATGGAGCGGAGCTATCGTCAAGTTGAATTGACGTTTAGATTTTTAATCGCGATCACATTTCGAACGAAAGTGCTTGTAAGAAATGTTAAATTGATTGGAGAAAGTTAAAACTTGATCGGGAAAATCTAGCCCCTAAACTTTACCCCCTTTCCCGGAGAAATCGGGATCGAGCATTACGGGTATATATGGTTACCGCCTGAGTAGGGGGGGGGGGGCAAACAAAAACGGAGACACAAAATTGCTTTGTCTCTTGGAGAGGGAAGGGCATTGAGGTATGCTGAAAACAGAGTTCTGGACGTAATTTTGTCATATTTACATTAATGAGCAATGTGTGTTTTCTAAAAAAAAATAAGAAGGGCCCGTCATTTGTTCCATCTTCACTGCACCAAACTTCAACCTAAAGGCAGGATGTATTCGGTTTGAATTGTATGGTATTCAGTCTGAATAATTTTGACTAAAAACCCAGTTAGACACCCCACTCCCCCCCCCCCAAAAAAAAAAAAAAAAACGTAAAAAAAAGAGCTCATGACAGAAAACCAAGAAAGGAATCTTTTGTAAAAGCCTTTTGGAGGCGCAGACAGAATTTTTTTAGCCCCCATCCCCCTGGGGGTAGTGAATGGGCAATCGGGAGCTGTGATCTGGCATTAGGCCTATACGTGGAGTTTGCAAAATAGCTTTACCGTCGTCCGATTTTTTCCCTCAAAGGAGGAGGCCAATTGTTTATTGACTTAAAGTGACCCTTTTATTGTTAATTCGTAGATAAGTATAAGGTTTTCCCGGCCACTTTGAATTTGTTTTTGTCAATCAATTGCATATTAGAGGCATTCATTTTCGGAAAAAACGCTGCTCGCATCGAATGTTACGAGTCAAAATCAAATTTCAATCATAAAAATTAACAGATTGTTGTGATCGATTTCGTATATGCTAATTCTCCTTCACATAATAAGCATAATACTTTCGGCAATAACTATCCAAATTCGTCTCATTCCTGTCGACATTACATTCCGTATACTCAAATCCGCACTAATTTCAATGCACAAAGAATGAAATAGATGCCTATATCCGAATTTGAATTTTGCAATCATTACTTTGTGTGTCCTAAAAACGAATTTGAGACGCATGAACACGAATTGTTTGACTAAAGTCAGTCTGTCGCATCAAACACGACGATTTGAAATACACTTATATGAAACGGATGATAAATGTATGAAATTGGCCGGGAAAACTTATATAAAATGTTTATTTTATTAATTAGCAATCCTGAAAAAAAAAGTGATTAAAAGAGTTTTACCAAGGGGGAAAAAAAAACAGGCTTTTATTTTCAAGAAGAAGAATTGGAATTATAGGATAGAAATAAAACAACAAACCATAGTCTTCATATAAAATACTTCTAACTTCTACAAAATAATGAAGAGGTAGGCCTACAGTCAAAAGGGATGGCGCCCTATTTCAAATATTCTTGCTTTCCGATGCTCTTTATATTTAAAACAATAAAGCGTATACCTATACCTTTAAGTGGCATCCAACTCCCATTTCTCCATTTTTGAGAGGTTCTGTTGCCATGACAACTTGAGTGCTCGAGCAAGTTTAGCCTTCGCATTTTAACAATAGATTAATTCCGTCCGCGGCAAAGAACAAGTATACGACTCGTTTTACTTTTTTCGCCTTTACACAAAGCACGAAAATCTAGGTAACGAGAAGACGGAGATATTTCTGTTGTAGGAAAAGAATCGCCCATCTTTTTTCTCCTTCTCCCTGTCTCAGACATTATTTTAATGTTTGAAGTCGAGGCCAAGTTGATCGATAAATAGAGATCCTCGGGCTATGTCTAAAGTGACAGAGACACGTTCCGTAGTTATGCCAAGGTGTTGAAGTGTGTTAAAAAAAAAAAAAAAAAAAATCATAATACCTGTTCGATTTTTTTCATTTTTATGCGTTGAATGATTATCTGTTGTTGCATCTGTATTGGTAATATCACATTGACTGAAATGTAATAAATGGAAAGGAGAGAGAGAGAGAGAAGAGAGAGGAGAGAGAGAGAGAGAGAGAGAGAAGAGGGAGAGAGAGCAAAAAACAAAAACAAACAACAAACACAAAAAACTTTTGCAGATTATGAGACCAAGAAGAAGAAAGAAAAAAAGAAGAACGAAAAAATTCCACCAGTACGTTGCTGATCGAAATCCACAGGAGGAGGAGGAGGGGGGGGGGGGTCGTAGCTCTATATACATTCATGGAGACGCAGCTACACTGTTATATACAAAACGGAAGATCTTACAGAAAAACAGAATCCATTTCTGTATATTTATGACAGAATCATTCTGTATAAAAAAAAAGGAAAAATGGTGTTTACTTACAGGAAATTTGTAAATATTCATACCCCATATACCAATTTTCTGTAATTTTACTATCAAATTGTGCAGTAAGATTACAGTGTTTCTTGAAGCCCTGCTGCAAGAAATTTTCTGTTTTAAGGAGAATTTTTCTAACAGTGTACTGATGTGAGAGGTACAGTCCGAAATCTTCCGATTTTAATATGCAGTCAACGGATGAGTGGTTCTAAAAAGTAGGGGTGCAAGCTGTGGGCCCCTGAATTCTCTTGGCAAAAGGACATAAAGAAGATTGATTAAAACTGGGACCAAAAAATGTAGACAAGGACTTTTTGTCCCTTCTCACTGTACTTGCTATTTTAAGTTCAAGTTATTAATTTCTGGATTAAGAATGGACAAGGATAAAGCAATAATGACTACTCAATATTTTGCATGCCGTGCACATTTTAATTATCTTTTGATAATACCACACATTTAATCAGGATACACAGGTTTTATCGTTCTTCCTTTTCGCTTAAGGTTCGGGAGTATAAATATTAAAATTAATTATTAAGAATTCATTATTTGATTTATTAATTCATATTAACATTATTGTGCAGAGACCACGACTATGACAGGCATGTCAATAGAGATTTCAGCATATAACAAACGAGAATGAAAGCAACATCAAAAGTTTTCCTCTCGTCTTTGGAAAGAAGATACCACAGAGTTATCAAATATCGTGGGAACTGATTTATCTCAAACGATGGGGTATAATTTGTCGATTTTTATTTTTGTATCTGTCACCAGCGGCATGAGTTGCCCTTTTCACACACAATTTTCGCCTGACAATGTACATAAATTATCATAGGCCTACTCGGCGGAAAAGTAGCAAAGTAGCAGTTTCATGGAAATAATCCGTAGCGAATATAACTATAGATCATAAAGTAGGTCCTATATGTTTCTCTTCATCACATCCCAGCATATATAGCCCGTAGCAGAATTGTTGTAATGGTGGTGGTGGTGGTGGGGGAGGGCTTCAGCCCAAACTTTTCCCTACAAACTTTATTTTATTATTTTCTTTCGATTATCTCCTTTCTCAATAATCAAAATTAATTGTTTCAATCAAACATGTAAAAGTTATTAGCGTCTGACATTCATAATGGTTTCTTTAATGTAGGAGCTCAAACTTTTCGCTCATGCTTCGCACTCTAAATATTTTACAAATTTCCCTATTTTCAGGGAGTTTAAAACTTCCTCGTTTTAAAAGGACACTATTATGTGTGCAGCACCAATATTTTTCTCATTATACCACTTAACAACAGCCGTGTACCTAAAATATAGCATCAGCTGGGTCCTGAACTAGTCACCACTGTCCTACACAGAATGCATCATCTGATAACTTCGTATGAGAAAACTCTACGCGGAACTACGTATACACGCCTACTCCTTAACAAGATGAATGAAAACGGAAGAAGAAGAAGAAGAGAAGAGAAGAAGAAGAAGAAGGAAGAAGAAGAAGAAGAAGAAGAAGATAGAAGAAGATGCAGAAGAAGAAGAAGAAGAAGAAGAAGAAGAAGATAATAATAGTATTATCAATCATGACAACTATCACGTGAAAACCACTCCAGGACAACTGAATATGGTTAGGGTTAGATGTAGACTAGATTTTTGGGGGGTAGTTGTCATGGAGAGTAATGTTCCAGGGGTAAATGTCACATAGCCTTATTGATAGTACGATTGTAATTAACACATTATTCTCGTGGATTAAACGCTTATTTCATAGATCTATAAATAATTCATATATTGAAACCTGGAATACTTTAACTGGAAATAACTGTCTAACATCGAAGTACAAAATCGTTATACTGTTGTAATGTCAACAAGCATTAAGTTCCACATTAACATCATGTAACAAAAACTTTGACAAAAAGGGCATTAACTTCGTGTTTAATAACATAATTATATGGAGTTATGTCGTACTGGTTCCGAAGAAAATCAGCTTACATTCAGAATTGGTTAATGTTTAACTTTGCCTTGTGGAGCGAGTTATGAGTAACTTATTATTCGGCAACGTTCGCGACAGTAAATATTCGCAACGGTACGACATAAGCAAAAAGTTATTAAAACACGAAGTTAAATGGCCCTTTTTGTCATAAGTTAATTTTGTTAACACTGATGTTAATGTGGACTTAATTGCTTGTTGACACTTACACAGGTATAACGTTTGTATTCCGATAAGAACAGTTTTTCCAGTAAAGTATTCCAGGTTTTCAATATTTGACTATTTATAGACTCTATGAAATAAAGCTTTAATCCACGAGATAATGTGTTAATTACAATCGTACTTATCAATAGGCTATGTGACTTTCCCCCTGAACATTACTCTGACAACGTACCCCGCCAAAAAAGATCTAGTCTTACCATCTAACCCTATACCTATTCAGTTGTCCTGGAGTGGTTTTTCAGTGATAGTTGTTATGATTGATAATACTATTATTAATCTTCTTCCTTCTTTTCTTCTCTTCTTCTTCTGCATCTTCTTCCTTTCTTCTTCTTTTCTTTCTTCTGTTCTTCTTCTTCTCTCTTCTTCTTCTTCTTCTCTCTTCTTACTTCTTCTTCCGATTTCATTCACTTGTTAAGGAGTAGGCGTGTCATTCGTAGTTCGCCGGTAGAGTTTTCTCATAACGATACGTTATCAGACTGATCTATTCCTGTGTTAGGCACAGTTGACTAGTTCAGGATTCCAGCTGATGCTATAGTTTTAGGTACACGGCGTTGTTAAGTGTAATAATGAGAAGAATATTGGGTGCTGCACATAATAGTGTTCCTTTAAAACAACGAGGAAGTTTTAAATCCCTGAATGAATAGGAATTATAACATATTAGAGTGCGAAGCATGAGCGGAAAAGTTTTGAGCCCTTACATTTAAAGAAACCATTCATAATGTCAGACCTATAATACTTTTACATGCTTCGATGAAACATTTAATTGACCTTATTGGAAAAGGAGATAATCGAACAGAAAACTTAATAAACTACAGCTTTGGTAGGGAAAAGTTTGGGGTGAAGCCTCCCCACCACCACCCCTACATTAACATACATTCTGCTACGGCCTTCATATGCTGGGATGTGATAAGAGAAACATATAGGACCCTACTTTAATGATCTATATTTTAAATATTCGCTACGGATTATTTTCATGGTAACTGCTACTTTGCTACTTTCCCGACGTAGGCCTATGTATAGATTGTCGTACAATTGTCAGGCGAAAATTGTGTGTGAAAGGCAACTCATGCCGCTGGCTGCAGATAACAAATAAAATCGACAAATTTCCCACGTTGAGATAAATCAGTTCCACGATATTTGATAATTCTTGGTGGTATCTATCTTTCCAAAGACGAGAGGAAAACTTCTGTGTTGCTTTTCATTCTCGTTTGTTATTAATTGCTTGAAATCTCTTATTGACCTGCCTGTCATAGTCGTGTTCTGCACAAAATTGCTTTAAATGAATTATATCAATATGAATTCTTAATAAATAATTTTATATTTATACTCCCGAACCTTAAGCTGAAAGGAAAACGATCAACCTGTTGTTTCCTGATTAAATGTTGGTATTATTCAAAAGATAATTAAAATGTGCACGGCAATGCAAAATTGAGTAGTCATTATGCTTTTTCTTGTCCATCTTATTCCGAATTTAATAACTGAACTCTTAAAATAGCAAGTACTAGTGATGAAGGACAAAAACGCTTGTCTACATTTTTTTGGTCCCAGTTTTAAATTCAATCTTCTTTATGTTCCTTTTGCATGAGAATCTCAGGGGCCCACAGCCTTGCACCCTACTTTAGATTACCACTCATCGTTGACTGCATATTAAAAATCGGAGATTTGGCTCGTAACCTCTCATCAGTACACTGGTTTAGAAAAATTCTCCTTAAAACAGAAAATTTCTTGCAGCAGGGCTTCAAGAACACTTGTAATCTTACTGACATTTGCAGTAAAAATTACAGAAATTGGTATACTGGGGTAATGAATATTTACAAATTTCCTGTAAGTAAACACCTTTTTTCCTTTTGTTTTATATCAGAATCGATTCTGTCATACAATCAACAGAATGATTCTGCTTTTTTTTTTCTCGTAAGATCTCCGTTTTTGTATTTAACAGTGTAGCCTGCCGTTCCCATGAATGTATATAGAGCTACGACGCCCCCCCCCCCCTCACTCTCCTCCTGTGGATTTCGTCAGCAACGTCTGGTGGAAATTTTTTTTTTTCTTCTTTTTTTTCTTTCTCTTCTTGGTCATCAAAATCTGCAAAAGTTTTGTGTGTTTGTCTTTGTTGTTTTTTGTTTTTTGCCCTCTCTCCCTCTCCTCTCTCTCTTCTTTCTCTCTTCTCTCTCTCTCTTCTCTCTCTCTCTCTCCTTTCCATTTATTACTTTCAGTCAATGCTGATATTCCAATACAGATGCAACAACAGATATCATTCACGCATATAAATGAACAATCGAACTTATATTTTTTTTTTTTTTTTTTTTTTAACACAGCAAACACCTTGGCATAACCGCCACTCTCACCTATCGGAACGTGTCTCTGTCACTTTAACATAGCCCAGGATCTACTATTAATCGATCAACTTTGGCCTCGACTTCAACACATTAAAATAGATGTCTCGAGGACCAACGGCGGAAAGAGAAAAAAGATGGGCAGTTTTTCTTTCCAACAACAAAGAAATATCCCGTCTCTCTTACCGTAGACTTTCTGTGCGGCTTGTGTAAAGGCGATAATAAAAACACCGCCTAACGAGATCGAATCACTTGGTTCTTTTGCGCCGGGGAATATTCTAGATTGTGTTAACGCAAAGGGTAAACTGTCTGGGCACTCAAGTTGTCATGGCAACAAACCTCTCTCAAAATAGGAGAATGGGAGTCTGTGCACTTAATAGCACTTTAACAGCGTTAATATACGATTTTGTTTAAAGATATAAAGAGCATCGGAAGCACATGAATCTGAAAATTAGGGGGCGCCTCCCTTTTGACTGTAGGCCTACCTCTTCATCTATTTTTCGGTCGAGAGCTTAGAAGTCATTTATGATGCAACACTATGGTTTTTTGTTTTATTTCCTCCTCATCACTTTCCATTCTTCTACTCTGCCTGAAACCACTCACAAAGCTGTTTTTTTTCCCCCTTCGGTAAACTCTTTTTAATCCACATTTTTTTAGGATTGCTAAATTAATAATAAACATTTTTACATATAGTTTCCCCGGCCAATTTTCATACATTTCATCATCCGTTTCATATAATGTGTATTCAAATTCGTGTGTTCGATGCGAACAGACTGACTTTAGTCAAACAATTTCGTGTCATGGCTCTCAAATTCGTTTTTAGCACAACAAAGTAATGATTGCAAAAATTCAAATCGGATATAGGCATCCTAATTTCATTCTTTTGTGCATTGAAATTAGTGCGGATTTGACTATACGGAATGTAATGTCGACAGGATGCAAGACGATTTGGATAGTTTATGCGAATGTATTATGCTTATTATGTGAAAGTAGAATGCACATATACGAAATCGATCACAAACAATCGTTTTTTTTATGATTGAATTTGATTTTACTCGTAACATTTCGATGCAGCAGCGTTTTTTCCGAAAATGAATGCCTCTAATATCAATTGATTGACAAAACATCAAATGGCGGGAAACCATATACTATCTACGAATTAACATAAAAGGGTCACTCTTAAGCAATAAACATTGGCCTCCTCTTTCTGAGGGAAAAAATCGGCACGTACGGTCAAAGCTATTTTGCAAACTCCACGGTATTAAGCCTAATGCCAGATCACTGTAGCTCGATTGCCATTACTACCCCAGGGGGAGGGGGCTAAAAATTCTGTCTGCGCCTCCAAAAGGCTTCACAAAAGATTCTTCCTTTGGTTTTCTGTCATGAGCTCTTTTTTTTACGTTTTTTTTTTTTTTTTTTGTTTTTTTTTGGGGGGGCGGGGGGGAGTGGGGTGTCTAAACGTGGGTTTTAGTCAAATTATTCAGACTGAATACCATACCAATTCAAACACCGAATACATCCTCTGCTTTAGGTTAAGTTTGGTTGGCAGTGAAGGATGGGAACAATGATTCGGGGCCCTTCATTTTTTTCTAGAAACACACATTGCTCATTAAATGTAAATATGACAATTATCGTCCAGAACCTCGTTTTCAGCCATACCTCATATGCCCTTCCTCTCTCAAAGAACAAAGCAATTTGTGTCTCCGTTTTTGTTTGCCCCCGCCCCCCCCATACTCAGGCGGTTAACCATTATATCCGTATGCTCGATCCCCGATTTTCTCCGGAAGGGGGGTAAATTTTAGGGCTCAGATTTTCCCGATCAAGTTTTAAAACTTTCTCCAAATCAATTAACATTTCTTACAAGCACTTTCGTTCGAAATGTGATCGCGATATAAAAATCTAAACGTCAATTTAACTGACCGATAGCTCCCTCCATGAGTATCGTTTAGATTGAATGAATAAAACGAATTCGAATTGCAAGAGTTTTAAAAAATGACCGGAAAACCTATATTATTCATCGGCAAAAAAAAAAAAAAAAAAAAATACATTTTTGTATAAACATTACAAAAAGAAATATCAACCATTGGAAGCCAGGGACAGACAATCTACTCTTGCATAAAGCTCATGTCCCAATAGTAGCAGTTTTTAATTATTTATTCACAATTGGTAGAAATTAAAAAGCTGTATAAATACCCATATGATATCACAAACATGGGTGCATTATGATTACCATTCGAGGATTTCTATAGTAAGTGTCGAGACACTACCTATAGGCCTATAATGATTTTTTTTTTTTATATATTGATCAATTTTTTTTTTTTTTTTTTTTTTCTCTCTTCCAATGAAACACTTTGCTTCTGACGGAATCTTTTTCATGTCATTGAATGCTTTTATATGAGACTTATCCTGGTTTATGTGAGAAAGGCCATCAAGTTTTTTTTTGTTTTTTTTCTTCTTCTTCTTCTTCTTTCTTTCTTTTTCTTTTTCTTTTTCTTTTTTTTTTTTTTTTTTTTTCTCTGAGATTTCTGTTCGTACATACCATACCGTGTGTTATGATCGCTAAGTCAATTCCACATTCTGGTGAATCCTCGGATTCCTCATGTAACTTATACAGCAGTATTGTGATTAATAAATATTTATGTTGTAGCAACGATTTCATTTACTTAATAAGCTTTTTTTAATCAGAGGGGTCTGCAAAGACTTAAAACTAAAAAGAATAAACGCTTAGTTAGCTTTAGTCCCATACCGTACAAACCTTGTTAGCAATGATTGTAACCAGGCACGGAAATACCATTCCGCTTTTACAGAAATACGAGAACAATGCATTTTGATTGTTGGGCGCTCTGATTAGATACTGGTAGCTATCGCGAGGAGCTCCGCCTCCCGTTGCGATGACTGAAGTGCGTTACCGTAACTGAACAACCGATTCAGCTGTCCCGATAAAGACCGCTTTGTCGTGCGCGGCTGTCAATCATAACCAAATTGGACCCATTTCGCAAGAAAAAACTACAAGACTCGACTTCAAAACAGTTAAGCGAGACCACTCTTTCAATATTTTTTAGAATAAAGAAGAGAAATATAAAAGAACTCAACGAATCCACTGTCGGACTACGCCAACATTTAAACGTATAAAGAAATGAGGACTTACCAAAAAATAAATGACGAATCTAAATTTATCGTGACTATTGTTCATTTGAAGGCACAATGGTAGTGTATTTCATATGCTAATTCGTGATCATTTGAGCATCATGCATAAATTACTAAATTACGGAGTAACATTTCTCCATGCAGGGGGCGTTTCACGAAACCATGGACAAGTTAGTCATATCTTTATCCGCCAACCACGTAGTTAGCTTCAATCTTACTAAGTTGTACATGAAGCTCTTCCAAGGTAGACAATCTTGTAAATCGATATATCGGAGATAATGTCATTGAAGTAATAGCCTTAATCACGGTTTTGCTGATTTTAAGAATTATGGTTTAGCACACTTACACTTAATGCATGGTCAATTCATAATTGACCTTGCACTGGGAAGTACACTTCTGCAGCAGTGTACTTCCAATGGAAAGTCAATGCAGAGAAGTGTCTTGAGCAGCTCCAGCCTGGCACCCAAGTCAAGGTGGCATATCCAAAAAAGGTCTAAAAATTCTACTAAACAAAATTAAAAAATATCTAATGGAAAAATTATATTGCAATGAGACTATAGATTATCTTAATTTATTTTGAGGTAGGTTAAAGCTGGTTTTTTAATTATTATTGAGAAGTTTCCTCAGCGACCAAGAGGGCGACAGACAGCCTTTTCAGTACTGACTGATGTTGGTTTGCAGCTGTATGTGGTTTAGCAAAATTTCAATATATCGAAAATTGAAAGTGATAAAATCATCAATAAGGTATGAAAACTCATAAAATTATGTATAATTTTCATGTGTTATCAAACGCACAATGTTCCTTACTGCATATATTAGAAGGTCTCAATCATGAAATTAATGACCACGTCAGAACATGACATGGGTACCCCGATGCGCTAATTTGATAGTTCGTAAATCAGACTATAAACAATATGCTAGCTGAAAATGGAGCTAGATTGAGGTTTTCCTAATTTTCTGTTTGCTGACAAAAAGAAATCATAGTGCATTGTAATTAAAAAAATAAATCTATTAAAATTACTATTTGGGACTAATAGATCGATTTTAACTACCAACGTAGTCTCTGCGGTCTCTTGTATATAGCTTTATGTAACGCTAAATAATGCTTTTGCAATGTACTCAATATTATTTCTTGATTGGATATATTACTACATATTATTTCTTTATTGGATAAAAAAAGACTCAATTGTTAACAACCATTTATTTTCTGCATATTAGACCAAAATCTGAGGTTGTCACATTTTGTATGAACAAAAATGAGAAAATCGAGATTGTCGCGGCAAATACAATTCGCCCAAACGTCGCTTGCCATAAATTGTGTTTGATTGACGTTATCAGCGCTCTCCAAAAGATAGACAGGTATGACAGGATGAAGTGTGTGTGTAATATGCGCATGTGCATCTGGGATGTGTTGTAAAAGTGGTTATTTTTCATTTGGTGGGGGTTTTGAAACAGTAGAGTCGAGTAGGTCGCCAACTTATTCATTGTGAGAAAAACAGAGAATGTTTTGAACCACGCGTGCAGTGGAGCCGTAATCAACTTACCGAGACTACCATAGACGGGAATACGTATGAAACATCAACACAGTCGTACTCAAAAATTTTCAGCAAATAAGCATATATGAAAAAACATGGAAAATTCACTTACCGAAATTGTTGCCTATGTGGCAATCTTCTTCTCCTTATTTCCTTTCCTTGAGCACTGCTCCACCTAATGTCCTCAAAGTAGTAAATTTAGTATTCAACGCTATTATATGTACATCTTTGCCACTGATTCCACGAACCCGGAGGCGCCAGTAGACTCTAATTGAATGGCGGAATAAATTGTGCCGCCCTCTTTGTCGAAGCTTGCATTTCGACAGTGTCTCTGTCACGAGTCGAATGTGACATGGCAACAGTAGTTACCTTGTTTGTATAATTTGTTTGTTAAGATGATTAGCTTTTAGTTTTGATTCACTCGCGAATAGAATGGAAAAATAAATACTATATAAAACTAGTAGGGCTAGTAATATAGGTTTTCCCGTCCATTTCATTGTTTTGTCAGTCAATTTCATGTAGACATTCATTTTCGTAAAAAATACGCTGATGCTATAGAAATATTTTCATTCAAAATCGTATTCAGTCATCAAAAATTAACGATTATGGTGACGATTTCGTAGTCGTGCATTAGTTTACATATAAGCATATATTTTCGGCAATGTTTTATCAAATTCGTGTGCCCTCTCATTCCGTATATTCAATTCGTTTATAGACAACAAGTTCATGATAAACTTCAAATTAAACATGTAAAGTACCAATTGAATTTACATTGCTCATGCAGTATTTTTAATTGAATGTCAGAACATATCACTAATTAAAAAGTTTATAATCTCATGCCTTTTGTGAACAAAGATGTAAAATGAAGCCCATAAAAACAAAATTGCGATATAACGATGAATAAAGATTGACGATGAAGACACTTAAACATAAGAATCATGATAATGGAAATTGATGTTCACAATGCAATACACTATAATGGCGATGATTTATTTTTTTATCAAATGACTTTGGAGTAAAAGAGAGTGTTGAAATAAAAACGAAGACGTAATCACAATAATGATAAAATCACATTTCTGATAAAAATGGCCAGATTACCTACTCCTTATCATATAGTGTACATGTATAAGCAAAAAAAAAATTGTTTGTTGTCCAATGAATGCCTTTTTTCAAAAATCGGGTGGTCGGTCGGGTTTTTTTTTTTTTTTTTTTTTTTTTTCTCCCATTGAAAAACAAAGAAAAAACAAAGAAACGAATGACTTCCATTTTTGAGATCACATTTACGTTTTATGAGTTATGTAAAATGGGACTGCATGGAAAAATAACACATGTTATAATCGTTTTTAATGAAATATATACAAATAAATATGAGCTGTGTATTTTCAGCGTTTGGGTGAAAAAAAAAAAAAAAGAGGTTGGTCGATCGGGCCGTTTCAGAGGGTTGGTCGGTCGAGGACAACCAACAATTTTTTTTTTTGGCCTAACGGATTTGGATGATGATCATGGAAATCGATCGCTTGAAACGAAATTGAAAGTGTTTTTAAAGAGCTACCCTGCCATCACACTAATGTGAATGCATTAATAATGAAATTGATGATTATATCCGAATTGTGAACTTCGAAAGCATTAATTTGTGTGCCTAAAAATGATTTTGAGAGCATGAACACGAAATTTGTTTGACTTATTGTCAGTCTGCCGCACCAAAACACACAAATTTGAATACACATGATATGAAAACGGATGGTAAATGTATGAAATGCCGGGAAAACTATAATAAAAATAATAATATAATATTAAAAGTTTTGTTTAATTGTTTTTAAAGCTATGAGGTAGAGAGCTCTGGTGATTTCTATAAAGTTGTTTTAATGGGCTGGGTCGCAATGTGGGGGGGGGGGGGAGGCTGAACAAGCTAAAATCACGAGTATTGTAATGTTTTGTGTTTTGTACATGTTTGCTGAGAAAAGTTGGCTGAACCCCCCTCCCTGCCCTCATTATAAATACTATAATTGATCATTTTTTTTTAGGTGGTCTGTCCTTGACAGATCACCTCTAATTCTAGATTTTTTCTTATATTTATTTTTATTATTTTATTTTTATAGCCAAATATTTGTGTCCACTCTATCTCTTAATCTATCAGGATCGATTTCCTTCAATTTCTTCATCAATGGATGTCACTATAAGATGTGCAGCAAAGTTTTTCAAGTCATCAAGTCATGATGACGTCATCCAGCCATTATTGTAAATCTATCATTGATCATATCATCAATTTGAATCGTTCAAAATCAATCATATATTCACAGAACATCAATTTCATGCAAGGTCATCAGACCATGTCATCAAAGTACTCAAATGCTCACAATCAATTTTAGTCCGAATTAGACGCAGTTTCAGGTCATTTGAGCAT
>CALNVZ010001721.1:26295289-26315732 GCA_940671915.1 Paracentrotus lividus | reverse complement strand
ATATGAAATTACAACTACCATTGTGCCTTCAAATGAACAATAGTCACGATAAAATTTAGATTCGTCATTTATTTTTTGGTAAGTCCTCATTTCTTTATACGTTTTGAAATGTTGGCGTAGTCCGACAGTGGATTCGTTGAAGTTCCTTTTATATTTCTCTTCTTTATTCTAAAAAATATTTGAAAGAGTGGGTCTACGCTTAACTTTTTTGAAGTCGAGTCTTGTAGTTTTTCTTGCGAAATGGGTCCATTTGGTTATGATTGACAGCGCGCACGACAAAGCGGTCTTTATCGGGAACAGCTGAATCGCGTTGTTCAGTTACGGTCAACGCACTTCAGTCATCGCAACGGGAGGCGGAGCTCCTCGCGATAGCTACCAGTAGCTAATCAGAGGCCCAACAATCAAAATGCATTGTTCTCTATTTCTGTAAAAGCGGAATGGTATTTCCGTGCTGGTTACAATCATTGCTAACAAGGTTTTGTACGTATGGGACTAAGCTAACTTAAGCGTTTTATTCTTTTTAGTTTTTAAGTCTTTGCAGACCCCTCTGATTAAAAAAAAGCTTATTAAGTAAATGAAATCGTTGCTACATACATAAATTATTTAAATCACAATACTGCTGTAATAGTTACAGGAAATCCGAGGAATTCACCAGAATGTGGAATTGACTTAGCGATCATAACACCGGTATGGTATCTACGAACAGATAATTCTCAAAGAAAAAAAAAGAAAAAAAAGAAAAAAGAAAAAAAAAGAAAAGAAAGAAGAAGGAAGAAGAAGAAAAAAACAAAAAAAAACTTGATGGCCTTTCTCACAAAAACCAGGATAAGTCTCTATATAAAAAGCATTCAATGACATTAAAAAGATTCCGTCAGAAGCAAAGTGTTTTCATTGAGAGAGAGAAAAAAAAAAAAAAAAAATTGATCAATATTAAAAAAAAAAAAATCATTATAGCGCTATACGGTAGTCCTCGACACTTATCTATGAAATCTCGAATGGGTAATCATAATGCACCCATGTTTTGTGATATCATATGGGTATTTATACAGCTTTTTAATTTTCTACCAATTTGAATAAAATAATAAAAACTGCTACTTATTGGGACATGAGGCTTTATGCCACAGTAGATTGCTGTCCCTGCGTTCCAATGGTTGATTTTTCTTATTTGTAATGTTTATACATAAAATGTATTTTTTTTTTTTTTTTTTTTTTGCCGAGATGAATAATATAGGTTTTCCCGCGTCAATTTTTTTAAACTCTTTGCAATCGAATTCGTTTATGTTCATTCAATCTAAACGATACCTCATGGAGCGGAGCTACTCGGTCAGTTGAATTGACGTTTAGATTTTTATATCGCGATCACATTTCGAACGAAAGTGCTTGTAAGAAATGTTAAATTGATTGGAGAAAGTTTAAACTTGATCGGGAAAATCTGAGCCCCTAAAATTTACCCCCCTTTCCGGAGAAATCGGGATCGAGCATTACGGGTATAATGGTTAACCGCCTGAGTAGGGGGGGGGGGGCAAACAAAAACGGAGACACAAAAATTGCAAAATAAATGACGAATCTAAATTTTATCGTGACTATTGTTCATTTGAAGGCACAATGGTAGTGTATTTCATATGCTAATTCGTGATCATTTGAGCATCATGCATAAATTACTAAATTACGGAGTAAACATTTCTCCATGCAGGGGGGCGTTTCACGAAACCATGGACAAGTTAGTCATATCTTTATCCGCCAACCACGTAGTTAGCTTCAATCTTACTAAGTTGGTTACATGAAGCTCTTCCAAGGTAGACAACTTGTAATATCGATATTATCGGAGATAATGTCATTGAGTAATAGCCTTAATCACGGTTTTGCTGATATTTAGAAATTATGGTTTAGCACACTTACACTTATGCATGGTCAATTCATAATTGACCTTGCACTGGGAAGTACCTTACTGCAGCAGTGTACTTCCAATGGAAAGTCAATGCAGAGAAGTGTCTTGAGCAGCTCCCAGCCTGGCACCCAAGTCAAGGTGGCATATCCAAAAAAGGGTCTAAAAATTCTACTAAACAAAATTAAAAATATCTAATGGAAAAATTATATTGCAATGAGACTATAGATTATCTTAATTTATTTTGAGGTAGGTTTAAAGCTGGTTTCTTTAATTATTATTGAGAAGTTTCCTCAGCGACCAAGAGGGCGACAGACAGCCATTTTTCAGTACTGACTGATGTTGGTTTGCAGCTGTATGTGGTTTAGCAAAATTTTCAATATTATCGAAAATTGAAGTGATAAAATCAGTCAATAACGGTATGAAAACTCATAAAATTATGTATAATTTATATCATGTGTATCAAAACGCACAATGTTCCTTACTGCATATATTTAGAAGGTCTCAATCATGAAATTAATAAGACCACGTCAGAACATGACATGGGTACCCCCGGATGCGCTAATTTGATAGTTTCGTAAATCAGACTATAAACAAGTATGCTAGCTGAAAATGGAGCTAGATTGAGGTTTTTCCTAAATTTTCTGTTTGCTGACAAAAAGAAATCAATAGTGCATTGTAATTAAAAAAATAAATCTATTAAAAATTACTTATTTTGGGACTAATAGATCGATTTTAACTACCAACGTAGTCTCTGCGGGTCTCTTTATATAGCTTTATGGTACGCTAAATAATGCTTTTGCAATGTACTCAATATTATTTCTTGATTGGATATATTACTACATATTATTTCTTTATTGGATATAAAAAGCACTCAATTGTTAACAACCATTTATTTTCTGCATATTAGACCAAAATCCTGAGGTTGTCACATTTTGTATGAACAAAAATGAGAAAATCGAGATTGTCGCGGCAAATACAATTCGCCCAAACCGATCGCTTGCCATAAATTGTGTTTGATTGACGTATCAGCGCTCTCCAAAAGATATGACAGGTATGACAGGCATGAGTGTGTGTGTATATGCGCATGTGTGCATCTGGGGATGTGTTGTAAAAGTGGTTATTTTTCATTTGTGGGGGTTTTGAAACAGTAGAGTCGAGTAGGTTAGCGCCAACTTATTCATTGTGAGAAAATCAGAGAATGTTTTGAACCACGCGTGCAGTGGAGCCGTAATCAACTTACCGAGACTACCATAGACGGGAATACGTATGAAACATCAACACAGTCGTACTCAAAAATTTTCAGCAAATAAGCAATATGAAAAAACATGGAAAATTCACTTACCGAATTGTTGCCTATGTTGGCAATCTTCTTCTCCTTATTTCCTTTCCTTGAGCACTGCTCCCTAATGTCCTCAAAGTAGTAAATTTTAGTATTCAACCGCTATATATGTACATCTTTGCCACTGATTCCACGAACCCGGAGGCGCCAGTAGACTCTAATTGAATGGCGGAATAAATTGTGCCGCCCTCTTTTGTCGAAAGCTTGCATTTCGACGATGTCTCTGTCACGAGTCGAATGTGACATGGCAACAGTAGTTACCTTGTTTGTTTAATTTGTTGTTAAGATGATTAGCTTTTAGTTTTGATTCACTCGCGAATAGAATGGAAAAATAAATAACTATATAAAAACTAGTAGGGCCTAGTAATATAGGTTTTCCCGGTCCATTTCATTGTTTTGTCAGTCAATTTCATGTTAGAGACATTCATTTTCGTAAAAATACGCTGATGCATAGAAATATTTTCATTCAAAATCGTATTCAGTCATCAAAATTAACGATTATGGTGACCGATTTCGTAGTCGTGCATTCTAGTTTACATAATAAGCATATATTTTCGGCAATGTTTATTCAACATCGCTGTCCCTTCTCATTTCCGTATATTCAAATTCGTTTATAGACAAAAAGTTCATGATAGAAACATTCAAATTTAAACATGTAAAGTACCAATTGAAATTACATTGCTCATGCAGTATTTTTAATTGAATGTCAGAACATATCACTAATTAAAAAAGTTTATAATAATCATGCCTGTTTGTGAACAAAGATGTAAAATGAAGCCCATAAAAACAAAATTGCGATTATAACGATGAAAATAAAGATTGACGATGAAGACACTTAAACATAAGAATCATGATAATGGAAATTGATGTTCACAATGCAATACACTAATAATGGCGATGATTTATTTTTTTTATCAAATGACTTTGGAGTAAAAGAGAGGTTTGAAATTAAAACGAAGACGATAATCAAAATAATGATAAAATCACATTTACTGATAAAAAATGGTCAGATTACCTACTCCTTATCATAAATATGTTGATAATGTATAAGGCAAAAAAAAAATTGTTTGGTTGTCCAATGAATGCCTTTTTCAAAAATCGGTCGACGTCGGGTCGGTTTTTTTTTTTTTTTTTTTTTTTTTTTTCCTCCATTGAAAAACAACAGAAAAAACAAAGAAACGAATGACTTCCATTTTTGAGATCACATTTACGTTTTATTTGAGTTATGTAAAATGGGACTGCATGGAAAAATAACACATGTTATAATACTGTTTATGAAAAATATATACAAATAAAAATGAGCTGTGTATTTTCAGCGTTTGGGTGAAAAAAAAAAAAAAAGGTTGGTCGGATCGGGCGTTTTCAGAGGGTTGTGTCGGTCAGAGGACAACCAAACAATTTTTTTTTTTTGTTCCTAACGGATTTGGATGATGAATCATGGAAATCGATCGCTTTAAAACAAATTGAAAGTGTTTTTAAAGAGCTTACCCTGCCATCACACTAATGTGAATGCAATTAATAATGAATTGATGATTATATCCGAATTTGAACTTCGAAAGCATTAATTTGTGTGCCTAAAAATGATTTTGAGAGCGCATGACACGAAATTGTTTGACTTATTGTCAGTCTGCCGCACCAAACACACAAATTTGAATACACATGATATGAAACGGATGGTAAATGTATGAAATGGCCGGAAAACCTATAATAAAATAATAATATAATATTATACAAAAGTTTTGTTTATTGTTTTTAAAGCTATGAGGTAGAGAGCCTGGTGATTTCTAATTTTTTTTTAAAGTGAAGGGCTGGGGTCGCACAAGTGGGGGGGGGGGGGAGGGCTGAACAAGCTAAAATCACGAATGTATTGTAATGTTTTTGTACATGTTTGCTGAGAAAAGTTGGCGCTGAACCCCCTCCCTGCCCCCTCATTATTAAATACTATAATGATCATTTTTTTTAGGTGGTCTGTCCTTGACAGATCACCTCTTAATTCTTCAGATTTTTCTTTTATATTATTTATTATTTTATTTATTTATTTTTATAGCCAATATTTGTGTTCCACTCTATCTCTTAATCTATCAGATCGATTTCCTTCAATTTCATGTCATCAATGGATGTCACTAATGAAGATGTGCAGCAAAGTTTTTCAAGTCATCAAGTCATGATGACGTCATCCAGGCGCCATTTTGTAAAATTCTATCATTGATCATATCATCAATTTTGAATCGTTCAAAATCAAATCATTATTCACAGAACATCAATTTCATGTCAAAGGTCATCAGACCATGTCATCAAAGGTCACTCAAATGCTCACAATCAATTTTAGTCCGAATTAGAGCACGTTTCAGGTCATTTTGAGCATTTCAAAAATTTGAGCGTGCGTTTTCGCGCATAACGCCTTTACACAACACAGAATCGCTGTTTCTTTTATGTATATGCATTGATAATATAATTCTGAGTAATTTGATACCTTGATCAGCTTTCTACGATTACAAATAAAGAAATGAGCCTCGATCAAAGTTTGCAGCACGCGCGCGTGTACTCTCAATGTAGGCCAGATATGGGCAAAAACATGCCTAGTATTGAAAATTCGCTGTAGCTCTTCAGAACGATCGGAAACTCCCATTTTTTTTATCCATATCTGGATAGAATATGAATCATAGATGTCATTTCATGTCTCATTTGATCCTCAATTATATCACGACATCATCAAAATGGCGTCCAAACTCAAAATTTCAATTTTGCTTTTATAACGTCATAAAAATTATGCAAATTTGATTGTAACTCTGTAAATATTGGTCGATTTTTGCCCAAATTTCAATATGTTGTAGCTGAGGATATATTCTTTCTGTGTTACAATTACAATTTTTAAAGGTATGTCTTTTTTGCTCATTTTGCGTGTAATCTCTATTAGGGAGGACTTTTCGTTGAAACTTAAAACTGCATGCCGACCTTTAATGAGCATTCCCTCCGTCATTTCTGCTTCATTTTCTCTGAAATTTTAATAGGTTGTAGGCCAGGAAATTCTCTTGAACATATGTTACGTTTTTTAAAATCAGAATTCGGAATCATGACTTATTTAACTTGCCGTATTGATTTTTTTTTTTTTGCTGTTTCGAACTTTTCGTTCTACGTGTAATCCATATAAGCAAATTTTACTTCAATCAGTAAAGCGTTTGACTTTTATCAAGAGACCATGGGCTCGAGTCCTGTTTTCCACATTTTTTTTTTTTTTTTTTTTTTTTTTTTTTAATGTAAATGTCTTCCTCGGTCACTACAACACACATACAATAGCCAATAATGTATATTTTGCTTTTTATATTAATTGAAATTGTAATTTTCAGTGGCTTATGTACACAACCCTATATAGGATAACTACAGTTGCTTTGTACTGTGCGCATATCAGTTATCACGTCTGTGCATTTCCTCTTTGTTTCATCTTTCTATACCATCTCCTTTGTATTTCTTTGTTTATTCTTTCTTCCATCTTTCTTCTTTCATTTCTTATGTATTTCTTGGACAGACCACCTAATTCGTCCCAATGAGGAATTCAATTTCTAGTTTTTCTTCTTTTTGTTTGTATCGATGCAGTTTTTTTTTTTTTTTTTAAATTTCATCTTAGTTAATCAATTGATTTATTAATTCTTTTTTTTTTTTTTTTTTTTTTTTTTTTTATAATTATTTATTTATATCTATTTATTTATTTATTTATTTATTTATTTATTTTTATTATTTTTTTTTTTTGGGGGGATAAGTCCAAATTCTATCCAAGATTATGGGGCAATTGTAGGCCTAAATTTCCTACGGCAGGCCCGATTTAGGCACATGAACCCTAGGCCTACCCCTATGGCCGATAACATGATGACCTTTATGATGTGCCGAGGGCCGGACAAAAAAAAAAACATCTTTCTATTTTTTTTTTTATTATTTTTATTTTTTTAAACACTGAAGTGTGAAGGCAGTTAACATTTGTTTATTTTACGCCATGTTACATGCACACCTCACGCACGATCGCAGGCAGCAATTTCCATTTCATTTTTTTTCTCTCTGCTACCATACCAACTGGAGTGGCAGAAAATTCGGAGAACTGCTGAAATCGGTGAGTTTTTCCTCTTATTTCTCCTTTTTATTCAGCATATTTTTTATCAACATTACGTATCAATGCCTTTACAAATGTTAAGAGGCCCATTAAATAACAATTAAAGTTGTTAGAAGTGTATTGTAAGGGTAAATTAAAGGGTTTTTTTTCTGTCCTCATCGCGCTCGAGACTTGAATGACAGAGGGCACGAGGATGATATCATATCATCCGAGTGTAGTGCATGAGTGTTTGAACTGCGTTATCACACAAAATGTGCTTTATTTATCTTGCACATGAACTCATGTTTTTTCAACCATGAACTTAAAGCTGGTGTATAGTGTTGGGAGAAGGAAAAAATTTAATTTGGATTCACAGTTAGGATAATATGAAAGCCTGAATCCTATAACTGTTAACAAAGAAAGTTATATTACATGGAATCTCGTTTTAATGTCTTTATTCACGATATTATAGTATAAAAAAGATAAGACGGGGACCCACACAGCTCTTGTGTGTGCACAGGCGTTCACATGGAAAACCAATGGGGATTCTCTGTTGTGGGTGATACACACAGATCGCTACGGTCCATTCATGCGGGAAGTTCGGGGACAGGACAACCCAGCAAAGGTCTCACAAACCGTTACAAATTGTGTTTGGATTTAAACATTTCACTGAAAATTCACCGAAATCGTGAAAGGAATATCACAAAATCTCTCACACATGTCTTTTAGCGCAATGTGAACAACATGAGGACTATATTTAATTGGTTTTATGCCGATTTTTTTTGTTACCAAAACTATACACCAGGTTTACATCATGTGAAATAGTTATGTATAGATGTAGGGTCTACATGAAAATAACCACTTATTACCACGCGTATATCGCTCACATAATACACTGTTCGTCATAAAGGTGGAATATTTTGTTCTGGCTCAAACGACATTATGTTGCTCCGTTATTAATTTCTTGAATGTTGTCAGCGCTTTCACTTTTGGGATCCTGGGTATATCCGGACGTTCCCTTAACCCTTCCCGGGGATTTTTCTTCAAAAAAGTTTGTCACCCCCAGAAGATGGCCATTTTTGTCATTTTTTCTTATTTTGGGGCCCTTTTTTGTTCATGCGACCCACCAAGACCCCCTCAGTCCTACCCAAGGAAACATGTCTGGGGTGGAGATTTGTTATTGTTCTTTAAATTAAATCTAGATTTGTTGGACAGGCTCGACTCTTTTGTCTAGGGGAGGGGTCAAAATTTATTTTGATTGGGGTTCAACATTCATTTTATTCATTTTTACACCATGGAAATTTCTATCTTCCCTAAATTGTATTGTAAAATCTCAACCAAACATAAATCAAAATAAATATATTTCAATAATGACATATTACAGCCTTGTCATCAAGGCTAAACAAAATTTAAGGGGAAAATGATGATATTTAAGGGTTAAAGGTGGTTTTTCATTTCTTTTGTTTTCAGCATAAAGATGGAATAAAATATTCCGAATTTTCACCAATCTCGTTTTTTACTGCAACCCCTCCCTAGCACAGAGACCTTAGCCTGTCCCCAGAAATATAGATTTAACTAAAGAACAATATAAAACAGTACACCTCAGTCGCGTTCCCTGGGTAGGACGACTGAGGGGGCTTGATCGACCGGGAAAACAAAAAGGGCCCCAAAATGAGAAAAAATGACAAAAAATGGGCATCACGGGGGTTGACCAAAACGTTTTTGGAAAAAAGTCCACGTGAAGGGTTGGAGGTGTCCAAGATATAGCCAGGGTCCCAAAAAGTAAAAGCGACAAACATATTCAAGAATTAAAGTCAGAGCAAAATCATGTCGCTGTAGCGGAAAAAATATTCCACCTTTATGACGGACAGTGTATTAAAGGGTAATCCAACCCAAGGAGAGAATCAACCTTACAGGAAAGAGGAAAATGAGAGGAGCAATCTAGAAAAAGTTTCATGAAAAACGGTTATCAAAGAAGAGAGTTATGGAAGTTTGAAAAGTCTAGTTGTTCCTTCTATGGGGATCCTCAAATTTGCATCATCGGCTTCAAAATGAAAGTTTTGTTTATTGTTTTTACAGCTCCCTTATAAAGAATATGAGGTAGAGCTCCCCCAATGAATGGCTTAGATGTATGTATGCATACAGTTTGACGGCCGACCCCATTTAGGCACTGAACCCTACCCTATGGCCGATACTTAATGACTTATGATGTGCCAAAGGCCAATATTGTGGGGTTTTTTTTTTCCCCCGTTATAATTCTTTTACGATCTCATTAATACTAATGTGTGGAAGGTAGGTTAACATTTGTTTATTTTACGCCATGTTCACATAACACACGTCTTGCACGATCGTGCTGATCTGTCTAGCTCTATCTCTATTTCCATTTCATTTTTTTTTTCTCATAGCGACCATACAAACTGGAGTGGCAGAAAAATCAGAAAAACTGCTGAAAATCGGTGAGTTTTTCCTCTTATTTCACCCTTTTAGTTTAATGTATAGTAAATAACAAATATAGACGTTATGATGGGATTGAAAGGGTAAATTAAAGAAGAAATTGTTTTATTCTCATCAACACGCCTTAGTGTCAGAGCGTCAGAAGCACAAGTTTGATATATTCAAACAAGAGTAGTGCATGAGTGCTTATTACCACCACGTACTCTTTTTTTGAAAAGCCTCCCTCTGACTCTGTGAATGAAAAGTTAAAGTGAAACTAGTGTTCTGGCCATGACATTGAAATGTGAAAGGCACTGTCTAAAAGTGATTTGGAGAGGTTGATAACATTTCACCTAAGCGTTATTTTGTGCTATGAGGATTTGGAATCGCCAAAATGATATTATAAATTACTGTATAAGCCAATATTTTCGCGTCCAGATATTTTCGCGATTTTGGACTAGTTGGGGAAATTCGCGGGAGCAAAATTTCGCGATTTTGGTGATGACTTCATTACTATAAATAGCCTTGTACTAAGGTGGAAATTTTCGCGATGACCAACTCGCGAAATTCGCGAAAATAAAGTCATCGCGAAAATAACCACTTATACAGTAACCCAATTCAGCTTTGGGTCATATGCACTTGCACAGAAATGCATGTATGGGGCAACACAAAATGTTCGGGACCCAAACATGTTAGCTGTATGGTATATTTTGGATCATATTATGACTATTGGGGCATTTGAAGAGCAATCTTTTCTTGTGGAGCTTTTTATTATGATATTATTCCCAAATATCATGAAAATAACAGGAAAGCAAAGCTCACAATGATCTTTCCTGACACCTTCCCACTACACTAGTCTAGATTCCCTTTAAGTCTAACGTTAGATCTATTCCTTTTTTTTTTACTCATTTAACATTAGTAGGCCTAATGTGTGTGGCCTGGGCTTAAATTAATAGGTATATTGACATCATCCTATGAGTGAGTGTAGATATACCTATAAAGCAATGCTTACATGTACTTTTTTATTTGCAACCTCTAATTTACCGGGATATCAGCCATATTCGGAGAGGACATGTCGGTCACCTTGCAGTTGGTGAATGATATCTAAAGTCTTCCAGAGGGCTTGGTCCCATACAACTCAAAAAATGTTGGTGTCGCCGTACAAGCTCAAGCCAGGTCGTCTTGGGGTCGAAGTATTTGGCATCGATCTTTCCCAAGAGCAACCTCAGGATGTTATTGACCAAATAAAAGATGATGTGACTCAACACAGGTCAGTGAGGTGTTAGTGTTCTTCTTAAGATACAGACCAGGATTAAAAACAGAAATGTTGAAAAAAAAAACATTATTGTTTTAAAGTAGACCTACTACAAAAATTTATCTTACCTTGGCTTGTTCTCCTTAATTTGACATACTGACTGAAATGTGTTTTATATTCAGACCCCCATTTACACTGTTAACCTATCTCTCCTCTCAAAGAAAAGTGAACTCTTCATTTCTGAAAGGGGAAGTTCACCCTGGAATTTTGATAGTTTTAAAAAATGCAGAAAAATAAAAGAAAAATTATGAGTGAATGTTAAACGAAAATCAACCTCAAAATATGAATATTTAAATTTTTGATTCTGTGACGTCACGTGCGAGCAGCTCTCTCATGTGTTGTGTATGAAAATTCCCTAAATTTGTCTTTTTTCATGGTTCTTGATAAGGGAATTGGTCAATTTGATAGAGGCATGTATATGAACATATCGTCTGTTGGGAGCCATAAGGGTGTTATTGCATCTTATAGATGTTCCGTTGAGAGCCAGAAGGGCGCTATTACTGTACAAAGTCAATGGTAATAGCGCCCTTATGGCTCCAAACGGAACATCCTTGATCTGCAATAGCGCCCTTCTGGCTCCAAGCCGACGATATGTTTGATGATATATCTACCGTACAGGTGAAATAACTAATAATCTTCTGAAAATGATGAAATTTTATGGAATTTACATTACATAACACATAGGAGAGCAGCTCGCAAGTGACGTCACATAATCAAAACTTTAAATATTCATAACTTCGTTATTCTTTGGTCGATTTTCTTCAAACCTTCACTCATATTTTTATTTTATTTTTCTGCATTTTTTAAAACCAAATTAAACCCAGGGGGACTTCCCCTTTAAATATATATTGTGTACATCTTAAGTTGTCACATATAGCCGCTATTCACATAGGTATAATCATCCTTCTCCAGATATTAATTTTGTGTATTTCTCAGTGAGCAAGATTCTAACCTCTGCAAACCAGTGCTCAAACTAAAGCCTGTCTCTTAGGATTTACTATTCCCACTGCTCACTTTATTTCACTTCGAAGAATACTGTGATGTGTAAAACCGTTCACATTGTAAACATATTCTCCTTTTTAAGAACAGGTGCTATTTATTCCACGTGTAAGCCCATTTACATTTAGTTCACGTAGTTAGCCTCTTCTCCATTGAAAAAAACAGGAGGCCATGCCCCTGTTCACATTATTAATCTCATTTTACTAACAATGTAAGATGTTGTCATGTGTGTAATGCACAGGCCCCATTCATATTTTTAATCTATTCTCTTATAACATTTTTAAAAATAGGGTCATTCCCTTTATAAACCTAATCATGTACGTATGCACCTATTCACATTGTTTAACTTATTTTACTATACACCTGTAGGCCCCATTCATATTGTAAATCTATTCTCATTTGTAAGACAGACTGATGATCTTCAGGAACCAGAGCCCCATCACAGGGAACCGTCATGTGGAGATCAGCCGCTGGTTTGGAGAGCTGGAGTCAACCTTCTTCAAGCACCCCAAGTCGCCCCACCCTGACGTGTTCAGAGTGTCCAATGTAGAGAGTGAGGGATGCAGGGGGGTGGGGCGGACTGGATGGCATATTGATGGGAGTTTTCAGCCAGCGCCATTCAACTACTCACTGTACTACATGCATGTTGTCCCAAAGAAAGGCGACACAGGTAAGAAGGCCCCAAATTGTGCATTCAACTAGACTTTTCTTGTTTATACTGTGCATAGCAAATGATGATGCCTATTAAATTTGTCTCGAATTCCATGTTCTGAAAAAACATGTTTTACATATTTATTGGACAAAGTCTACATTCCAAGGCTAAATTATCATTCTTTGAGCATCATAACACATCACATTGTATTGAAGATAATCCGAAATGCAGATTTTTTGTTTCAATAAATTTGATTTGATTTGATCGATTTGATTTATATGCATAATTGTTTTGTTGTTTTTTTTTACACTTGGAGAGGGCTAAAATAACATTACGGAGGAGGACAAATATTCATCTCCGCATTTCAAGCAGTAATCAAAACAGTTACATTTACGTTTTTTCTCAGGTCAGAAATATTTACACTATATGATGAAAACTTTTTTTCAGATCATGTTGTTTTTGGGGGGGTTTTTTAATATGTTTTTTAATGTAATGATCAGAAAGCTCCCAAGTTGATGATAATAAAAAATATTGTGTAAAGTACCTAAATCATAGTGCTTTACATATTGCCTCTCTCTCTCTCCCTTCCTTCTTCTTCCTCTTTCTCTTCTTCATATCTTCTTTGTCATCTTCTTCTCTTCCTCTTTCTCCTTCTCCCCTTCTCCTCTTTTTCTTCCTCCTCCTCATTTTCTTGTTCATCTTCATCTTCTTCCTAACCTTCTACCTCTATTATAAATTCTGTCCTGCAGTGTTTGCCCCTCTGAATGAAGTCATTGAAGGTCTTCCTGAGGACCAACAAGCTCGATGGGAGAGACTGTACATGGTGAGCGATAGACGAAGCTGCTCTGTACATCCTCTCGTCTACTCACACCCTAGGACCGGTAAAAGGGTAAATCACTTTGAATATACCGTGTGTCCCAGAAAGAACTATACACTTTTGAAATGGCTACCGAGCTCATATTCCCAACTATTATTTGACACTAAAAAGTCCAAAATTGATGCATGCTTCAATGAGCAATGCCCACTTTTGTGACAGACACAAAAAAGGGGCTGCACAGGAATTTGCTATTCATTTTCCACCTGCTTATGGGCAGCCAAAAGGGCTAATTTTAATAATGGCGTGAATCGGCTAACAAAGGCAAAAGAAACTAAGATACAAAACAAAAAGGTTAACCATCACATTTTCGCATTATATTGATGTCTCTTTCTGACTTTTAGTTTGTTTATGTCTTAATATTAGCTGATTTATTCTAGTATTGTTATTGGCCCTTTTGGCTGCCCATTAGAACCATATATTTCTTATTAGGTAGTCACTTCAAAAGTGTATAGTTCTTTTTGGGACACACTGTAGTATCTAAATAATGATATAGTTCATTCCTGTTATAATGAGGCAGTATTTCCTGAGCACCTTGTAATAACAGGAGTAGATTGTAAAAATGATAATGGGGCGAAATGGGGAAGATTGTACATGATGAGTGATAGGCGAAACTACTTGATGCATCCTCTAATTTATTCACACCCTAGGACCATTAAAAATACAAGTAACTTTGAAGAGTCTAAACTATAGTATATAGGAAATTATAATACAGTCTTCATATTTTTTTTGCTCTGCATATTTTATCTTTCAACATGTATCTTTTATTTTATCTTTCCTGTACTATTTTCTTCATTTTCTATAATGTTCCTTTTGATAAACGTTTACTGTAAAGGGCTTGTTTAACTCATTCAGGATCTAAAAAAGTGACTCTTCCAGCTAATGCTGTAATCATAATTACAAACCCTTAGGTTAGACAGGAATTGCCTGAGATTTTGAAGCTATTCAATCGTTCTGATTGGCAAGATATTGATACTTATACTAATAAGCGTACCTGGGTATACTTAAGTTAAAAATTTAATCTATAGATGGAAAATAATCACTTTTTTACTTATTGTGAAGCATGTAATGAGGTTTATAAAAGGATTTTTTTTTCCCCCCTTTATTATTATTATTACACATTCCATTCACTGCTCAGATTTCTGCAAGCCTCAAAGTTGCTCAATTCGTTTAATATCTTCCCTCTTTGTACAGACATTATGCTTTCATCTAGGTATGACGGATGCCTTCATGTGGGACTATGGGACACCAGGACAGAGGCTGACTGATCCTAGTGAGACCCAGGAGATTCTTGAAGAGATTCATCATGAGTTTGTCAAGGATAATGCTGCTATTCAGTACTCTCATAAGGTATGGGGTAGTAGAACTTTAATTTAAAAGGCATTGGGTCATATTCACAGAGGTGTTCTATGTTAAACCATAGCTTAAAATCTGTAGTTTAACAAGTTTACTTGATTCTGGAATTGTGCTTTATAATGGTTATGAAAACTTTTGTACTTATCATTCCCAGGCAGCTTTTAATAGTTTCATTACCCGAAATTCTGATAACTCAAGCATCTACTGTTCGAAATTGTGTCATATTTTGCTCCCCATAGTTAAATCGCAGATTTAAGCTATGGCTTTTTTAATAGCTTAGTACACCTTTGTGAATACGGGCCATTATAAACAAAAATGCACGAGACTCGGAAGGCAACCAATTGTAACAATTGCTAGTAATTGGTTTGGTATCTGGGTCAATTATTCATGTATGCAACACCAATAAGTTGTGAACATGGCAAAATACTGATGACCTTAATTGCAGCCTTAATCTTTTTTCTTTTTTAACATTTATTACAGTGGCAGGTTGGAGATTTCATCATATCGGACAACCTGGCCGTAGGTCACGAAGCCACGCCCCAGACCCAGGACCCTATAGAGCAGGTGGGACTAAGGGTTCTCCACAGGACCACCATCAAAGGTACACAACCACCTACTAAATGCTACCAGCTTGACATGCCCACTTCATAGATACAATCCACAGGACCACCATCAAGGGTACACAACCACCTGCTAAATGCTACCAGCTGGACATGCCCACTTCATAGATGCAATTCACAGGACCACCATTAAGGGTACACAACCACCTACTAAATGATACCAGCTGGACACGCCCACTTCATATATCGATCCACCGAACTACCATCTTGGATAAACAACCACCCACTAAATGATACCAGTTGGACACGCCCACTTCATAGACACAACTGGTTGATAGAGATGTCTGGATATACTGTACTCATGGAAATATTCATGATACATTAAATTTCGCAGATTTCATTTATTTCACTCAATATAAAAAAAAAAAAACATAAAATGCATCATTGCAATTGCTATAAATCACATGAAATATGAACAATTGAAATTATATAGAAGAACAAGAGAAATGAGTGGAGATCAAGATTAAAGATCATAAAGGAGATGCATATAGTATAGACATGAGAGCGTGGCATCACTAGGCAAGCTTCCTAACCTTGAGAAGGCATTGTTGATGAGACAAACCAACTCGTATATGAACGGCCCTCTTTGACGACAGGGCATTTGCATTTGTGTGGTTCCAAGTCAAATCAGGTGATTGTCTGAACAAATTCAGATAAACGATGAGAGTAGTGACTTTTTGGAAGTTGCAGTCACCGAAAAATAATGCATTAATGGGTGTAATCTTCTTTTCTGTTTGAAAACATGATTACACATTATGTTCCTTTGTTCAATTTTTGATGTTGCAATGAAGTGATCATGCTTTCTAATTTCATTTTGACAAATCATTAATCTCACTGTGAAATAGTGTCAGTCAACTTTTATTTTTATTTTTGTACACAAATGACAATCATTTAATTTTCATAAATTATGACTGAGAACACAATATTGTCTGCTTATTTTTTTTATTTTTTTTACCCAGGATCAATGTTGTTTTGACTGACATGGGGCAATTGTTTTGTACCTACACAGAGAGTAAATTATAAAATATTTGTGCTTTTGCAAATATTTTGTTTGACATAAATATAATTTAGAAGAAAACAAATCAATCACAGAAGTGAAATAATTCTGTCATTTGTCATTTACTGAACTTGTTTACGTTTTCAGAAGTTATAGGATAAAGGAAGAGACTACGTACTAATTTCATTCATTCTGAATTTTGTTCTAGAATTTATTTGCTTTTCGTCTTCTTCTTAATATATTGTGCAATTGTATAAACAGGGGGTATCCCCTGGTATAAACCTTTACGAACGATTTTTAAATGACGGTACACATGTATTCGACTTGAAATGATTTTGAATATGATGAGAGTTTCTCCGAGCAGCTTTTACATAAAAATATTAAATGAATATTACTTATTTTCTATTAAATAAAGAGAACTTTTCTGATTTCTTATTCAACTATGTTTGCAGTAGTATAAGGGTGTGTTCAATGTTCATTTTCAAATTTTAAACGAAACATAAATCATGGTACAAAACGCAATTACAAAATGCTGATATAAAGAGTGTGTTCAATGTCCAGTTTCAAATTTATACGCCAACATGAATCATGATACAAAACGGAATTACAAAACACAAACACAAACGCGATCAACGGTGCACCGTTCAGTGTCAAAAATTTAAAGCTGATTATATTTCCATCATCTTTAAATTCCCCGCTCTCAAAAAACAAACATCTTCTCCTTTTTTCACTTGCACCGAAAACTTCCATTGCGAGAGCACATTTAAACACGTTTGAAAACTCAATACTGTTCAGTGTCGCATTTCGTTGCAATCGGGATGCTCAAGGTAAAATTGAAGCTGATTGTGTTTCAAAACGCATCTTTTTCGGCGTTTAAATTTTCGGCGTTTAAATTTAAATTGAGATTTTAAACACGTTTACTTTTACGACCGGGGATGGGGGACAATGAACACCCACTTTGTTTCTCTTTATATCAGCGTTTCGTATCATGATTCATGTTGGCGTATAAATTTGAAACTGGACATTGAACACACTCATGGAGAAACAAAGTGGGCCTTCATTGTCCCCATTCCCGGTCGTAAAAGTAAACGTGTTTCAGATCTCCATTCGGAGGAAAATTTAAACGCTAAAAAGATGCGTTTTGAATCACGATCAGCTTTGATTTTACGACCGTGAGCATCGCGAATGCAACAAAATGCGACATTGAACCCAATTAAGTTTTCAAACGTGTTTAAATGTGCTCTCGCAGTGGAAACTTCCGGTGCAAGTGAAAAAAGGCACAGATGTTTGTTTTTGAGAGCAGGGAATTTAAAGACGATGGACGTATAATCAGCTTTAAATTTTCGACATTGAACAGTGTACCGTTGATCGTGTTTGTGTTCTCTGTTTTGTAATTGCGTTTTGTATCATGATTCATGTTGGCATTTAAATTTGAAAAATGAACATTGAACTCACCCTTGGACTACATGTATATAAGGAGAAGATTCTTTCACTCTGGTTGTTTTATCACAGGATTTGTTCTTCTGAAAAACCTTTTATAATTCAAGGGGATAATGAGGTGTTTCTTGTGAATGAGAAGTTGTTATAGGATGATAAAGATTATGATGATGAATATGATGAAGGTAATGGTGATTATGATGATGGTGATGATGGTATTGGTGATTATAGATGATAAGGATGATGAAGATGATGACAATGATGGTGTTGTTGATAGTTAATGATGATGGTGATGCTGATGATAATGATGATGGTGAAATTGATGATGATGGTGATGATAATAGTGATGCTCATTGCTGCTGCTAATAGTGGTGGTTGTGATAGTGACGATGAGGGTTGTAATGATGAGGGTAATGATTTTGACAGAAGTCTTTTCTTTTCTGCTCTTTAGGCTGCTGCATGGCTCTGGCTGCATTAGTGGACTATCGCCCTCTCTAGTTGTATTATTGCCCAATCGTTGAAGTATACATGCGTGTCTAAATGTGTTTGTAGTTCTGCAATAATTGGGTTTGGCCTTTGTCATATCTATGAAAGATCTTTTCCAATCATGATCATCTTTTTCATGTTTATAAAGATGTGATAATGCTGTATACTTCGAGGAGTGATGATGATGATAAGAAATATTGCAATTATTAGGATACCGGTAAATGTTTTATCCTCGTTGCAATCTTTCTTCATATTATCACTAGGCTTATTACCATCATCACATCTTTAAAATATTGTCACCAAAAGCATCCTTTTTTATTATCACCACCACCAGTATCATCAGCATCGTCGTTGTCAACGGGAGTTTCAGCATCATCACCAAATTTTATTTTCCTTATTGAAATCATTTTCATTTTCATTACCACTGGTGTATAGTATTATCCCCATCACAACCTTACGACAAGTATCAACCTCAATTATCAACGCACGTACCCTCAACAAACATCTTCTTTTCAACATAACCATCATCTTTTATCACCATTATCATCACCACCACCAGTTCATCACAATCATTGGGATTCTCTCTCATAATAATCATTTCCACTAAGATTGTCAGCATCAACACCTACATTTCTTATCATTGAGGAATTCTATCACCATTTTCCATTTTAATTGTCGCCGTATAACCTTTATTGCCACCAATGGCACCAGTACCATCTCAACCGTCATCTTTTTCATTATCAAAATCACCATCATCATCTTTATCACCACAAAAACTTTTATCATCACCACCATAAAACTCGATCCATCACAATCACTGAAATCTTTCTCATTATCGACATCATTACCAGCACTTCTCATCATCCTTCCAATCACAAAAGCATCAGAACATCTTTATAAAGATCAACGTGATCATCTATCACCTTGTTACAACTTCCAATATCAACACCCCTACATCATCACCAGGATTATCACACACGTTCAACTAACTCTACCACCACAACCATCACCACTAATATAACTATGAACACCTTCATCATCCTCATCATCTTCATCGTCATCATCATCTTCATCTGAATCATTATCATCATCATCCTCATCTTCATCTGAACCATCATCACCTTCATCTTAATCCTCATCTTCATCATAATCATAAATCTTCATCATCATCTTCATCGTCAACCTCAACCTCATCTCAATCATCATCGTCGTCATTGTCAACACCACGACCATCATTATCATCAGCAGCATCTTCATCCTCATCTTTGTACCACACAACAATTTCAAACAACAAAAAATACCCTCATGACAGAACAATCTCCAAGACAAAAAGATAAAATTTTATTTTGTTACCTGTTGCATGAAATAGGAAAAGAATATCAACAAAAGAAATACTCTACCAGTAATTACGAGACATATATACACTACTCAGATTTCTACTTTGTAATAGAGAAAGAAAAAACTGAAAATTCTACTTTTCTAGAACTGTACCATCCATACATTTATAGAAATGGAAATATACAAATGTACACGATATGAATTTGTCAACTCCATCAAATAAGTTACATCACTACATACAATAGTAGTTTCATGACCCTGTATATAATAGACCATCAACCATTCCCATCATATATATCTTCCACATCATTTCAATTTCTACCAACAGATAATATTCCACGTTTCATCTCCTTCATATCAATTGGAAAATGTAGAAATGAGCGGAGTAGGACTAATTGACAATTAAGATCATTGCTTTTGTTCAATCGTTTTAAAACTGTTGCATTAGCCCATTTCATTTAAATTCTTGCAAACCCGATACTTGTTTGTATAGTCGCATTCGCTCACCCTTGATACAATAGACTATTGAGAAGTGACTCGACTGCATTTACACAGGTATCTCTGTCATATCAACATTGGTACTTCTTAACCATTTATTTCTTTGCATGAATGGCAAGCATACATTCAT
>CALNVZ010001721.1:26220747-26295271 GCA_940671915.1 Paracentrotus lividus | reverse complement strand
TTTTTTTTTTTTTTTTTTTTTATTCTTTAGAAATGACTTGCACGAAATAATTGGGTTAACAATCAATAGTATTCGTGAGACATTTTTTGTTAAAATTGGTTTGACTTGTTCAACGTTGTCATTTATATTAAATTTTTCTTCTTTCTGGCAAAATACTGTTATACCAAATTCTTTTAAAAGGCTACTTGTGTATAAAACAACTTTCAATTGGACAAGACTAATTAACAGCAATTTTGAATAAAAATGTGGAAAAGCAAATACAATCATTCTAACACAAAATTAGAAGTTTCGTAATACTTATTGTGTTTTCAGGACGGGCAGGTTATAACTTTTATAGTTGTAATACTTTTGGAGGGTTCGATTCTCAGCAGTGTGCGGGAGATTTTGTTCGTTTTACAAGTTCTATTATAATACCTTGCAACATTTTAAATACTACACAAGATTTTAAAAATAAACAAACATTTTTTAAAATGTTAACTGAATGTAGTAATGTGTTGAAAGGCATTGTCAAAATGGAATGCATAAATTCCAAGCATTCTCTCTCCTAGTTTTTTAAACTAGACCAGTCGCTTATTGCTCCGTAAACCAACAAACTGACCAAACCTTTCATTGCAACAGAAATGCTACAAAACTCTGAACATATTTTCATATCATTATGAAAAAACCCACCGTTTTGACCACAAATCTAGCAAGTTAATGGTGCTATTAACAAAGATGATTAATTAAACAGTGACGACTGGACAGTCGTTCAAAACCCATGTAAAAACTTCACCTGGAAGACCGAAATTTTTAATAAATAAATAGTAGAAAAATGAGGAATCGACAACTTTTCGTGCAGCCGTTTCTACTCAGAACAATTGCCTGCTCGGCTTTCAAAATGAATAATCAGCCATCTTATAAATGTCAACTTTATAAGAAAAAAACGCTTCTCCACTGTTTCGTCAATTTTGCATTGATATGTTAAGCATTGCATTTGTTCAACTTGGCTGGAATAAAATCAAACCAAATTGATCAGATTAATAAAAAGCTGCATAATATGTACAAGCCATGATATTCTTCTAAATTACAAGCAACCCTTTTGTGCGCTTGCGACTTCTGGAATTCCATTATCATGTTGGTTACATATATAAATAACACAATGTACTATTATTGCAAGCAAGAGTTTTTTTCTTTGAAATGTTACTGAAATGGTTACATTTACATGGTATACAATGGCACACATTTCAAGAAATGATGTAAATGAACAAAACCCTGCTATTTGGTGTTAAGTCAGCAAATAAAACAAACCAGGGTTTCCTTAGCACACCATTGACTTCATATAGTCTTATTGTCGTTTGAAAGCCAATACTGTAAAATATTACACAAAGAAAGGCAAAAATGCCACGTTTGAATTGTGTTTATGAAGTAAACGAAAAGTTGAAAAAACTTTCAGGACATGTAACTCAAGGTTCAAAGAATATAAAACGAAGGAATAACAGTTAAATAACTTAGGTAGCACACTTCATGTAAGGACTAGGAAATAAAGAATTTATAAACAAATGGAAAAGGACTATTTATTCATGCATTGATAAAGAGTGTTTTGTCTAAGTAATGTCAATAAAAAATTACTTTTCATCTTCATTTTTTATTCATAATGTCATTATGTGTGTTCAATAATAAATCACGGCATTTTTAAACTAATATTTTTTCTTTTTTGATTTTTTAAATATTTTTTTGAGAGAAGTTTTATGTATTTTTTGTTATTTTTTTTTGATATTTTTTTTTTCTTTTTTGGTTTTGTAGATGTAATATTTACATGAAGTTTGGCATCTCCCCAAACACTGTAAAGATATTTACAAATAAATTTTAAAGCATTATATGCTTGTATAAACTGTATTGTGGTAGGGGTTAGTAGCATTTACCAAGTACACCATGGTCCGAACAGAAAAGGTTCACATATTTTTGTGAATACATTGGAGATAGTTAGAGGAGCTTTATTTTCAGCCCCAAAACCATAAGGTACAATTTGTAAAGGACCCGCCATGTTGAGAGTGGGAGGTACTTTACTAGCCGACAACAGCTAGTAAATTGGTCATGCTAAAGATTTTAATATAAAAGTCTCCAAACTCTAGCTGGGATGTAACCGTGCAATGACCTACGACCTCATACATTCAGAATCCCAAAGCAATACTACACCTGCTGATTTCCTGTTCTTTGATTCCGATTCAGACAATCTTACAATTTTTCTACAACTTTTCTCTGGCTCAAGATAGGAGTCTTGATTACAAAATGTACTTGTCATACTGATGGAGACTGATAAAATATCTAAACTTAGGGTTGTACCAGGAGACTATTGCTGTCTTACAAGATATCCAATAGGTGGGTAAATCTCCAGATTGAATTTTGTAACTTTTCTCCGAGAAGGAGTATGTAGTTACTTGAATACTGTGGATTACAGGACTTCAAAGTCCCATTCGTTTGTTATCATGAACAATAAACCTGAGCGTATAAAGTTTCCTTCCATCTTTCGCAGCATAAATGCTGTATTTCTATTTACAACTATACAGAATATATTACACTATTTACAAAAACAGGCACACACATCCATAATCTACATGTGTAACTTTATATTCTACTGGACATTGCTGGTTTTCTAGTAACTTTCTCCTCACATCGCAAGACTAAATTTCCGTTCAATCTAAATTCAAATCCATACTAGGGCTACAGGAAGCCAACATATGGCTGATCTAAATTTTTTGGAATGTTTGGAGGGATTTTTTTTTTTTCCTTCATATTCTCAAATATATATAATTTTTTTTTTTTTCAATTCCATACTTTTTTTTTCTTCCAATAAATAAGCAATTGCCTCAAATCACAAGCAACATGTAGAGGAACAATATCTGATATGATATATGCCACTGTGGCAATGAAAAAAGGGCATAAGTGTGAAACTTAAGATGTTTACAATTGCCTTGTTAGAAAAAAAACGGATAAGACTCTTCTTTTCTGCTACTTTGCTACAAGTAAAAGTGAAGAACAACGATAGAAAAATCTGAATGCTACCACATAAAAGAGGCACTTATATTTTTTCGCTTAAAGTTAACGGAGGGGGAAATGTGGTCTTCGTTATACTATTTACAGACAAAATTGATATAAATTTCAGGGCAAAAAAATGATTATCTCACACAAAATGAAGAAAATTGAAATAAAAATTGGAAAAATAAATATGTTTACAATCACCCTGCTCACATATATTTCAAAGTTTCTCTCCTGTTCTTGATATGAGTTGATCTTTTTATTTTTTCTTTGTCTGTTTAGAACAGCTTCTTGTAGGGATTGCTAAAGGTATGATCAAGGAACAGATGGGTGCTGTTTGATACAAATTTGATGAATTTATCGGCAAATAATGAGAGAAAACAATGAGGTAAACCCTGTATGAATACTGGCCAGGAAGTTTTTACTCTGTCGTTCTAGCGTCAACTCCATGTATTGAACAGAAGCTCACTCGACCAGCGATGATATTTCATCGTTGCTTTCAAATTCATACTCCTCTAAATCATCCTCCATTCACTATTTCCTCCGACTTGCAGAACTGTTGCAGATAATCGTCTCAAATCAGCAGAGTTAGCCAATTTGCTTTTCCTAAGCAGGAAGCGAAGCATCGCTCGGCACGAATCGGCAGGAACAGCGCACCATCTGATTGTATAACTGAACAGTTGAACTTCCAATTCCCATTCCACTATTTCAATTGCAAAGAGATAAAAGAGTACAATCTCATTCCTGTTGTGAGAGGCTCTTGTCATTTTTTTTTTCTTTTTTGTATTTTATTTGTCACTTTTTCATGTCACCAAAAGTCATTGTCTGTCTGTCGAGCAATGTAACTAAACCGACTCCGTGGTGCATGTAGGGACGTAGACCGCAGATGGCCCCGGCGACGACTTAACCTCGTCCAAATGCAACTGACCGCCCATGCTTGTTCCGTGAGCATTATGGACATTCCAGGCGTGCTGGCGGTTGGACTTGACCATAGGTCCCCAGGTATCGGTAGGTGTGGCCATAGCCTTCAGTCGTTGCCTAAAGGTATCTCCCTTGGCCTTGGTGAAGGCATAGATCCAGTAGAGGGGAATCCACATAATGACGGATAGAATGAGGAGCCAGCCGAGGGCATGGGCCCACATGGGGAAGGGGTACGTCTCGGTGGCCATAGGGGGTTCCCAGGAGATCCAGCTGAACAGCATCACAAACTGCAGAGACATAAGACAAGATAGTTGTTAGTTTTTTGTAATTATTAAATAATAATATTGTTTTATTTACCAAGAGTATAAGGAAGCCCTGCACAACATCAGATGGTTTTATTTCCCAAAGCGCCTTGATAGAAGGCAGCTGTCGATACCATTTTTGTAGGTCTTCGGCATGACTTATTAAACAAAAAGCCCTGACTGACATTATTTCTTCCCATGAAGTTAGTGAATTAAAGAATGTTGAATTACCAGATTATATGCAACAAGGATGCCAGATAGAATATATCAAAAGCCTGAAATTCAACAAGAATGCAAGTTTTAGTACCAATATTAATGTCCAAACTATGGCATCAAAATGAAGTGCCAGGGCATGAATACCTCTACGGATATATCATGCAAGGCATCTGAAAAAGCTGTGACAATTATCAAAGCTAAAAGTACAAGTACAATAAAGGTCAGTGTGGCCTCTCCATTTGGCAAAGTAAACTGGTTTGAACATTAGAAATTGTTACTTACTGATAGCACAGCCGGTGTAAGGAAACACCAGTTGAGCTTCCACCAGTTGAAGAAGATGTTATCAACGATCCTGTCACCCAGCATTGACCTGATGTCATTGGTAAAGTTCTTGACACCATAAACCCAGCCTAGACCGATACACTCGGACATGCCGAAAATTAGAAGCGCAAAGTCGGCGGCGTATTTGTCCATAAGAATGACCCAATAATTACCCGCCTGTGTGGATGGAAAGGGGAAGAGAGAGAAATGAGGTTAATATTCAAACATTGTTAGAAACTGATAAAATTTCAATTTGTAAATTACCTTTCATGAATATGCTAATGCGAAATCTATATGCCAATAGGCAATTTTCTTCAAATTCCATTTTATAGGAATTTCACATTCAATATGTTAAAATTATTCACTACATAGAAATCCTGACACTTCTTTGGGGGAAATTATAAAAGTCTTTCATTGGTACATAAGTTTCCAATAGCTAAAATTGTAAACACAATCCATTAATCATCCATAACTTATCGAGTCCTCTCGCTCAATTCATTTATTCTATTTATTAAATTTCTTTCTTTTTTCCCCTTAACAATTCTTTGCATTGAACAAAGTACATTTACATTCACTAAGTAAATATATAATTTTCTTCAATGAATTTGTTTCACTTACCTGTGTTACGCATATTAAACCTGTGAAGAATGCAATAATACAGTATCCTCCCAATACGAAGATTTTCTTTTTCCTCAGATTAAATTCATCAGCAATAGATGTAACAACTGTTTCTACAATACAAAGCTGAAAGAGTAAAGAAAAAGAGAACAAAATATAAGAAATCATTACATATTCATCGCATTGTGCTCCAACTAAATCTGGATTTATGCACAGAAAAAGTGTGTAATCATTTGTGTATTCCCAGATGTAAATGGTAAACTCCAGATAGGAAATTCTTAATATTGTTTAGATTGTAGATAGTTCACCGCAAATAGCATTTGTTAAATTGACTGTGTCTTTTTTTTTCCTAACACAAGTTACCAAAGTTCAACGAACCGAGAATCTGAACAACCTCGACCCATTTTTTTCCTTTTTTTGGATCAATTTAGTAAGCCTATTTCTACTTTCCATGTAGTAAAATAAGGAACTTTTACATATAAAGAGTTTGAAAGGTAAAAGCCCATTTTCTTGAAAGGTACCGGTTATTTGTAAACCAAGTTACCGTGGAATGGCCCTATAATAGAAGTGGACTGTAAAAGTTAGAATGTCAAGTTAACTCACCTGTGACCCCAAACCAAGTGTGATCAACATAAAGAAGAATAGGAAGGCCCAGAGAGGAGAGATGGGTAACCTAGCAACCGCCTCAGGATAGGCGATGAAGGCCAGGCCGAACTGCTCGTCGACTACCTGAGCAACAGGCTTTTTCAGCTCATGAGCCATAAATCCCATAATTGAAAATATTACGAAACCAGCGAAGATGCTGGTAGCGCAGTTTAATAAAGGTACAATGAGGGCATCCCTGGAAAACAAATTGGAGAAAGCAAAAAGAAATAATAATTAGAAGGGTTCAGTTCAATAGCAAAAAATGATCATACATTTTACTTTAGCTCAGGTCATTAATTTGATTCAACAGTGTCTAGTGAAGTATTGTTAAAGATCCTTGTGTTACTGATGCAAAATACTAGAAATTAATTTTGATATTTTTTCAAAATCTGGAGTTATTCTTTCAGCTTTACCTGAATATTGAGAGAGAATGAGAGTGACTTACCTCATGCAGTTATTTTTAAAACGATTGTAAGAAGATAGAGTAATAAGACCTCCCCATGATGCACTGAGTGAGAAAAAGATTTGAACAGCAGCATCCTTCCAGACCTATAGCATAAATCAAAATGAAATACATTGCAATGAAAATGGACAATCGTATCAAGATACTGATCTTCTACACTAACAAAGGAATAGCACAGTACAGAACAAGGAAAACGGATGGCTTTCAAAATTAAAAGGACATGATGACAAATGGTTTTGATTGATTTTTCATAAATATTGGGCTTGTTTGAGGCTATATTGATCATTTTGTCCAAATTTTAGACTTCAAGTTTTCGGGGCACCTCAGAATTATTTTTCTGTGTCAAATCACTTGCTATCAAATTTTAACACCATACCGAATTTGTGTCAGCTGGAATAGATTTATTTTTTACTATTTTATGCCTATTTACATAAACAAAAAAGAAAACCAAATTGGCTGAATATTCAAACTTGTTCTTGTTCTCACCTTGGGGTTTTTAAGCAGCTCCCAGCGCGGCTTGATAAAAAAGAGAATTCCGTCCATGTGCCCAGGTAGCGTCATTCCGCGAATCAGAAGAATTACCAATACAATGTAGGGGAAAATAGCAGTGAAGTATACAACCTGCAAAGGTGATTAAAAACAAAGGGTGAAAGGGTTAAAAATGGTCATTATGAATGCAATATTATATGAGAGTCTAGTTCACATTTGACGTCACAAAGAGGACAATTTCTCTGTATCAATTACATCCCACAAAAAATCCTAAGTTCAAAATTTAAAACTCTATTCAAAGCATTAGGCAAGATTGCATGAACATACGGTGGTGTTCCTTAGTTGGGAGGCAACCTGAATGACGCATGACACGTTTGTCACGCTTGTTGCATTTCAAAAGGAGATAACACCCAATAGTTCAATTGGCATTGAATGGTGTCACAGGGAATACTAATCTTATGGTATGTCAAACATTAATATTTTCTTTTGTATTTATATTGGAGGAGACAGCAGGTGAATGGGGTGTTAACTACATTTTTTTTAGCATAAAAGAGAGGAAATAATAAGTGTGTACATGCGAACTCATGTATTTTCAATTTATACTGCATTCCCCGTATTAGACATTATTCTTTTTATCTGCAGCACTCTAAAATAATTTAATTCATCTCATTTCTTCAATAATAAATCTGATATTCCTTCATAAATAGATTAGAAAAAAAAAATACCAATGTTGTGTTTTGAGGCCGAAAATGGCTCTATTTTTCAAAGTGATCATGATAGATTTTTAAAAATTAATAAACAAGTGTGTTTTTATTTCATTTTTTTTTCTTTTTTATTAGCAATAATCAAAATAATTCAGCAGCTAGATTGTGTTGACAATTTAGGGATCATAATGATTTTGTGATGCCGTGGCAGGAGTGGAGAGGCAAGACCTACCTTTCCAGACGACTTGACACCCTTGGCGAGGAAGATGAATTCAAGAGTCCAGGCAAGAAGAAGACAGAGGGCCAGCTGCCAAATGATGTAACCAAATTTACCCATATCACCAGAGTCATGTAAAACACCATGCCTGAATATGGGGAAAATATTATAAACAGTTACATGTAGTAATGATAGTATGGTATCCTCAATGCTGCCAACAGAGAAAAGTATTTCTTGTGTATATTGTGGACTTTGTTGCTTTTTAGGCATACCATAAGGGTCTAATTTATTAAATGAAAGAAAGCTCATCTATGATGCTTTGTCTTGTTTAGAACTTGTGAGTGATCTATATTGCGCGCTTAGAAATATCAGTATCAAGCGCCTTATAAATATTATTATTATTATCTAAGCCAAAAAAGAGCCCCAATCGACTTGATACTTCATTTATTACACCAGCTAATTAATAGTTACTACTTCTGATCGATTTTGTACACATACTATTTTCCCAAGCCTGGCGTTTTAAGTTTATCATTACAACCAGGAAACAGAGCGCCACCTACCTGTAATATTCTTCACTGGGGCGTCTCCTCAATTCCTGCAGGGGGTCTGTAAAAGAGAGGGTGGAATTGCCGTCGTAGGTCACGTTGTATTGGTCCAACTCGAAAGAAGTCATGTTGGACACGCTCATACAGGTGTTTTCTTCCGTCATAATCCCACCTGCTTCCATGCATTCCTCTACCAGCTCGCTGCAGTAAGGCGTGTTCCACTCATGGTGGCAGCCTATCCACGGGAGAGAGGATGTCATGGACTTGAACATGTAGAATATGGTGTAGGTGATGATAACATTGTAGTAGATGGCCACCCATGCTGACACAGCTACCATACCATATCCAACACCTGGAAAAGAGGAGGGGAACATGACAAAGGGAAATTAGATGTTGATCTAAAGATGGCATCTCAAAACACTCTCTTTGCACTATCATTGTTTTCTATTTAAATCTCTTTGCTGGCCATTTACCTTGAATACATGCAGATCTACAAGGTGCCATAACGCCTATTTATATTGTACTGGACTTTTTTTTTTTCTATAATAATCATTGCATACATTGTACTGGACGTTTCTTTCTTTTTTTCCCCAAAGGGGTGGGGGGGGGGGGCGTTTTAGCAGGGTTGTAAACCATCTGCCAAGAATGAGTATGGGCTTACCCACATTTGCAATAGGGAATCAAACGAAACTTGGCATATTATTGCAACCTGTTATTGATTAAAAGTTGTACATGTATGAAGCAGGAGCCTGAGGAGCAGACATTGCATCATGAATTACAATGTGACATTAGTGGCAAGAGTAGGATGGAGCAGACCTTAAGAGAATGGTCTTACAAATTGAGGTACTAACTGACCTTTCATGAGGGGTGCTGATCTCCAGGCACTGATGGGCCCACTGCTGCTGTACTGCCCAAAGCACAACTCCAAGAAGAAAAGGGGCAGTCCAGCGAACAACAGCATCACAATGTAGGGGATCAGGAATGCACCTGCAAATGGATAGATGGAAGATAAAATGGAAGAGAACAGATTAAAGTTAATTCAGAATCGATTTCCAGGAAGGTCAACATAAAATAGAGGATATTTCAGTCAAACAAGATGCAGAATTGAGTTGTTATTATTACAGTCTAGGCATCATTATGGGTTTGTCAACCTTTTTTTGTTTGTTTTTTTGGGGGGGAGCTTATTTTGTTTCATATTTACTTTTAAAAAAAAAAAAATTATTTATTTTTTGTTTTATTCATAAAATCTTGAATTGGTTCTAATTAGCTCTGTATACTTTGTGAAAAGATCAAACATGTAATGAGTACAACTACATGTACTGACTTTGCAAACAAATGTTTACCCACTTCCTTTTCACAATATTATCAAAGACTTCAAAATAACAATTACCTGGAGGGGTTGTAAAATGGGATTTGCATTGCATGTGCCCTCTTTAAAAGTTGCATAATGGAATATCATTTCCTGTCGTAAGTGCCCTTTAGGGACGTTGCTACAAAACACTACAAGAACTAGAGCAGGGTAGGAGAAAGTAGCGCCATCGCTTGACAGACGGCAAGTTCATCCCCAGTACCACTTGCAAACCTCACAATCCAGTCTGTTTACAACATTTCATTTTGTCTACATTCAGTATGCTTGCATTTCTCTCTCTATCCCCCTATACTACACAGCCCCTCATCAATAATTTAAAATATGCGAACTCATTCCTGTACTTGATTTTCCTCACCGTTGCGACACATCTTGCATCAGCACTTATTCACTACGCAGCCAAGCAATGCAATGGATGACCGTATTACACTACAGGACACACACACACATACACACTTGTATCTTATTCAAATGTCACTATAAGCATCCATTCTCATTACTTTAACTCCAGGCAGTCTCTAGTCTACATGTGCGTCATCATCCCGATAAAGGATGCCTTGGGGGCGACACAGTAAAGGAGTGCTCAGAAAGCATCTAACGGGAGTGCTCCGATGCCCTTGTTATTAACTAGAGAACTTACAAGCACCTCATATCTCGTAAACACATTTGCGTGCAACTCGATTGAGAATGAATTCGTTACCCTAAGCCGTTTGTGGAAAATTACAGTTATATGTAACAGAAACATGTCTGCGTAATCCCATTTGTATGACAGATGATATAAGATTTTAAAATATATGTAACATATTGTCTACCGACTTTTTTCATCTTTTTTTTCGTCAGCAATATGTAGACTATATCTTTGTCTGTCTGGGAGAGAAAGTAGGTGTCTGCATCAAGGGTCTTCTGAGGGAAACACTAGACCAAAATGCTGGTTTTTTATATATTCCTTTTCCGTCACTGTACTAAGAAGGTCCGAGAATGACCTCTGAAAATCAAAACCTGATATGTTATTAGATAGTAATGGTAGATAGTATTTAAAGAATATTGTACCAGCAGATTTAATAAATCATCAGCGACCTTCATGGGTTTATTTACACGTACCCGTAGACAGCAACTTCATGAACCGCTGTCTACAAATATCACGTTTGATAGCTTTAAATACCTATTAAGCCTAATGAAGCTGTTTGATCGATTACCTCCGGAAGTTGCTTGCGTACTTGGATTTGTATCAAATGTTAAAAAGGTATGTGAAGCATCATAGCTGTATGTGCCAGCTTCAATTCAATGAATTTCCAAGCAGAATAGCAAAACAATCCTAGCGAATGTACAGTGTACAATGTATACATTAGTTGATGTTGCATGTTTGGTACATATTGCTTTTTTAGAGCCAGAGAGAGACAAGTCCAAAAATTTAATAGTGACCTTGTGTTTCTCAGAATGGAGAAATTGCATTTCTAAATGAGAGTGTGGAATAGGATGCATGTTGGCAATATTACCAGGCGAGTCTAAATTATGTTAGCACACCATGACCAGAGAACAGATGGTGGAAAAGTACAGTTTTGTACTTACGCTGAAAGGAAGAATAGTCTGATGTTACAGACAGGATAATGTATTCCAATACAATTATTTTGATTTCATAACCTAATAAGAATTGTAAAGGATTGTAACTTACTTTATAACTACTGTTCTGGTATTGTTAGAAGGAAACCCATTTTAATTTTGAAGATAGACAGTATGAAAAAGAGACCACAAAATGAATAGGTCTCGTTATATTTCTTTTAAACAAGTTTGTCCCAAGGACATTAAGAATATAAGCGGGTAGAAAGAGGGTTCACATCTATCTAGTCCATAGCCATTATGCTACACTTCATGCTTTCTCAGCATTAATATTTAACACCAACACTGCATGATTTCATTCAATTTAGATGATAGAAGTGGCTACCTAAAGAGACCATCACTTACAAATCTTTTGGTGGATAGTTTGTGTTTTACTGGATTTTTTAAGGGGGGATTTGTATAGTATAGCTAATAAATTCATTTTCTGTCACGTTTTGACCAAATTTCTTTTCTGTTTTGTGCCTTTACATGTACATGGATTACATAAGACAACAAAGGCAGGAACTGTAAATGTGTCAAATCATTATTTGGGCACTTTAAAACAACCTTTTTTCACAAATAATATAAACTCAAGTCTCGTGCATGCAAAAGGGCGGTGGCAGTCATTCACATGACTTGCCTATTTCCCATGTCTGGAGTTGGATCAAGAAATAACTCTGGGACCCTTCTGCAAACAAACCATAAGCTGAGAACAAAGCGCCAGAGAACGCCCTAAATAATTTCTTTTGAAAGTAGATCGAGTAAATCACCACAAAGATTATGCTGTAAATATAGGCCTACCCTGCTGATCCATAGTCTGTATAATTGTACATAATTTTATATGAACACTAATGAATGTTTTTGTTTATACATGGGTTTGATAGGGAAAAGGGAAAGTGTCCCAGGTATGATGATAAGCCATGTACATGGGGAAAATGACACTCCCTAAACAAGCCAATAATGGCCTGACTTGGCCTGATTTGGCCGACTTGGCCAGAGACCAGTACAGGGCCAGCCAGCCAGCCAAGACAGCCTTGATTGGTAATAAAGACTGCCCAGGTATACCAGTTCAAATCTCAGGAGGGAGGCCATCATTCTCTACAATTTCTACATGTACGCTAAATGTTACATTTTTTTTTTTTTTTTTTTGAGGGGGGGGGGGGCATTTTGTAATCTAGAATTTATTCTGTTACGTAGACAGAAATTGTATCCTTCTGGAGCAGTTCGACTACAATTTGCTCTCTAAATATAACTTTCTTATCAAATACTTGAAGTAAAATATAAAATCCTCCACGCAAGGGTCGTTACCTCTTCCACTTTAATAACATTTTTACTATTCTTTCAGTAGTTGGCAAACATAAAATTTTCCATTTCCAAAAGATGTCCAACTACAAAATCTCTTGAGCTCGAGCCAATTCACTCCAGTGTCTTTGAGATTTCATTATATTAATTCAACAACACATTTTAATCAATAGCCCACACTATTCAACTCCTCACCAAGAGCTCAGCTCTCGATCATGCATCAAATCTTTTATTTGCAAGGATCCTTGAAGCTTCCCAAAAGAGAATGGGAAAGTCTAGGGTACCTGGAAGGGGAAAAATACTCAGACAGGCTGACCTTTCTCAGGGTCGTCTAGGTCAAGCTTGGGTCAGTGACATGGTCTTTCCAGATCAGGGCTGATTAAATTCCCTCTATTTATGATGATTATTATTATTACAGCACTTGGAATTTCCCAACATTCCATCCTTGCAGAAACAATAAATAAAACTGTTCCAGGTTTTCTATCTTTTTATGTAAAATGTGCATTTTGCCTCTCATTTTTCGTTATAAATACTTGAATTCTGATTTTCTCAGTTTCTTTCTCTCATGCATATGTTACTTTCATGAAAATTGCTAACACCATAGAAGAAAGCCTGATCTATATCATAAAGATCACCGAGCTCTACATATTCTTAAGATCACCTGATGTACATTATATTGATCACCTGATAAATACCAACATTTTTATCCATGTTTGCTGACATGTATCCATCTGATTGATACAGTGAATACTGGTATGCCAAATATGCTTCCCTGTCCATTCAATCGCAGGCTACCGTAAAGGAATTACTCCACCCTACGTCCGGACTACCAATAAAAAGAACCCCTATCACAATGCCTTGTTTATGAAAGAGGCGACTTTTGTATATTTTCGTCCGTCCCTTCTTTTGCAAGCCATACACTGGGTCAATTTAGTAAATCTAAATTCCATCCCGTAATCATACATTTTTCTCCTTTTTTTATGAATGGCCTTTGATTAGCCAGCAAGGGCCTCTGATGCCACATGGCAGCTGTGCGGGTGAAAGTGACCTTCTTGCGCAGTTCATGCTTGTATTTTGCCATAAGCCATGTGCTTCTGTTGTGTTCTGGGCCCCAGGATTGGGAGGATAACGCAGTTTTCACATCCACGAAGTAAACAACAACAAAATATAAACCCTTGTTTTGGTATTATGTTGTGGATTCAGCAAACCTTCATACAATCCGTAATGATTGAAGAAAACAGTTTCAAATGGAAATGGATTTTACTCAACTCTGGTTGGATTTTAGAGACATGCCTGTGAGTTTTTCGTCAGATCTGTTAAAAAAAAACTGCTGACAGGAATGCCACGCAACTTTTACAGTGATCGCAACATGAACCCAAAGCATCCACACCCAAACAAAAGAGCTACAAAATATACATCACCTACATTTCATATTTCATTATTCCTATTCATAAATAATTACAATAAGCCATACACAACATGGCTACATGTAGAATGACATTCCAGAAATGCCCCGCCCCCACCCCTCCCCTTTAAACATAATGTTCATGTACCAAACAAAAAAGAGAAAACTAGAGGCAATGTACTTTTTAGACCCTATAGTATTGATCGATCAATCAATCGTTGTACAAGCACCTCCTCATGAACTGGCCAAAAGAGGTCCCCAACTGTAGTAACAAGTTAAGTTTTGAATTTTAGGTCTATTCTTATCCAACCTCCATTTGGGCCCATGCATATTTGCGTGCTTTTGTCTCGCAAGCTTTTCTGCATGTCTACATGTAGAAGTAATATGTGGAACTACAGGTACTTTTGGGGGCCAGGGATTTATGTCTGTCATCCATTTAGCATAAATTTCAAGTAAAAAAAGAAAGATACAAATAATTTTCTCAGGGTTTTCCCAGGCATTCCATTTTTTTTTCTTCAATTGTTGAGGCTTTTATATTTTTATTATAACATTTTTTATCTGTCTCGGATGCTCAATGAACTGAAACACTGGGAAGTAACGATTGATAAAACAGGTGGGTTGATAAACAGAAATATGGCTTCTATTTACATAACAAGTGTTGGCCATCCCACACAATTTTAATTTCAAAATAAAGGAAGAGAAGGGAAATATTTGACTATATTGTTCATCTTCTTCTCTTTCCCTCTCTTTTCATTCAAAGGACTAGATCCTTGAGAGATCCCACACACTGGCAACGAGAGAACAGTGTGGTGCTATGTACTTGCGTAGATACAGAACAACAGAGAGAGAGATAGGGCTGCTATAGAAATCAACAAAAGCGCGCCAACTCCCTGAGAAAAGACCGCCTACTTTAAAATCAATACCAGTCCAAAAGATTCTTTTGTGGACAATTAGTCTATGGGTGTTAACCCTTGTAGATCTTTGCAAGTGATCTGGACTTAGACTAGAAAATTTAGCTGGACTGCATGTACCCCGATGGTTACCACTAGTGATGTTACAGCTATGTTCAATGCAGAAAAGTGACATTAATGTCTTATTTATGAGCTAACCTTTACTTCATCTCTGAATATCCCTGTGATCATGTCTCACTCTTGAAATGAAGTATGTTTTGGCAGACTACTGGTAACCACAGCTTTTCCCCCTATCAATGAATATGTATGACCACTTCAGTTGAAGAAGGAAGTGAATGTAATTGTGTTTGTTCATTGAATACAAATTGAAAGCACCTCGTGGTACGGTACGGACTTTGTGTATTTTCCCACCATTCAAGCCAGCATCATACAAAGACAGGAATTTTGAACTAATCTTTGGCATCCCCCCCCCCCCCCAATATGACAGAAATAGATATTGCTCAAGAATATCAGCTTCATCATGCTCTTTTTCATTGTGTAGTTCAATTGTAACTTTCTTGGCACCATTATTATTTTTATATCCAAATCAGCAAAATTCTTTGTGAATGATCTTTTTTTAGGACAGAAATGTGCATCTTCAGCAAGAACCAAATAAATACAAGTATGTTTAAACTTGCTGCGACATCGCAGATACCTTAAAAATAGAAAATTCTTTTATCCATCGAAAGATTTGTGCATTGTCGTCTCTTATCTAAAATAAATTGGATTACTGAAAACTTTTGCTGACAACTTCAAAACTGAAGACTTAACTTGGGCAATCAAGGTTCAAACATTCAAAATCCTCAATCCAAAACATTCCTGAACTTTTCTCAACTATTTCGAGGGAGAAAAATAATAATAAAAACTTTGAACTTTTGGGGACTCTTGCGCAAGGGAGATGATCAAAACATTCCCAGTTCGAAATTCCTCCACAATGGATCAAAATATTTGTAAACTTTTGGTGACTCTTGCAAGAGCTTGAAGATGATCAAAACACTCTCGTTCAAATCTCCTGCGCAAGGGAGGAATTATCGATCCCAACGTTTGGATAATTTCTGCAAATTTTGCTCGTGCGGGGGAAAAATGTGAGTATCTTACCCCCTCCATTGGAGTAGCAGAGGTAAGGAAACCTCCAAACGTTTCCAAGACCCACTGCATAGGAGACACAGGAGAGGATGAAGTCCAGATGGTTGGACCAGTTTCCACGTTCCTCGTTCTCATCAACCTTCTTAGAACTCTTGGATGTCTTTGAAACATTCGAAAGGTTGGAGGTCTGGTGCGCCTGGAGAAAAGATTGAAAATTTATTTTGAGAAAAATGACCATTTAATTAGAAATGCAAAACAGGTTCAACAATAATCATGTGATGTACACAATGTAATTGGTATCCTCAGATCCATCTTTGACACTTCAGTTTCTCATTCTTAAATAGCCTGTATTAAAAAAAAAAAAGAAGTGGGGTTTTGTTTCTTAATGCAAACAATGAAATTATCTGTATTTCCTCATCAATTTATTTTGACTTTTATCCACTCAGATACTTCCTACATACATGTACATGTATCCAGTTAACAGTATATCCGTCAACAAACAAAAGATTTTTGCTCTTGCCCCCCCCCCCCCCCCCAAGGGAAATTGTGGAAACTTACATCATGATCTGTAGGGCCGTTCCCGTTGGAAAGTACTCCATTCAGAGGCAGCGTTACTTCACCCTAAAAGATAAAAACAAAACGCAAAGGTTTAATGAATGGAACATTAAAAAAAAAACATAAGATGTCTCGTGTGACCAGCGCTAAAAAAATAATAATTCATCGGTGTTATTCAACTTCCTTGTTGCAAGCTGAAACTTATCCTTAAGGACAAAGGAAACAACTTGAGGGGAAAATGACAATATTCCCCACATGAAATTGACATTTACGCTACTTTAAAGTCTTGGGTTAATGCCATGTCTATCAATAGCATGCTATTAATAATTTTCTCCCACAAAACGGATAAATGAGAAACATAACATGTACAGGTGTATTCTTTTCAATTACTACATGCAGAATAGTTTTAGCATCAAAGTTTTTTTTTTCTTTCAGAAGTTAAGAAATACTGATAGGCCTCTTCAGACAAAGTATGAGGATATGATTCATTCTAAGCAGCATTCTATCTACCACTTCATCGCAATAAATGTTCCTATTACATGTACAGCATGAGCTGATTTGCAGATCACTTGGGATGTTTCACAGTAAACCTTGAAAGATGACTGTTTCATTTTCAGCTGATTATCAACCAATATCATGGATCCTCATGTAGAATGTTCTCTAAAAATCATCAAGAAGTCAAAGAACTGTGGTTTGTTTGACACAGAAAATTTAATGAATGCCTTGGCAACAAACTCGATGAGATAGCATCTCAAATCCAAGAACATAGATGACATCAAGTACATCATGGCAGCCCGCCCATCAGTAGATCAAAACAAAAACGTTAAAAAATTCAAGATGATGACCCTTGCTCTGAACAGCTGGAACCATCAATATTGAGATGAAAACAGGTTCATTACGATCTAAAACAGGTGGCCTTCACAGCTCAATAAATACATCACACTACACAAAATGAAAAACCTCAACAACATATTCCATGAGAACAATGTGCAGGCATAGATGGAAGTGTAGATGCACAAGCTTACAGAAGGCCATGGGGAGATTTTTCCTACACAATTATCATGTGTCCTGTATGAAAATTAACAAGATTACGTTAATTAAAGTTAAAATAAGCTAGTATCATATCTCCCTCTACACTAACTTTAATGATGAACCATTCAATTGAAACAATCAGGCTTTTAACAGTTTTCAACGTCAGTGAAGGTCGTTTGCAAGCGAAGCTGAAAACACTGGAAGAGCATCTCACCACATCATTCCTAATTAAGCTCAGAGCTCCGGTGTTAACCCTAATTAGGATGGAAACAGTTGGCCTCCTTCCATAGCCTGCTGGGTGCCCTACATGGGTAGACATGGATTTTAATGAGGTAGTTATATTCAGTGAGGTCCAGGGATTAATGAGATTAATGAGTAGTTAATCCACTTGCAGACAGACTGAGGGGGCTTTTAATCCTGACCTTGATTAGGGGCAGGATGTGTTGTGAGTGTACTGTAATGATGGATTATTGGTAAACAAGTGCATAATAACAATTACCCATACAGGTACAAGATTGACAAGTGGCCAACTTGGCTAACAGTCCCTGAGACATGTGCGGGTTAGACTAGACTTTACAGGCTAATGATAAATTCGAAAAAATGTTGTCCTTTCCGTTTCTTACATTTTGTACAGAGATTCTTTACAGGTATCAACAGACAGATAATCACCAGGTATGTTAATTTTGTGATGATTCCTAATGTACGTATGACAAGGCCTTCCATTGTATTTTCAGCAAAAGAAAGACCCAAATAAGAACTTTCTCCCTGAATTTTCTTTATAAAGTTATTCCAAGACGATTCACTTCACGTTGTTCAACATGCAGCAAATGATCTTTAATATCCATTACTTTTTCAAACTGTTAGCATGGTTTGGGCACATGCTCAACAACAATCCAAGGTATTTCTAGTTGCATAAGCTGCCAAAGTTTCTCCTTAAATCTTTTTTAGATAGTATTAACTCCCAAAAGATGATTGGGTTCAACCATGGTTCAACAAGCAGCAAAAGCTCTGTAAGAATATCCATTACTTTTCACACCACCACAAACTCCTGGCTTATTTTGGACACAAAACTCAACAAAATACACAATCAGAGATATTTCTTGTTGCATAACCTGCTGAAGTCAACAAAAGGATTCAAGGAAGTTATCCCTTCAGAGATAATCTGCATCATTTGCTTATGTAACGACTCCTACGCATGGAAGAAACAGAACCACAAAGCACAAAGACGCTTTAAAAAATTTGGAATCGCTTCAAAATTGCCAGGGCAACAGTCCATCCATTTTCAGTTGTACTGAATTTACAAAACAATTCAGATCGACGTCTCATACACAACCAGATAATGACAGCCATTTTCCGGACAAGAATATTAATTATTTGTAATTCCTAGTTACCTCTTCTTCTACCTCATCTTCCTGTTTCAAATGAGTCCACATAATCCTTCACAAATAAATCCAAAAACTGAAATATTGATAATCTTGGTGCCCAGTTCAGCTTCTGCTGATTATTCCACAAGGATGAATTGGCTCCGATGGAAATAAGTGCACAATTGGATTTTCCAAATTTATTTAGCAAAAACTTGATGGCAATTCATGCAACTCGTACTCGCCTTCAAGATCACTCAAGAGGATGCAGAGCTAAACTGAATGAAACTAAAAAAAAAGTTATCCAACCTTGAGGGTAAGGGGGTACATTGTCAGGTTGGCCAATCGAAGGCAGTGGTTTAATTCTGTACTTCCTATCAGCATATAGCTCAGAGAAGCATGTGCTCCTCAACTTTCAGGTTCAGGCCCAGAGTAATATCCTGTCCCCGGAATGATATATCCTCGACAGGTTGCGCTAAATATTGCCAAAATGCGACCTTATTTATGAAATGATGAACAAAATTGTTCTTGGCACATCCAAGTCCCTAGATTTTATTTTCCACCTGCCCTCCACAAAACAATTCAGGGTGTAGGCTACATTCTTTCTGTTCTCACCTGTTACGTCTTCAACTAGATTTTTTTTTTTGTGGGGGGGGGGGGGGGAATCGAATTTAATTTTTTTTTTTAAGTACCTGTACTTCATAAAATGGAAGGCAACTTTCAACTAAGTTCTAATACACCACTGGAGAAGACATGAATTGGCATTTTCAAAATCCAGACTAAATATGCAAAATTTATTCATTTCACAGTGACCCCATTGAGAATGTCACTATGGAGTAGTGAATTCAAAGGATTAATGATTCATGGGGTATACAATTGGCAATCAAAATATACTTTGTTCTCTAAATTTGCCCTAAAAATGCAATGACTTGCAAGGACGTCTTTCAGCATTATTTGCCCGTGCTCTTCTAAGTATCTTCAAACCGATTTCACAACACAAGAATCACATGAGGCAGGAGTTGGAAGGGGGAGGGGCCAATCGTGACAAGTACAGACTGTGTAAACAGTAACACGCTCGTAGTAACAATTCGGCCTAGTCACGATTGTCAACACAGCATAGACTCTTCAAATAAGAAGCTTCCCCCATTCACAGTAAAATCAGTAAAAGGAGTACTCCATTGATATCTTCCGCAATATTTTTGTGCAATTATCATGCCCATGAACATCCCCCCTCCCCCTAGATTAAACACTTACGCCATGTCCTCGATTTGAACCTGCCCTGGAAAATTACTAGACTTGATCAACATCCTATACGCTCGAGGATCCACTTGTCTTTCGATAGACTCCTTTTAAACCCCACCCTCCTGTCCCTCTCATCTCTTCCCCTGGGCTTCAACATTTTCCTTCACATCCATGATCGTTAATATCTTCCTTTTTTATTCTGTCCATGGATATAGGCCTATATTTGCATATTTATTGAGATTATTTCTTCTCTCCTGCTAACCTTCCCGTGTCCCTATTTCGTTTCCTTCCTCATTCTCGTCTCTAATTCGATCACTACCTAACCCTTTGATGATGCACCGGCTATTTGCCATCTCTAAAAACGGAGACACTGTCTGACTCATAATATGCAAATCAGAAGAGGAAATTTGCATCAAGCTTGATCTGGATAGCTAATGTATAGGCCTAGGCCTACGTGATATACCATGGGGTAAATTGATTTTGACAATTATTAACATTTTTTTTGAAGCACTCGTCTTGAAATGCATTGCACTGCATACTACATATTGTTTACATTTTTTGCTTACCTTCCCTTTAGTTTTTAGCAAAACATTTTGATTCTGGTGGAGAGGTCTTCTTTTCACTTTATTTGATAACAGATATTGTACTGAAAACTTTACTCATACAATCACCTACATGTATCTACTCTCCATCTATTTGCCTGTAACCTACCAACTTTTTTTTGGTGCATTTTCATTGAATTTGAGAATTATCCCTGCCACACCCAGCCCTGCCATTCACAGAGCATAAACTTCCATATTTGGCACACAGCATACATGTAGTAGAGTATACTTACTATTCCAAAACACAGCCACACACACAAACACACACATTACAACCCTTGCTTGTATAAGGCGGGATTGGCCATGCAAAAATGCGCCAAACTAACCTCTAGTAGTCTACTATTTTAGTCTCATTACTGGTTGTGACGGGAGAAATCTCCCCTCTGCACCATAACAAAGACTCTTTTGTACGATGCTCTTTACTTTGGTGACAATTCATCTGAATATAAATTGGAATATAGCCACAGGATTTGTTACAATGGGCTTGAAATTCCTGAGAAGTCTTGCTTTCACTTTCGCATGCATTGGCAGGTATGAAGCTGTGGGTTTTCAATGAACTGGAACTTATCTGGAAATGATGATGAATTGGCAGAAAAACTGATTTATTGTTTATTTTTTCCAGCATTTGTAATGTTTGGAGAACCTTTATTGTCCATTCATGACCAAGCAAAATAAAGATGGACAATAGTTGTGATTTTCGCTAAATATTTGCATTCCAATTTGCTATATTTTCACAATTTATGCTCATCCCTATAAAGATACATGTAGATCTATTGGAGAAATAAAATGAGAACAATTTTTTACACCATATTAGATGAGCCCTACAACATATATATGCCTTCATGTATAAAGCAAATAGATCATACTTTATGTACGTACAAAGACATTTAGGCCTACCAAATGAGAATACCATACTTTCTGTTAAAGCACAATATTACTGGCAAACTGCCAAAAGAGCGGGAGAAAGCAATTAGAGCCCCACCTAGTCTAATGCAACAAACCATAACTTCTTTTGTACTATTAAATTATGGTATTCCATGAAAAATGTTGTCCAAGCAACTATAAAAACATGCCACCTCAAAGTATCCTACCCCTCACTGTTTACAAACATGAACAAGAGGGAAATTGATATGTCCATGGCATAAACAAAAACTAGGTAGGCCCTATTAGAAAAGCAGCATGGCCAAAATAGAAAAAAAAAATTGTTTGAAATAAAAATTAAAGTAAGAAAATGTTTTATCTAATTTGAAGGTAATTTTCCTACAAAACTATGTAAAAGAATACATCAATACGAAGGATAAAAGCATGCAACAAAGTACCTTCTCTCCTCTGAGGTTAAGCTTCAACATCTCTTAATGTGCCTCGTCTAACTTGTCACAATTTCAAATCCAGACCGATAAAATAGTACTTCAAAAACTTCCACTCTGAGACTGTACAAGAAATGAATCCGTCTTTACAGCAAGAGTCTCAAACGACTTGTGATCAGCAGTATCTCTTTCATCAGCAAAGGCGCACTGCAAAATGTGTTCAAAAGGCCGCAATTTTCAATCCATGTACTGAAATGAACGTAGAAGAGGAGTAAAGCTGGCGGAAATGGGCTACATGTATGTCTCCAACTAAAATCTGTGACTCAATTCCATATTTCGGTATTAAATGTTTATCTGCTGATGACAGACAAGAGTCGAGAAGCAAAGTATGTGTGCACTGAATGGGGAGGTGTGACCGTATTCTAGAACGCCGATTGGCTGCCAAAACAAAAACAAGTCGTCCAGACACAAATCCCTCAAGAAAACAAAAGGAGAGGTTAACATTAGGCACAGAGCCAAATTAGTTTGTTACAATGTATATGTTTACACGTAGAGTAGGACACAGCTTTGCTGAGCAAATCAATATCTGTGGAACAAATGTAATAGAGCAAGCTCAGTTGCCGCCATATGCATCGCATCGATACAAGCATTCTGGAACAATCAATATTCTCCAAAACACATGATGTACACACACTCGCATGCATAGATCTCCATCCTCCTACGATGCACTTGATTCCAGGCTGCGTCAGAGACATTTGTTTACATTTTCCATCTGACAACTGCGCACTGCTAATGAAATATGCATGGTCCTCGTCATGATGCGGTGTACCGATGTACATTCACATACACATTTAAGTACACAAAAAGGTGTCTGTTCATCGTTAGCAGCAGGTCACATGCTCATTAGTCCATCTTTTTTATTAATTTCATGTTTTTTTCTGATTAAAAACCATGAAAATTTACTTACATGTACATTGCACTCCCATTCTCAACATTCTTTGATTTTAGGAGATATTTTTCATGTTCCCCTTCTTTAAATATCTTAGAGTTATTTTAATTTCAATTAAAATGTGACTCATTGTGAGGGGGCTATACTGTAAAAGCGCATATTACAAATTACAACATTGATAGTGTTGTGGTCTAATAAGCCAGTAGTTAATTACACTTGATTTGCGGCTATGCCAGCATTATTGACAGGTGCTGAGGAAATGACACCATCGGTCATTCGCTGATCAGTCAGTAAATCCAGTCAAATTAGCTTGCGGCTTTGTCAGAAAAGAGCAGGTCCCTACAAAGTGGCTCGAATACCTTATTGATAATTATTTGGATATACAGTATGTATAATAAAATGGGAAAAACATAGAGGCTCGTTAAGAGAAGCTACTATTTCAGGCAATCTTGTCTCTGTGGAAACTTATTTTAATTTTTTTTTTTTTTTCCAGAGTTTAGCGATACAATTCTGGTAAAAAAGACATCACACAGAGTATTTTATTATTTCAACTTGGCAATTAACCAAACAACATTGGTTGGGGGTTCAGGGATTTCAAGCCTTTTGTATTTGTCAATTGAATTGAAACAAATTAATTTAGTAAGGCAGGTACCAGTATATTTCTTGAACTTTGTTATTTTCTATGAAAGACAAAATCTTTACCCAAGGCCTTACAACTGGCTAACAATCCCAAAATAATGTTCAAGCAGATATAAAATCTTCTAAAGTACATTTACAAGTTTGTCTAATCTGTCGCCGTGATAGTGGAGACTGGTAGATCAAGACTAATCTTCATTCCCCTTCTTTCTTTCCTACTTCACTAAACCAGGAAACTCTGTTCCCATAATTTCCGAGAAAAGCATTATCAAAACTGCGCAGTCTTTTCCCTTCCTTTCGATCTCAGCAGTTGGCAGTAAGTTATGAATGCAGTTGTAGGAAGTAAAGAGTAGGCCTATCATAGACAAGTAGGACATATGTAATTCTTCTTCATTACAAAATGCAAATCAATACAAGACCCATAACAAAATGTATCCCAATGGGATACTAAAAGTTGTCAATATTTTCTCACTTGGACAACTATCCTTAACTTTATTGACAATGACATGATATATTTCATACTAAATAATCCCATCTTAAAAAGAAAAGTGACAGGGAAAATTACAAGTTTCAATAGAAGTTAATTTTTAATTTAAGCCTTCTTTGGGAGGTGAACGTCCAGCACTACGTCTGAATAGAGCAAAAGAGACGAGGAGCAAGAACCAGGATTATCGGACAAAGAGGGCTTGTTATATAAGGACTGCACTTACACAAATGTACATAAAGGAAAGGAATGCATCTTTTACATCAGGATTCCATACAAATGCTACATGTGGACTCCCTCCCCTTTTTCGTTTGCGTCACAAAATCAATATATGCTGAACTTTCTTTCTGTAAAGCTTTGTTGGTAGAGTCCACATAGGGGTTAATCCATGCTTAAATTGGGGGTAATGATTTTGCAGAGATGAGATTTGCCATCTCTGCCCCTAATGATATGGGCCAAAGTGAGAACAGAGAGGTGTTCTAAATTGAACAAACATGTGTGTGACAATGTTGCACTTCCCACAATGTTGAAATAAATCCCACTAACCACTTGAACCAATATTTTTCTGAATTTGCATCCACTGCAAAAAAAAAACAACAAAAATTCCAAACCTGCTCATAATCACATGAACCGCCCCCCCCCCTGCAATGACAGTTCAGATTGTTTTTCTTTTTTAATAGTATTTGCACAATTTTAAACAAATCAACTTGAATGTGATTGCAAATGCCTTTGTTTCTACCCATCATATAACTAATTGGCACATGGTAGTTTAATTAGTGAAGTGAAATTCTAACCTTCCACAAGAAAAGGAAGAAAAACACATTACATCATCCTCCAAGGATGTATGTTTTGAATGTCTTGCTCATCAGTATTCCATGTTTTAATAATCCACGATAGCGGGCCCGGCTGGGCTCATAAGCAGACTGAGTGAGAGGAAGAGAAAAGGGTAGATTTTAAACATATAGGGACAAAAATGTAATGATCTTTTGGCGTAAATGACCCTACCTGTACTTGAATCTACATGTAGTATCACTAATTTATAAGCCTTTAGATCTCCTTATCTTGAGCAGACAAACAGTTGTACATGTATACTAATTAGGTGTTTGAAGATCACACTTAGTAAACAGGATCAGAGATAACTCACAACAGGCCAGACAGATCATTATGTCAACAGGATTATGTTAATTTTAAGTATTTATTTACAAAATTCTAGACGAATATCCTTGAATTTTTTTCTGTACATTTACTTGGATATTTAATTATGTAGTTGGTACCAATTACATGAACGTTCATGAAATTGTCAACAGAGTACCTTTATTCCTTTTTGGAAGACCACAGCATTAACAGGAAATAGAATTAAATAAGAAAGAGGGAAGCTACTAAACAACTCCGGAGAAGTAGTAATGAAACTAACCTAACCACAAGCATGCATGCAATGCAGTCATTTTCAAAACATTGCAGACGACGAGCCCATCCCATACAACCTGGCATGCTACATGTAGTTAGGTTATACTTCATCCTATGTCTGGCTCATTAACATCTTCACTGCTAGGGTAATATGAATGGGATGGGCTCCGCTTCCATTTATGGGCAAGCCATACCGCACGCACAACTTCAACGAGCTACTCTTCACAATACAGGCTGTACATCTGGCTTTCAGCATGTTCCGAGAGGCTGCTCTATGCATTCAAAGCAGTTCTAAACAAAGAATCTCTTCTCCAATTAATAATATCACATATCTAACCATTTTTCTTCATAAATTTCCGTCAAGTTCCTTTCCTTTCATTAAATTTGGTCCACTGAACCCCAGACACTTACAAACATCATATGCTGGGAAATTCATCTAGAATCTTTGAAACAAATCAACCAAGAAAATTGAAAAGCGTTCAACCATTTATAGGTAAGAGACAAAAGTGATGAATTGAAACAAATATTTGGGTAAAACAATTCCGCTCTAATGAATACTATTGGAGCAGAAATCAGAAAATATTTGCAGTTTTCTAGTTGAGAGATTTGTACCCAACCTGCAAATTAATATAGATCTAGATCTACAAGGCAGCCATGATCCTTCTTCTAATTTCAGCTATTCCCATTCATCCTAAAATCTTGGCAGTGCTGGGATAAACTTGAAAGCGGGAGGAAGAATTTGATACTCTTGACCGAGCTATGGCATGGGGAAGCCTTCAGAATGAACTCCTTGTAAAAACAGAGATCTAGTTCCTTTCTTTTTTCCAATAGCATGCTGGAAGAACATGTTCTATAAAATGCAGACAATTAAATTTCAGGCAGCCAATAACATGAGGACTTTGATCAAGGAGTAACTCCTTGCTTTGATTGACTGGCTAATTCAGCCAAGATTGATAAATCTTCATAAATTCAGGATGTTCGTTTCAAATCACTTTCAAATATGATCAGGCTCAGCATCCGAAAGATCTTTTTTTGGACCCTAAAGTTACCTTTAAGTTAAAAAAATTCCATAGCTAGATCTATCGTTAGCTGCCATCAGGCATCACAATTAAAATCAAAAGCATGGCATGCCTGCTCACCCGAAAAAGGCATAGAGATTCTAGACTAGATCTAGAAGTTTTAGTAATATTCAATCATAATGAATAACAATTGACAAAAGATCAACAATATGACAACAGTTTTACAAGAAATATCAGCGAATTTTTAACCCTAAGTACGGAAAAGGAAAAAGACCGCATGCAAAGAATTGGGAGGTTTCCCGCGCTGTGATGCCGCATGCGGTGGCAGAACCACACACACAATTCACACACAACACAAGCACGCTTGAGAAGATCCCGCCTCATGGAGATGTTCGATTCGGTGTAACAATGCAATGAATGAGACGAAAAAAAAAAACCCCGCATGGTCTGCATTTTCGCCATATGCTCTTTCTTTTAAACATTATCAGAATTGCTCAAAAACGTACACAAGAGGATATCTACCAAACAAATGTGAAAATGACGAATAATATTTCAACATCCAAGTGCAAATCAAAATATAAACAAAACATTTGCCGGTGAGGTTTTCCATCATCACAACAAAACAAAAGTCACAAACACCGGCATGCTCAGATGAATTTTGTGCAGACGTGGCATTGGTTTTTCTCTACTTAATCTTGAATTTGGGGTATTTCCAAATCTTAAAATGAGAATCAAAATTCAAAGAATTACTTACAGCTTCCATCGCTTTTGATGATTGAAAAGAAGTCATGATTTCTCCAACCGATGACTTCTGAATGTTCTTCCAAGATATTAAACTGTATGATAAAATTTTCCACCTTCACTCACAGGCGTCGCTAAGAAAGATGAATCTGCACTGTGTTGTATTTTTTTGCACGTAAAATACCGGCAAAGCGAGTGCGCATGTGCAGTGTAGTAGTTATTGAATATTCATTTTTTTCATTCATTGTATTGGCAATTCCATTATTTTTAAATGGGGTATAGGTGTTATCTTTATAGCGTGATATGATACTTAGATTACGATGACAAGAAGATACTGAATACGAATGTGCATTTTAAAACATCAAAAATATATAACTATTATTATCTAACCCTACAAGGTCTAATAACTGATTTTATTCTTTTAAATTTATTTAACAATACCCTTATAATGGGCGAGTCTTCTGAAAGTGCAAATTGCGATTTCTCAAGAGGTCAAACAGCGGTCAAACCAAAGGGGACAAAATTCTCTTGTATTTTAATCAAATGTATTTGAAATGTATGCATTTATATTGGTGGGTATTGAAATATCAGAATATCAAAACAAACGGCTTCTCTCATTTCATTGAGGATATAAGGCCTAAAATTCCTGTATAAAACATAATGACGGTGAGCTTTTAGGAACCCCATACAAAAATGGTAGAGGCCCAAAAGATAAACATACGCCATGCTTACTTGGCGCGAAACGTGCTCTCCGTTTGTATACAAACACACGACGATCACGATAATAATTATTCTAAACTTGCTGGACTTCCGATTTGTTTCGTATTGGATCGCATACATGTACATTTCATTTTGTCAGTCTATCTAGATCGAATAATGCGGCCTTTTATTTCAAGAACTGAGAAATTGGAATCAGGCAACATTCATTCTTGCCGATAAAGACCCAATACAAATTGGTTGACGAAATAATATCTCGTTGTTTTTATTCAGTGCATTTCTTTATTGTAAAGTCTACAAATAGGCCTACATGTATCATGATTGTTGGGGAAATATTGGGGCTCGGCATGGGGAATTTATTTCGACGTGAGTCTTCCCCAAGTTTGGACCACTGCCCCCCCCCCCAAAAAAAAGGAGGAAATATTAATAATAAATAAATAAATAAATAAATAAATAAATAAATAAATAAATAAATAAACAAATACAATAGATAAATAAATAAATGAATGAATGAATGAATAAATAAATAAATAATCCGGTCCCCTCCAATGTCCTACAAAAAGCAAATTGGCCTTCGTAACCTGTTTATCCGCTGCTTCATGCACAAAGCAATCGATAAAAGTAAAGGACGAAGAAATTATTGATCGCAGCGATATTGGCGCTTCTTTTTCAAGAAATGGATCAATGAAATACAAAGAATTCACGCAATTAGGAATTTGTTTTGAAACTGAAAGGTTTTTAAGTATGTACCAGCAAATATAAGGATAAGGATATGATTTTTAAAAAATATAAGCCCTATTATTTTTAAAACAAAATAATTATAAGAACTATCACGTGACTATAGGCCACCTAACTATGGTTAGGGACTAAGTATAGGCTTTCCGCTAAAAAGAATTAAAAAGTTGATTTGAATTTACATTTGTATCTATTTCTTAAAATTTGTTCGTGCTAAATGTTAGAGACCTATAGCCTACTTCTTGTTTTACAGATTGCATAGGCGCCTGATATTGAAAATAAGTGTTTTAAGAGATTCATTATTTGTTTTTATCGACCTATTTTCTCTTTGATCGCTGATTTCGAGGGTATATAGGCCTAAACAAATATTTATAGAAATTTTTATTTGTTGGGGGCCAAGTTAAATAGAAGCAAAATATAATCCGGCATTTTGATTTACAAATTTACAAATTATCGACACAATGGGAAATATCCCCCCCCCAAAAAAAAAAAAAATAATAATAAATAATAATAATAATTAAATAAAAAAAATATAAATAATAAATAAATAAATAAATAAATAAATAAATAAATAAATAAATAAATAAATAAATAAATAAATAAATAAATAAATAAAATTAAATAATAATAATAAATAAATAAAAATAATAATAATAACTAAATAAAAGGGAGGTTCATGCCCAGGTCCTATATGCCGCCCACTCCACAATTAACCTGGATCCTTGTCAAATCACCTTATTAGATGAATATAAAGTGCATGCACCTTCCCTCTATGTCCTTGTCTGCATGACTGCATTATAATGTTCTATAACAATAGATGAATATAACGGTATCCCGTTGCCGTGTGCCGTAAGCCGATTGTCATCATTACGTAACATTTGGACAACTTGATGAGTGCTAGTTTGCATGTCACATATTCATGTCCTTCGTGCATTATCTCGGTGAGTGAAATAATGTTAGGCTCTGTTAAGGGTATAGTGTCGTAAATAAATAAATAAACAAACAGAACAAAACAAAACAAACAAATAAAAATATGTACAGAACAGTGGGTAATGATGATGATCAAAATATAAGGCAAAATAGGCGCTTTACATTTTGTTAACAAATCGTATACCAATTCATTAAAAAAAATATATATATTATCCATAGCATAACATAATGATGATGCAGCAAATAGTATTTATATGACAGCAAAATAGACGAAATTAGACTAACAGCAGTTGACGTTTTTTTTTTTTCGACACTGCAATTGCCTGTCTGAACAAATATGACGAAGGTAGCCCTATTTGGTATAAAATAATTAGTCAGTATAGTCATTAGCATGATCAGTCAGTAATAAGAAATGACCCTGTTGTGTCTATATAGGCATACTCCAGTATGAATTAATGATGCATTATTCGAGGAAATGAATGAATGTCTGCCTCGATATCCAGGTATAATAATAATTGCAGTTTCAATATCAAGCAAGCATGACTATTTTATTACCTTCTCGTGTATAGTCATATTCATTTGAGACAAGACTAGTGATGCTGAATAGACGAAAGTTTTCCTTTCAATAACTTTGACATTAACTTTCAAATAAAGATGACTCTTTAAGTGTGTCTGCAGTATGTCAGTCAAATTATTTTTGTTTCAATAAATTGATTTGCTTTGCTTTGCTTTGATTTGATTTTACTTAAAGGAGAATGAAACCCTAGGATTCAGTTGAATTGTATGAAACAAAAAAAAAATCAAAGAAACAGATTAAAGAAAGTATGAGAACAATTGAATAAATAATAAGAAAGTTATGTTTATTTGAATGTTGTGATCACTAACGCTATGGAGATCCTCACACTGGCAACAGGCCCAAGATGTGTGATGTCACACACATGAACAACCTCTCCCATTATGACATACAAAAAAATATCAAAAATTCTTCTTTTTTCTCATTCTAATTGTAGTACAGAGTTCACACATGATTATATTTTGTGAACTTGTATTACATGTCCTCCCATAGAATCTTAGATCTTTTAACGAAACTAATAAAAAACAACAATTTGAGTGAAATATGTACAAAAGTAATGGGGAAGTTGTTCATGTATGACATCACATATCTTGGGCCCGTTGCCAATGTGAGGATCCCCATAGCAGTAGTGATCACAACATTCAAATGCTCATAACTTTCTTTTTATTCATTCATTTTTTTCTCAAATTTTCATTGATCAGCTTCTTTGATTTTCCTGTTTTTGTACAATTTAATGAATTCCTAGGGTTTCCTTCCCCTTTAATTATAAATGAATTTAGTGATTTTAATTAGAATTTATTCAACTTTTTCCACTTGCACATTATTTTTAAAACATGAATTTACCGATTAGCAAAGATACAAAATTAAAACAATCGAACAATGTAATTATTTTAGAAATATCATTTAAAGGCCTTCAAAAAAAACTTTACTCGGTTTTACATGTGCGATGTATCCAACCCCTCCCCTCATGGAAAAAATAATGATAGGTCTAAATGAGGGAATATGCAGAGTAACATATTCAACAACAACAAAAGTTTGTTTAAAAAAATGTATTCTTTTATTTTATATCCCTGAAAATGAAGGGGTTTAGAATGATTTTATATCAGACATGTTGGTGCCCCCCCCCTCTTCAGATACATATCTTGAACCCTCCAAATTATCACTGTGTTCAAACACAGCCGATAACTTTCATCAAGCTTGAATGTCATTTCGAAATGTTAAAGACCGTTGACGGAGTAAAACAACCTTACATCGATTGAAAGCTAAGTAGGCGTATATACATAAATACCCCCAAAAATAATTAAATTTTCATAAACAGTATTCATAAAAAGATGATCGAACCTCACCAGCATCTCCTCCCAAGTACTCGTAAAATACCCCTATTATATAATGCGGCTGATGACGTCAAAGAAGTTTAAGGAATGCTACTGCCAGGGCATGATTGGGTTTCGCCTTTAGAAAACACGTTTGTATTGCTATGTCAGACAATAGAATTCTAGCACACATGGGGTCTATTGTTCTGACATAGCAATACAAACGTGTTTTCTAAAGCCGAAACCCTATCATGCTGGCAGCAGCATTCCTTAAACTTCTTTGACGGCATCACCGCATTATATAATCAGGGGTACTTTTACGAGTACTGGGAGGATGGCCTGGTTGAGGTTCGATCACCTTTTTTAATGAAATACTTTCTAAATGGAAGATAAAAATGCTAAAATTGGGAACTGTGTATTAGGAAGAATATTAGCTTTCGTTTTATATGTAATTTTGGTTTTCATTTATCGGTCCGGTCTGGGACTTTAATACATTGTCGGAGCATGCATGGGGTGCCCTTATTGTGCCAATATTACATGTATGACGTCACGATGTATACGTCATACTCACTCACTGTCTCAAGTGCGATGCTCTGACAATGTTAATGATTGCATCGTTTTACTGTACATGATCTTGACGACCATAAGTATCATGTCTATATCCAGTGCCCATACACCTTGTAAAAGTTGCCCAATTGGTCGTCGTATTCAGAAATATAAGAATTATTTATAGCATTATAAGGTTTTTTATATGTCTCTGCTTAAGTGGAATGACCTAAGAAGTGATTATATACAATTCACTTTGTCTCGAATATTAAAAAGGTGGATGATCATAACTATTTCTCTTTTTAAAAATATAATATTTCAGTTCACAAAATAGCAACACGACCGAAATTTCATTGAATATCATATAGAAAATCGCTTATTAAACTGTCTTATCTTTCTGGGTACAGAGAGGGATCCAGGGGAGCAAGAGGTGCCCCCCCCCCTTCCCCGCCATTTTTGGATGCATGCACGCATTGAAAATACATAAAATTTCCATCTACGCCCCTCACCCCCAGAAAATTTTAAAAACTGCGTGAGTTGAGGGTTGGACTCTTTGAGACCAACAATCGCATGATCAGCATGCATACATATTGCAATATTACACCAACAAGGAGCTCTCTTTTCGGGGTGCATGATAATAATTATTGGTCACTGCCGCCGACGTCTCAGCTTCTGTTCTCTGTTCATCTCCTGCTGTGTCAATCACTGTGTCATCATCACCATCATCGCTCTGCATGATCGACATCGTGTAAAAGAGACCCCATCCCCATGTTGACCCCCCCCCCCCATTTTAAATAAAGACCTTGTTCGTAATCGGGCAAAGAAATTGGTGTATAATAATCATAATTTGTTTATGTATATATTATTTAATGTCCTTCTTTGGCATATAATTAGATTTTGAATTGTTGTGCATAATCGAAAACTGAACTGTAGAGGGGTGACGTTAAAATAAAACATTAATTTTATTTATAACATTTTCCAAAATATTATTACCAAAAATTAAATTAAATGAATATCAGGTCTGGGAAAATAACTTGTTGCAATAATGGAAACTATTTCTTATTGTTATTCTGTGTTGGTCATTGGCCAAAGTACGGTCGACCACAATGTTGTAGAAGGTGATGAACTTTATTTGACCCGAATCGACCTCAGAGTAATTACGTAATAGGATGTCTGAATGAAATGTTATTGAATGACGAATATAATGTGGGTATTTTCACACTGTTTTCATGGAGGAATGAATTCCTCAATGCTATTACCGGTTTCTTAACCTTTGTCCTTGCTTGTGTATTATCCTGAATCAACAGAGTTTCCAACAAAAGCTCAGATTCAATAATGTCTGTACTCGATCAGTACTACCAATGAGTTCTTGTAATTTTCCACGACCCGCCAACATCATGTTCATGTTCTGTCCGTGCATCATTAATAGGACGATTTTGTAATAATATTCACATACCTTTAAATTTTACATGGCAACGAGGTATTAAACAAAATTGTTTAATATAATGAACTACAATATTTTTGATCCATACATTATTTGTTGCTATGTCGGACAAGCATCTTGTTTGTCCGATAATTCATGTTTGCCCGACATGGCAACAACTAATTTTTGGCCAACATAGCAATGTCTGCAAACTGGATTCCAAATGATTATTTTAGTTTTTTTTCTACATTGTTTTAACAGGGGGCTGTCATTAGGTTTTAATACCTCATAACAATGTATAAATTGAAAGGTCTGTGAAAATGTTAAACCGCCCCATGGGATATGATTACATAATGTGTCTATTCTGGAATATTTAACATTATTATAGGGCGGCGGGTCACGGGGGTAGGGGCTTTCCCTTAGTGATGTATTACCGTCTTGGGTCTGTTCAGACCTGAAACCACGATGTTACTTTATAACATTTCTGGACCATTTTCTATAAGACAGTATAAGGGACCCTTTTCCCAAGCTTTGCTTCAGTCTGGGGTCACAAACCTATGATAGTTTTTGTCAAATGTTGGTAAATGTTTTAATGATTGGTTTGAATGAACTTGATCTTGAACCGAGGACTATATCGAGGACCTATATACGAGCTGCGGCCGCGGCGCGTTTTTGAAATTGGAGGGGCAGAGCCGTAAGTGGGGGTGAACAGGCTAAAAAAAAAAAAAAAAAAAAAAAAAAAAAAAAAAAAAAAATCAAAATTCGCGCTTTTGTACACGCGGCCCCTGACGAGCGAAATTGAATGCAATCATCTATTGTTTCAGACCCAAGCCACATTAATTTTGATTGAATTTGTACAGGTGCCTATATAAAAGCGTTGGTAGAAATTATTTATACTTTCCCACTCATTACGATGGAAGGTGTTGATCTCCCCCAACTCAATGTATTTTCGCGTTATAATAGGCGACAATTTCAGATAAAGTCTGCTTGGTTTAATAGATAGGGATGATTAGCAGAGCTTGTTTTTCTTTGTGTATATTTCCTGTAAAGCGTTTGAACTATTGTTATGAAAACATAATAGATGCATGGATGAAATGAATAAATGAAAGAGAGTGCACGCTCTATTGCTTCTCTTCCCGGTCTCTTTCATGGTAAAGTGTATGTACACAGGTCATCAGTGGTGTATCCAGGGGGCCCTCCCCCTCTTTTTTATTATTTTTGTATTTATCTATCTATTCAAAGATTGAACATAGGCCCATGATTAACATAATTAAACTGACATCTACGGCTTTTTTTTTTTTTTTTTTTTTTGAGTTTGCAGTTTGCGGTGACGAAGAATTATATACGAAGACGTAATCGGGTAACTTATTTCCTTATTTTCATTTAAATATAGGTTATAATTATCCTTGACCTGTCACGTGACTATATTAAGAAGACACATGCATGGCTGTATGAAATCAAGTTTCGAATTGAATTTCTGTTTTATATCATGACGACATTTATTATAAAATTGCAGAATTTCGAACAAACCAAACATGATTTATTTTTTAGGAAAACTTGTTAAAACATTAATTGTGTTTATTTTCAAAGAACATCAGAAACTTATAGGGCCTGTATCTATAGCAAGAAAAACTGAATGTGCATTGTGGGGGGGGGGCTACAATATATCGCGCATGGGGTGTGCAGGTTTGTGTTTGGATCAATTATTTTGTTCTGTGTAGAAATCAGTCTGTTAATGGGCTATTTAATTCATATTTTTGAAGCTTATACAAAATAAACAAGGTGTCTATAGCCGCTGGAAGGTCATGATCTACTTTGCAGGTCAAATGATGCATCATTCTTTTGACCTTAATTATTTTTGACCATGCATGTTCAACCGAGAGCTCTCCAGACACTCGTAATCGTATTTCTGACCTTAACATAATAGATGGGTATTTTTTTGTCCGATGCGGATATAAATAATTTGAAAGGATCCACTCTTGCAAACATCAGGTGACAATGTGGAATTGATATTCATTTCATATCATCAAAATAGGCTAATTCATTGTTCACCTAAATCGTCAGACAAATACACGACCTCGGTCTAAATGGACGTACTGAATAGTAGATAATGCATATTATCACAGTTCTTTCGAACTATACAGTCAAATATTGACGTACGGAGAAAATATATATATTTGTTAATTTTTTTAATGGCTCCTAGTCCTACCCCACCCCGCCCCCTTCCCCAATTTTGAAATCCTTGATCTGCGGATGCTATATAAAGACCGAATGAAAACTTACAATATCCAATAGTTTTTAAATTTGTTTATTATTGGTCGATCTGGGGATGGTTCAGGAGTGTCATTTTGTGTATATCCAAACCTTGAGCAAAGCTTGCCCATTATAGCAACATTATTTATGGCCATGAAATTCACTGTAATATACTAAAAATCAAATCTTTCTGTCCGTCTTAAAAAGAAAATATGCACTCCTCCGCTGGGAATGCACTTCTGAAGCATTGCAACACGTTAATTTGCAATGCACATTGTTGTTGTTGTTTTTCGTTGTTTTTCGTTGTTGTTGTTGTTGTTGTTGTTGTTGTTGTTGTTGTTGTTGTTGTTGTTGGTTAAGTTTCCTTTTAAGCGTTGTATTGTGTCACACTTTCGTTTGTTGTTTATGCATGGTGATGTTGAGTTTTCAGGGTTGGGGTTTTACGTGTCAATTTTTCTAAAGTCAAGAAGATCAAATTTACTATATATACTGAATGTTTGCACATCGATAATCAGTCAAGATTTCAAATATGTTGAGAGTACTTGGTGAACTTTGAAATGTATTTCATACCGACTTTCGTGAGTATGGCCCATAATCTTTATAGATACACACTCAGGCGATATCATGTAACTCTTATTCTTGTTTGCCTCATGCAAACAGTGATTTTTTATATTTTTTAATGATATTTGCGTTTTTTCTTTCGTTTTACTCTGAATGCAATGTTTGTAGTTATGGTTTTCTTCACTTTAATCATTCATTGATTCAGTCCCTTTTCAAAGACTTCCGCAGTGATAATTTTTTTTTTTTTTTAATGAACAAAACAAACCGCACCTCGTATGCGGTTAATCGTGGGCGGATGATAATAATAATATTCTATAGTAGTGTAGTGCGACAGTCAAGTTTCCATATACGAGGAAGTGTGATTATACGGGGTATACCATGTACTAGTATACATTATGCAGGTATTTGCTGGTAAATTGAAGTTCTGGTCAAGATCTTCAATTGTAGAAGAAACTGTCTCAAAGTGAATGATAATTGAATATATGGAGTGAGATAATTCAACCATTCATATATGTCTTCGATTAATACACCGTCCCGACTCGTGAAAACGAGTGAAAAAGGGAGCCCCCCCCCCCAAAAAAAAAAAAAAGTCTAACATTGTTGACTATCTTAAAACGCTCAAAATTTAACGATGTGGGGATTATTTCATACAGCGATATGGTTTTCCATAGTCATGTTGTTGTGTCTTTTTTTTTCCAGCAGGGTTGACTACTAAGCGGAAATTGGACTCACTCTATCGTGTCGAGTGAGACTGCTAAACTCAAACTAACTCAAACCTAAGCGCTTACCACTTGATCTCACTATAATGTAATTTAGAGTAGTTTCAAGTGGCAAAGTCTTGACACTGCTTATTAAAAAAAACAAAAACAAACAAACAAACAAACAAACAAACGTATTCGCATAATTGTAACATAAGTCAATAATAATAAACATGCTTCGAAAACAATCTATTCCACACAATATTGACCCCTTCCCCTTTCTATTCCCAAAACATCTGGTATTGAGTCCTCATTGTGACGTCACGATTTACCAATCAAGTTTGTTCTGTGCATGTCTGTAATTATTATTTCTCCTGGTTTGCTGGGACCGTTGACCTGTATCCTTCCTCTTATTCAGAAAACTTGAGGATCAGGTTTCCATTTGAGGTGTAAATAAAGCCAATGATAATTAGCAGGCTTCCGTTAAATGGGTATGATAACAGGAGACAGAAGATAGTTATCTCAACTAAAGATTTTAAAAAAGGAAATAGAACATAACTTTTACCGATTAGAATGTTATAGCAAGTTACATAGAATGATACAGTAAACTATTATGAGTTTTTTAAAAGAAGATAAACAATATTACTAATTTTACTGTAACGGATACCCCCCCCCCAAAAAAAAAAAAAAAAACACACAAAAACACAAAAACAAACAAACAAAAACAAAAACAAAAACAAAACAAACACAAAATAACGAATCCATTTCCGAATAATTTGCATAAGTTTGCTACTGTAATTTTAAATTGCCGCTATTGAGATGGAATAATTTTCATGTTTTTCATATTATATATAAAGGAGAATATGAACTAATTTTAAAGATCAGGCATAATACCATTTTTCCAAGGATGTAACCAACCAGACTATCCCGCAAGCACTATAGCCAGTATATATATATGCCTTTGGTCTGTTTTTGTTTACGTCTGCGGATATTCCCTGTGTTGTGTTCAGTAGAGGATAGCCGATTTCTTTTCATCTCATCTTGATTTAATGTCGAGATAAGCTCTGTCATCTCGACCTTGACTTTTTCACTGTCCACCACCTCTTCCTCGAAGAAAATGATGATCATCACTCTATTCTCAGTGGCGTATCCAGGCAGGGTCGCATGAGGGCACGCGCCCCTTGTTTTGTTTGTTTTTGTGGGGTTTTTGGGGGGGTTTTTTTAGGGGGGACTGTACCCTATTTTTCATATTTTCGAGCTGCACCCTCCCTATTTTCAAATCATGAAGGGAATTTAGTTGGTTTATTATACAACCCCAAATATTTGCCTTTTGAAAACAAAAATTGAATCCCCTATGACCGTCTAGACTACATCATTGTAAATGTATTTTAATTTCTCGAATACATGAGCCTACAGTAGGCAAGCTCCTGGGTAGGCCTAAGTCCAGTTTTAGGAAGTACGCTTCCTAAAAATCTGTGTGTTCCATCATTCGTTTTACAACTTTATGAAGTGTTCCGTTAGCTGCAGGGAAACAAAAAACTAGTCGTCTGCAAAAATGATAAATTATTTTGTTTCCGTTTAGAACTCGGAGGTGGCAACGGTGATTGTTTTAACAGTAGCCTATAGAGTCTAGACCCTTCTAACTAGGTACCAGCTGATTCAGATTCAGATTCATTTCGGTTTATTAAAAAAAGGTCTTCGTTAAAAACAGTCGGAAAGACTGATGCAAACAAAGATTACAAAGTGTACAAATTCATAGTTAAAGCCCAAGTATAGTTTTGGTAGAGAAAATTGCATTTTTTAAAAACTTACCCAACTTGTCCTCATATTGTTCCAATGACATATCAATACATGGGCAAGTAATATAACCATGTACCATGCATGTCTTTTCATGATATGTTATAGTTAGCATAAACATGGGGAGATGTTCATCAAAATGAGGCCATACTTCCTTCACTCTCACCCCAGAACTCTAGGCATGCCACACCACTGCTGACTGGTATGGCATGGGTGCATTCTGTGTGTATCAGTCCGTGTGTCAACAGCATATACTTAGCACACAAACCACTGCACGTTGCACTCTCCCCCGTGTCATCCTGTTTAGCCATGGCCCATCAACAAATCGATATACACTGTTTTGTTGCTAAATTCAGGTCATAGAGTGGATTTTATAACAAATCATTTTGTACACAGAGGTTATTTGAGGTATTAATTCATATTATTCTGCTATGGAAGTAAAAAAAAAATATGTTCTCCCAAAACTATACATGAGCTTTAATCAGTAAACAAATTAATATACGAATACAATGATACAGAGAGAGAAAAAAAGGGGGGGGGGAGTAAAATAGCAACAGTAAGGAATAAGCATTTAGATTTGGAAGAAAATTATGGCCAAGGATAAAGCCCCAAAAAATTATCAATCACTGTTATCATATACATTATTGTGAATGTTATTATTATTATTATTTCACTGTTACTATTATTATCATCATTCACATATTTCATAAATGTATAACAATAAATGATAGTATAAAGATAAAGCATCTAAGGTTGGCCTAAAGTTATTTAAATCAAAGAGAGTGCGAAACAGTAAACAATATTTGTAAAAAAAAATAAATCAAATCTGTATAGGTGTTAAAAACTTCAGATATTATCAAATTGTGGCATTTTTGTATTATGTTTGAAATTACTTGAAATTGAAAGTTGACCAAGCTATAACTCCTTGGTAAGCGATTTCCTTTCGATAGTACTAGTAGTTCAATTCCAAAGATACTTTGTTTGGGGTAGGGTCATATTCCATATTCCAAACCAACGGTCGTCGGCAGGATGAGTTCACAGCACGAAGCCGGGTTAGATTCGCGACCATACCCAATTTTTCCCGCGCTAGTAACAGAACACCGACAGCGCGCGAGGATGATGATGATGATGATGATGATGATGATGATGACCATAATATTATTGGTTTCGGGCAAAGAGTTCATCGCACATGCGCAATGGGGATGGGATTACAGACGTGTCACGAATTTGCTGTGGAATGTTCACAGCGGTCCCAAGAGCACCCCCCCCCCCCCATGGGGAATGGTGGGTCAAGTTGTGATGCTTGTGCTTACACGTATTGGGGTCACAAGATTTTGTGACCATTGTGTGATCTATGTGTGGTCAGTTATATGCCAACCTCAAAGCAAGAATTAAATCTAGATTCACGATGTCTCTAAAATACAAACAGTTTTTTCTTTTTCAAGATCTAAATCAAAATAATATTTTATTTTTTATATTCATAGGTCCCAGCATAGACGTAACAGGGAAACTGTAATATTGACCTTTGGTTATTGGAGATCTTATATATTCAATGAAGGTCCTTTCCCGTCACTCAAATCTAAACAAACTTGTTTCCTCGAAGTTACCTCTTTATAGGTGATTGATCATTACTTTATAAGACACGGCAGCCATAATAGTCTTTAATACACGAATGCAGGCAATCTTTTTATGCTTTGCCATTGACCTTTCCACAGGGCAAGTCCAAGAAATTTAAGCCATGATGAAACTGGCTCCCAACCACAAGAAATGAATGTCGAAAGTTTGATGACCCCCGAAGATGCAACGTTGAATGATCCAACGTTTTCATATTTCAAGTGGCATCTTCACTTTCGCTTTCCCAGAATATGGTTCCAGTATCTTCTATGTTTTTTTCATTGCAAATGGTAGATCAAAGTAAAAAAAAAAGAAGAAAAAAAAAAGTACTAATAAAAAAAAATGATAAAAATAAAAATATCACCAGTGGGGGGGGGGCATGTAATGCCGCCTATCTCTACTATCAGAAACAAATCAAAACAAAAACATTAAACGGTAGCTAAATACTCATAAATCCTACAATGTTTTGTTAGATTAAATGAGAAGAAAAAAGTTAATATTCCGATTTCGGTCCATAATGACATCTTCTTTAAACTACATTTTAATATAACATCGATATTTTCTAATCATCCTCGCTTAACCTATCATTCATACTGACTTTGGTCTTAAATAATGGTTACCACCCTCCCCCCCCCCCTTTCTTTCCGCGGGCTCCTTTTCATCTTTATCTATCTCACTCACTCTCTCCCTCCCTTTCTCCTTTTTTCTAGATCTCTCTATCTCAGCTTACCATAATATTCCATGAATATTCACATTACTCTAATGTATCCTCTGTCATGTCTATTCATGATAAAACGACATTGACATAATTATCAGCATTTGATGTGAACATACTATTATTATCGATGCGGATTATTGTTTCGATTATTTGTATAAAGGTTTTCCTTTTGGTTTGAGACTATTTACAGTTTTCTATATGGATATAGTACAAATCATCATGTCCACCATTTTTCATGTCAAATCTTTTGATAAACAAGGCAGCTTATAATGAAACATACAAGAACAATAACTAAACAAAAACGAAAGCACAACATATAGAACACACGCAGTCTGATTAACTGTTCAACTGAATGTGTGTCGAAACTTATCCATTTTACAATCAGATTTTTCTAACTATTATAATTATTATATATTTTTTACGATATCCACTGCACTCACGTATACATCAGATATAGCATCATTCTGTCTTTTGAAAAAGAAAAAAAAAATATCATGGTGCCATCTTTAAAACGAACATAAAAAGGGAGAGCATGGAGAGAGAGAGAGAGAAGAAGAAGGGGAAAAATAGCAACAGTCACAAAATCAACATACATTATTCAGGTCACTATTAAATAGGATAATTTGCAATTTATTTGAATTAATGAATAATTAAAATCACAGTTTATATACTGGATTAAACATCACGAAAGTGTATGAAGTGAGAAAGATAATCATTTTTATATGATGATGCAGAAGAATAGTTTATTGTGACGCCATCATACACTAACGATTCGAAGAAAAGAGACTCCATTTAAAAAAAAAATTAAAAATAAATAAAAAGGGAATCTCACAAAATGAATTTGATTGCGTCTCAACGCAATCCTCAGTTGTCATTCTATTTACAACGTGTATAGGAAGAGCAGAAATATATTTCAATACGTCATAACAATCTCAAAACGTACTTATAAATTTTCCCGCTTTCTTTGACAAATATAGGCTAATAAGGTCACCATGGGAACAATACGCGACGGCTGACTTCGACAAATTCCGCTCTGTCGTCAATAAAATCGTTTTGCTTCAATTAAAAATCATTTTATATTGAAAGTCGTTGTCATGGTGATTCCTGCAGTACACAGCGGGGAAGACGTTATTGATCGATAACTTTAAAAATAGATTCATGTGCGTGGAGTTAGCTAAATTAATGTATACAAAACAAGCCCTTTTCTTAAAGGGATTAAGTAACTTCCAAAAACAAGTGCAAAACAGATCGAAATGAATAGAATTCTATCGCTCTGACAGTAAAAACAAACTACTGCGAGTTTCAGATCAAATGCAAGTCATTTACTATCCTAAAACAGTGAAATTTTAAACGCGGCCGAGGATACGGCTGCGCATGAATTATCTATACCGCTCCGTTACAAGCTTAGCCGCCCGGTAGACACGGGGACTTGACAACAGGAAATGCGGTGAAAACCACGTGCGTTGAAACGCACGCGGTTTTGTAAAGCGTCTCGAGGCGGGTTAGAAAATTTGAGTATAAAATCGTAGATATCTCGAAAGTAGAGCAAGCAAATAGACTGCAATTTTTAAGGAATACCAGACTGACCTATGTGTTCATAATCATGATGGCAAAATGAGCTAAATCCAATAAATTGCAATTTGAATATCATTCAATGTTACTGCATCCCTTTAATGGATAGAAGTTGTATACATGGATACGCACTGGTTTGATTTAAAGCTATAACTGGGAACCTTGTATTTTCGGGGAAACAGCAACAGACTATCAAGAACCTGTCAAAAGAGAAGGGAAAGCAATAATGATGATAATAACGATAACAATAATACTAATACCAATAAAGATTACCAGACGCGGAACTGAAGGGGGACCCGACGCCCCCCCCCCCCCCCCACCCTAGAAAAGAAAAAAAAGGAGAAAAAAAAAGAAAAGGGAAAAAAGAACGAAGTAGGCCTAAAAATAAACGAGCGGGCCGATTGACCCCCAACCTTACCCCTATGTACCAGATTACCTCTTTGAAGGCCGAAGGCCCCAAAAAAATTAAACTCTACTACCCCCCCCCCCCACCCCCCCCCCCCTTCCTTATCGCTCGCCAGCGTGACGTGAAAAATATTGAGTGTACCTTTTGGCTCGCCCGGTGTAACGGGGGAAAATTTGGGTGTACCAAAATCTGAAATTCCGATTTTGGCCCCCCCCCCCTGTAATGAAATCCTGGATCCGCCACTGGATTACCATCATCATATCAATAAATCAATCTATCATTCGCCCATTTCAACAATAATTTTGTCGATAAATCAAATATTATAATACAATGTCGTAACAATTTTTTTAAAATATAATAGTGATGAGAAGATTAAAAGCAGTAGAAGAAGATTATAATGAAGAAGAAATCTTAATAATAGCGTTCTTTAGATTAATACTTCTTCCATTTTTAAGCTTGAGTATAGTTATTGGGTGAAATGTCTATTCCAATATTAAATTTTTTTTTTAATTTTAAAAGCATTTGAAGAGGAAATGATGGTTTTAAAAATATAATAATTATGAAGAAGAGAGCACCATCAATTTTTAAAGATGTCAATTGATAACGATATAGAAATTGAAAAATTGGTTCGTACTGCTGAAACATACGGCGACAGATGTTGAGTATGCTGCGCCAATATGCGTTAGCTCGCTTACGTCACACCTGACGTCATCTCATTATTATGCAGCGATAGCAGTGTTTACAATCAGGTTATGGCATGAAATATCGACGGGATCGTTATGTTTACGTCGATATGATCGTCTGCTATGAGCCTCTTTTTACATAGATAATCATTTTTTCGTTGTATATGAAATTTGGGTTCGATGTCTTTTTTTATATCGTTTCACGATTAACGCAATTATTGTGGATGGTTGATATTGTTTTTGAATTAGACGTGTAATACTATAAAGTTGTTTGTTAAAGATCTATATAAAATTAAATTATGTTACAGACTGAATACTTAATGGTTCTCTAAAAGATCATAAAGCAAATTATGATCTATTGCCATTATGATACTGAATAGTTAAATTCTATATGCTCTGTTCGTTTTGTTTTTGTTTTGTTTGTTTGTCATATGAAAACGTTGGGGCTTCTTTCTAGGAAAAACCATTTTCACGCACCGATTGTCAATGGAAGGAATGCCCGAAAAACGGGAGTTTTGTTGAATATACGGGAATAAAAAAAATCGAGAAGATCATTTACTTAGTTACACAGGTTTTATGAGGGTTAATGTATATAAAAAAGATAAAACCTTGGGAAGAATATTTTTTACCCTAACCCTCGCGTTTTGAGCTTTAAAATCTCCCATTTAGTCATTTTTGGGTCGTTTTTTGTGTGAAAATGATATTTTGGTCAAACAGCAGTCACTAAAAGCTTTCTGTAAAATTCAGCAGCGCATCGATTTCCTAGTTACGCTGAGTGAAGTAATATATTAATTTCTCTTTCCAATGATTTTAACTTCTTTGTGATTGGTCAATATTTTTCCCCCGCGTTTTTGATATCATAAAAAAAATATCATGAAAAAATACTTCGATCCTGACTGCACAGCTTGCACTCTCCTTTTACAACGGTCTTTATTCAGGCATTGTTATCGCGATATCGACGGTCAGACGTAGAGAGAGTCTATACCCAGTACACACATTTCCCGTAAGATTCTTCTGGTCGTTAGTGCACTGTAGTGGAACTGTGCGTGTTTGGTATAAAATAACACTGTCCTTTTTGATTGTTCACGTTTTCATATGTTGATTTTTGATTGACTATAACTCCTTCTCTTAAAGGGGAAGTTCACCCTGGAATTTTATTGGTCTTAAAAAACGCAGAAAAATACAATAAAAATATGAGTGAAGGTTTGGGGAAAATCGACCAAAATATGATGAAGTTACGAATATTCAAAGTTTTGATTCTGTGACGTCACATGCGAGCAGATCTCCTATGTGTTATGTAGTGTAAATTCCATAAAATGTCATTTTTTTTCAGAAGAAAAAAATTATGTCACCTGTGCGGTCGATATACCATCAAACATATATGTTCATATACATGACTATATCAAATTGACCCATTCCTTTATCAAGAACCATGACAAAAAGACAAATTTATGGAATTTACATACACAACCAATGGGAGAGCTGCTCGCACGTGACGTCACAGAATCAAAACTTTACATATTCATAACTTCGCTATTTTTTGGTCGATTTTCTTCAAACTTTCACTAATATTTTTCTATTATTTTTCTTCATTTTTTAAGACCAATAAAATTCCAGGGTGAACTTCCCCTTTAAGATGTTGTCCGTTCCTATACCCTATTATAATACCCCTCCATTTTTTAAATCATTGTTGTCCTGTTCGTATCTATTATCTCCCAAAAGACGACAGGGATGATGATGACGATGATGATGATGATGATGATGATTATCATGATGACGATGATGGGGATGGTGATGACGAGGATGATGATGCTGCTGATGATGATGATGATGGTGGTGATGGTGATTGTGATGATGATGATGATGATGATGATGATGATGATAATGATGATGGTGCTGATGATGATGAGGACGATTATGATGATGATGATGATGATTATGAAGAAGAAGATGTTCGAAACAATGTTATATTCTTAGGCCAATGAAATTAATGTGGACTTATTTTTGAAAGACATAAATTTTGAATAAATAGCAGCAGATAATCATGATTATTAACACATAAATCAAAGAATTTTAAGAAAATTTATCATGTGCAAAATGATTTTCGTCTATCAGTATCAGGCCCGTAACTAGGGGGGTTCGGGGGTTCGAACGACCCCCCCCCCGCAGGCGAAGCAGGGTCCGCTGACAAAAAAAAAAAAAATTAAAACCCCCACTTTTTGGCAGAAATGCAGCAGATACTTGAATAGAAATACAAGAAAGGACGATTAAAACACTTTGCTTTCAGTCCCCCTACATCATGTACATGTAAAATCTTTCGCTCGCGCTTCGCGCTCGCAACTTTTTATTTTGGGGATAATAATCATCATGATCATGCTTTTCAGAACAAATTACGCAGGAATTACACTTAAACCATCTCGCAGGAATGTTTTCGTTTGCATTTGTGTTCTATTTTTATATTTTTTAATGATGTTATCTTCAATTTTAGGAAATTTTAAAACAGAAATAAGGCCTAATGGCAGAGGCGGTGGAACCGGGAGGGGGGGGGGCAGGGGGCACAGTGACCCCCACTTTAGTACCCCTATTCATGACCAAAATGTGTCCCTTTTCTAAACTAAAACTCATCTTTATACTAAAAAGAAGCCTTTCAGAGTTTTGAAAAGTCCCGTGGACAATTTCTGTTTAAAAAGGGGCACTTATAATACTAAAAACGGCCCTTTGTTACTCCATATGTCTTTTAAAATTCCAAATTTTCGGCTTGCGCTTCGCGCTCGCGAGTACTAAATAGGGTCCTTAATGCACAATAAACTACAATTTTGAGCTCAAAGTTTTCTCCTCTCGCTTCGCGCTTGAGATTATTGGGGTCTAACAGAGGCGGTGGAACCGGGGGGCAGGGGGAAGAGTGCCCCTTTTCTTAGCTTAAAAATGTCCCTTTTATACTAAAAAGAAGCCTTTCATACTCTTTAAAAGTCCAATGGACAATTTCTTCTTCAAAGGTGTCACGTACAATATTAAAAAGTGCCCTTTTCTTTACTTCATAATTATGTCTTTTAAAACCCCAAATTTTCCTGCTCGGTCGCTATGCGACCTCGCACTGTAAAGTTAACAAACAATAAGTATAAACAAAAAGGGTTGGACCCAGTGCCCTCTGCTGGACACAAACCTTGTCAAAATAATTGGTGTAATTGTGTTTGGGCTAGATTGGGGGTGGTTTTAATGAGCCAAGATTATTATGTATCTTCAACGTGGATCCTAAAAAGAGTCTATAAGGCACAATTTTTAGCTCAAAACTTTCAGGTCGCGGATACTAAATAGACTCTATATTGCACAATAAACTCAAAATTTTATCTCAAAATTTTGGGGTCGCGCTTCGCGCTCGCATTCCTTTATATTCATTACTAAATTAAAAATAAAAGCCATTAAGATTCCTAAAATTTTCAGCTCGCGCTTTGCGCTCGCGGATACTATAAGTAGGGTCTATAATGCACAATTAACCCAGTTTTGAGCTTCGTGCTCGCGGATACTGAATAGAGTCTATAATCATGATAATGCATAGTTTACTCCAAGATTAACTCAAAATTTTTGGCTCGCGCTTCGCGCTCGAAAAAAAATCCTTGAAAAAGTTCCATTTTTTCAGATTTCGAACCCCCCCCCCCCCCCCACCCGTAAAAATCCTAGTTACGGGTTTGAGTATACGCATGATAATTGTACATGCACGCGTACATTATTCATCACATTTCTAGGAAAGTATCGCTTTACTGGAATGAGAAATCGTCGACGTATTTCATACGTTTTATTCAGTTGAACTTGGCTTTCCCTGATACCAAACATACACATCATTCTGTTTTCACTCCAAATCGATGACGTCACCGCGATGTGATGATGATGCGTGCTCTAATGCAATATGGACGGACTGCAATGTATTGTGGGTATTGTATTATACATGCATGGTAGATGTATTTTGAGTCATCAGCCTTTGAGCGTGTAACAGGGAACGAAAGAAGATAGTGAAGATGCATATACCTATAAATAGCTGATGTATATAAACCTGAGTGAGTGAGTGAGTATGAGACGGCTATTCATCATTATTATGATCATCATTTATGATGACGAGATTGTATAATCTGTAGACAGGAGATGCTAAATGCATGCATGATTGTGGTGATGTGATGATTGTGAAGGGACTTGTGGGATGACCAATGATGATAATGAAATTATTGATAATTTATAGAGATGATGATGACAATAACAATGACCTTAGAACTATAATATTTTATATCAACAAGGAAACAATAACAACGATAATCATCATAACATAAAATAATAATGTTTATAACGAAATAACAATTATCTCATTATTATTTAATAGGTCTAATATTGCGAATGATCTACACAAATATTCTCCGTAATATATTTTCAATCATTATTATAAATATAAAAAATAAAAATGCATTATTTTCCTTTTCCATTTAACCGCGAATTCAGATAGACTGTCATTTATTCAAAATTAAAATTAAATTTATGATTGGATACCGGAGCTCAATCAATTTTTTTTTTTTTTTTTTTTTTTTTTTTTTCATTGATACATTCATTTGTGGTTTTTCTTAAACATTATTTGAAAACGTGAATTTCCTTCCCTATGACCTTTGAGCACGTCAATCAGGTAAAAGAAATATTTGTGAAAGGATTAGAATAGTAAGATTATTGCATAGAATCACAAAGCATGACTTGCAACTTTGTGATATGGGAGTGTTTATATAACAAGTCCTTTTTATCACATTCCATGTGTGACTCATGAATTACTTTGATTTATTCCTAAAAATACAAGCTGAAATTATACTTTTGTATATGGGTATAATCACGTGGTTTTAAGGGAAGGCAATGTCATGTACATGATTTTGATCAAAATACTTCTTGGGGAGAAAATCAGCAAGAATGGTTACTGACATGACTGATAAAATGTGCCAATGTGGCGAGTTGTTTAAGTTAAAATTTATGTAAGCTGCAATCCTAATAGACATTCATTCATGAATTATTTTGATTGATAAAACGACAAGACGATGGGAACAAAATACAGAATCTCAGCTTGTTTTGAAGAGAACTTGGATATGGACCCATCATGCATTGAATATTTTACATGAGCAACTATATTTTTATATAATATTATGATTCATTTTCTTTTTAAACATTATGAATGTAATCCGTAAAAAGACGAAGGAAGTTCGTACGATAATATAGGTTTTCCCGGCCATTTTCATCCCAAATTCACTCAATTACATGTGCGGAGCATTCAATTTAGCTAATTTTTTGGCCTGTGCTTAAACTGGCATTTCAATATCACAGTTTAGGAATTCAACCTAATGTGAACAGCGACCGAAAAGGTACTTTAGTCAATCAAAGACGTACAAAATTCGCCTATTTCACAATGGTAATATTCAATTTCACATTTAATGTAAACAAGAGCTAATTTGTACCTATTTGTATTTTCTATTTCATTTTAAAGCTATCTATTTAATGCAAAACGTAGTAAATTTCATTTGCATGGTATAATGTGCTAACACATGATTTTATAATTGCTAAAGAAATTATGTATCAAAGTCAATCTTTGAAAGGAATGGTCAAATAAAATGGTACAAGTGGAAAACATTTTTTTATAGTATGAAGTTTCATCACAGCCTGCTAATGTTTGGTTTTTTCATAAAGCAGGAAGATCAGACTTTCACCTGCAATTTTTTTTTCATCAAATTTGGTGTTGTAATTTTTGAAATATGACTAGTATTCTATAATTAAGAAAAATCCATTTTTCGCACGCCGTCCCATGACTTTGTGTACAGGTTTCGCATAATGGCCATGAAGTGCTCAATTTCGATTTGTTCCTCGTCGCACAAAATTAAGCATAACTTTTGTTTTACGATAGCAAATTATACAGAAGAAAGCGCATCAGCAAGGAACATTATTTGGCTTTATTTTGGTACCACATACACACATTATCTGAAAATACTTCACACCTAAATAAATTTTTTTTCGACTGTACCATTTTTTTTTATACAGACTGTATAATTTTGATTTCATAGTCTTCCTTCATTTATTATCATTTTCGGAAATGTACGGATATGTGCCTGAAAAGGCTCCATGATTTATTTCTCTCTCTCTCTCTCTCTCATATATTTTTTCTCCATTCTCTCTTTTTCTTTCTCTCTCTTTCTCTCTCTCTCTCTCTCTCATATATTTTTTCTCCATTCTCTCTTTTTCTTTCTCTCTCTTTCTTTCTCTCTCTCTCTCTCTCTCTCTCATATATTTTTTCTCCATTCTCTCTTTTTCTTTCTCTCTCTTTCTTTCTCTCTCTCTCTCTCTCTCTCTCTCTTAAACTTTGTGAAGGGCATAGAATTGTATAATATGGCGTGGATGGTCCTCCATACGCACCACCCTCTCCATTCTTCTTCAAGGAAATGACGTTATGGCAATGTTATTTGTTCATGATTTAATTTTCATTTCACAATCCTCCTTCATTCAATCATCTTCTGAAATGTAAAGACGTGTGCCAGCAAAGGCTCCATGCTTCATTATTTTTCTTTCATATATTTTCTTGTTTAAATTTTCTTCATTATATATATGAGTTCGAAGAGAAGGTACAAGCGCCCCCCCCCCCCCCCCCCCGCTCAGGGGTCAATCATACACTGTCTCAGCAAAATTACCCCCTTTTCACATGTTCGGGACCCAATTTGAGGTTTTTTCTTTAAAGAAATTAAATTAAATTAAATACCCCTATTAAGATAGGTCGTGTGGGGGAGAGAATGCTAAAAGACCCCTATTTCAATCATTTCTCGGGTTTCCTTCTACCTTAGCCCCTAAAATATACCCCTTTCCCGGAAAATTGGGAACGAGCATACGGGAACGAGCATAAAGCATTAATTTGAATGAACACGTGTTAATTTGAAATATTCACTGGTGAATTTGAATGTCAAACCGAAAACAAATTCTAACTGGCGCGAAATTGATTGCGCCTACTGACATATTTGTTTGATCGAGTATTTTATGAAATCGAAGTAAAAGAAATGAAATCGAACTTTTTCTTTATCTAATTGAAGTAAGGGGCTACTGGAACATTCAATTTCGCTTGAATTTGAACGAATATTCGTGAAAGCGACTGCATGGGGGATGTAAATGGCCGGGAAAACCTATATTATAATTGACAAGATTGTATCACTATACATGTATAGAGCTCATTATTGTTTAAAACAATAATGAGATGAAAACAAAACCAAACCTGCCACAAAACTGTGACAGGAATACGTGTGTATATGTTGACCTATATGTTATTTAATTACCTTGTAATTACTTTTCATTAAAAAGATAATAACAATTATGATTAATTAATTAATTAATTAATTATAATTAATTACGATTGGCATATAAGACCAAATGTCTTTCGATGTGAAACACTTTTAGAACATAACTTGACATGATTAATGCAGAACAAATTAATATGTGCATGGAAAATGAGAAGGGCGCGTGAAAATCACTGATCAATAAAAAATATTTTGGAAATAAAGTATAAGAATTTGTTTTTACAGGCGAATTTCGAATTCTCTTGTTATTCAATCATTGTCGCAATACATCTTGTATGATTATGTCAAGACTTTTTCGAAGTGCATCAGAGTTATTAGAGCAGATAAAAATATCCACCCATATTTTATAAAAACATAAAATTATTATTTGTCTGCCATGACTCAAGTAGCTTATGCTTTGGGAAATACAAATGAATTATTATTGTAGAAATTAAAAATCAAGACTATTCATGAAATTATTTGCTAGAAAAATTTGCACAACTATAATTATGTGTTTTTATTTGTTTTTTGCTTTTCGAAAAATCTTAATCTTTCAAGCAATCTTTCATTGTATAGAGCGTTCTATAGAATGAGAAGGACATGTGAAAATCATTGATCAGATTCAATGGAAAAGTCAATAATGTCCAATGATGTTTGTTTAGGTGATTTGACTTCTCTTATTGGAAAGTCATTTGAGGTCATATTAGAGAAAATACAAGGTTGAACCAACGAAGGAAATGAAACGGTACTCTTCTCTTCATTTTATTGTTGTTGCTTTGTTTTGTTTGTTTGTTTGTTTGTTGTTGTTTTTTCGTTAATCAAGAATACCTACTTTAAAACACGGTTTCCATGATGAAGCCCATATTCTGCTTAACGTAAAATAAAATGTCAAGAGTTAGACCAATGACTGCACATCACTTTCTGCCTATTTTCCAGTAATAAAGATAAATAATTTATATCGAAATCATTATTCCTTTAGGCCTAAAAGTTAAACAGAGTCAGACATGAGATCATCCGTTTTTGTAATAACTATATTTGGACTATATGAAAATCACATGAAATATTGTTTCTTCTTCTCTCTTTCCTTTTCTTTCATTTTTTTCTTCTTTTTTTTCTTTTCTTTTCTTTTTTTTTTTTCATGTTTTTTCCCCCTCCCTATTTTTTTTTGTTTTTTGTTTTTTTGTTTTGCCGTGGTCCTCTGTACTATCGTACGATCGTAGGCATAGCCATATGCACATGTCGATATACACTATCATAACTCAACGTATATCATCAGTTGAATCGCATGGCTATGAACTATCACAGAATCCTTTGTTTACATTCAGTGCCTGTACTGTACAAGAAACCAATGCCCCTTTGCCCCCTATCTATGGCATTTCCCGCGTTCTTTGCTGAATTCTTCGAAAGAGATGGTGGCCCACTTTGCGGTAATTCCCCCATATGTAAAAGCATGGACCCTCCACAATGGTAAAAGTATTATAACCCTGTCTCACCTCCCTGTAAAATAAAATCATTTGAGCAGGAATGGATCATAATAATAAGAAACAGGATATAAATTTATTATAGCCATGTAGCCTCGAGCTTCTACTTCAGAATAACTCATTTTAATCAGGAAGATTATCTCCTTGTATTTCTACATTACTATACCATGAAAATGCGAGAAAATCATACTGTTTGTAAACATCTGGGGGGAAAATTAATGCATCGTCAAAACAAAACAAAAGTCTGCGCACGGCGACTACACAAATTGTAAAAAGCGATCTTGACCTCGTGCGTTATTACACAGACATGCGGTGTCTGGGTTTTCGTCGTAGTAGCTGCTATGCTGCAGTGGAAATTTCCAGTCACTCGTTGCACTTGCATTGAAGAATTCGATTGACCACTCAGCGCTTCGCATAGAATTTCCCCCTCCTTTCGAATGGAGCAGGCCAGTCGTAAAATAGACCCCCAGCGATACTACGACGTGCGTAATGAATGGGAAAGTGTCGTCTGCGTTGCATACTTTGTTGTACATATAAAATGAACACAAGATGGCGCAAAGAACTTGAGTCATTCGCTGACTTTATAAAAATTAAATCTAGTGAAACAATATTTTCGATTCTTGAAGTAAACTTCTGAGAGTTGTATAGAAAGATTTGGGAAAGAAAGGACTAATCATGATATGCGGGAAAATTACCCAATTATAGGCCTATATTTCTCAATAAGAGTCATAAAATAGCGAGTTTCAAATAGGACGAGTACAATGATTAAAGTTCGTTATAGAAGAAACATGTCATAATTTGCATGAGATCTGTTAGGCCTATTGATCTTTCAATATTTATTCAATATTCGATATCACCAGGATATTATCACTTCAACAATGCATGTCAGCTGTGTGATTACTAGTAATATTTTGTATTTCAATATTTATTCAATATTCGATATCACCACGAAATTATCACTCCAAGAAAGCATGTCAGCGGTGTGATTACTAGTAATATTTTGTAATGTATTCTATATCAATCATTCATAAAGAAAGGGCATCAGGTTTTAGTTAAAATATTCCCGATTGCATCAGACAATTTTCGTCAATGAAATACCTTTATGGAATCGGATATTTGCTTTAGATAATACGACTCCAGACAAGACGCTATAAGAAATTGGCAAAGATCCATATTTGTTTTTTGTTATCGTAAATATTCTGATAAACTGTTAACATCATACCGCCTGCCATTCATTAAAAAAAATTAAATAAACAAAGATGATAACGCGTCAGGTCATTAGCATTGCTGGGCTGTTAAATCTAAATTTTTTATATTTACATGCATCGATGCTCTATACTATAGGCCCCTATATTATTATAGTGTACAATGCCTTTATGAACATGGGGCCGTGTGAGCTTTCTTTACCAGAATTTAGCTAGCCCAACATAAAAAATAAGCCATATAATTAACGTATAAAGGCTTTCTTAATAGTCAAAATATGAAAAAGGGCCTAATAATAATCATTATCACAAAAAATTAATGTCATGTTAATAAACAGAATCAGCCTATACGAACGCATTTGACAGCCCTTCTTTTTATAATTATTATTTCACATTATTATTATAACTTTTAAAAAGGGGGAGAAAAGACTCTATGCAGTTCCTCTAAAACACACTTTCATAATTTATAATATAACCCCCCCCCCCCTTCATTTGATTGTCTCATATTTACAAAACTAATCCCGCCCCGTGCCCATACCCAAATCATGCTCCATAATTTCATTGTTTGTATGGTAATACTAAATGTTCATGGAGTTTTTTTTTTCAAAAATCTAGAAATATTAAAACACTGAAACAATATCCTTCCCCATAAAAAAATAAAAAATAAAAAATCATGTACCCGCATCGTCTTGTGATCTCAAGACGAAATTAAATATATAATTTACATGGAATTTATTGAGTCGCCCACTCACCGATTATTTTGATTACTTTGTAGTTGTCGGGGCAAGGTTAAACAATCTTGCTGGGTAACAGATGAGAATGGTGTTAAATTAGATATAAACTCTATTATCATGATTATTATCATAAATTCTTCTTCTTCTTTTTTTCTTTTTTTTTCTTCTTTTTTTGCATTTATGCATGTACAAAGGTTTATGATACCAATTTTGATTTTCTGCAAAGATTTGAATATCGTTTAAAAGAATTGTTTGGAAATTGAAATAACTTATTAATTCTTAATATTTTGGACATCGAGATGTCTTCACAAGTCATGTTGTATACTAAATTCTCTTGATTTGAAATCAAGGGAAAGTTTGACAGTAACTGTTTTTAAGTCACCACGGATCGCATAATGCCCCAAATTTATCAATCACGCACTTTTTGTGTAGTGATCAGAAAAGGAATAAGATTTCATGCATCATTTTGGATCAGAAGAAAATACCAGAAAGATGAAATCGTGGTTTCATGAATATTGTGAATTGTAGAATCATACATAGAAAATAATCATGATGCATATAATTATATATATATACAAACTATATTATGTGATTGGATGCTATAACATGTATTGGAGTTATGTAGAACTATTATTCAATGAAATGTTATAGGGCCTATATTGCATGACCAATCAGGTCACCCAAAAAAGCAACGATTTTATTATCTTGCTATAATTAAAGTATCGTTAGAATATTATATTTCAATGTTATGTTTATGGATATAAGTTATAATATTTTTCTTGGAAAGCATTTCTGTATCAGTTCGTTGCAGATCATATTTTTAAAAACATAATATTTGTAGCTAAAATGAATTTTGCTGGTAGTATATTGGATAGTCAAAGGACATTGCCTTGTGATAATATTGTTGCATTTGTTTCTTTTCACTGAATTGAATTACAACGTACAATCTGTAGCCAGCCCCTTCATATGAAAATAAAAATATATTTATATATAAAGTCAGTTCTTAATAATATTAATATTAGATAAGAATATTCAATATACCGTCATTTTAATTTATTCACGAACAAAAGAAATCCTATATGAATATGCATTGTTAAAACTTCAGCGGCAAATCCAGGATTTTCCGATTGAAAATAAGGGGGCAAAATAATGCCCCTCCCCCCCCCCCCCCACAAAAAAAAAAAAAAAAAAAAAAATCAAAGAGCGCCTGCTTGTTTCACCCCAGAGCCATTAACAAACATAGCCTACTCTGCCCCCTCCCAAACTCGGATCCACCACTAATTTGTCTTAGAATTAAAGAATAAAACAAGAAATCATAGCTCGTCACTCATCGCATTGCATGCAAAATAAAAACATTAAAAAATATTAAGAATAAGAAGATCGTGATGTCTGTATAGAAGCGTTTGAAATGACTGTTGTAAATGCCATGGAATCAATGACATTGGCGGAAAGTCACTATTATTTACTGTCACATTCAATCATCATAATGATAACTGATTGACAATGGAGGAATCAAAGTCATGCCATTTATTTTGTGTCACCGGGTCCTAATTTCCGGCTCATCCCAATTTTATGAAATATCTGGGGTAATATTTTTGAGGAAAGAAAGAAAAAGGGTATGATATGTTGACAGGAGATAAAGGGAGAAACGCTCATTTTTTCAATGTAGGTCTGTAATGAAAAGGTATTAAAAAACTATTGAGAAGAATGTAAAAATTAAAAGAAAAACGATGCGTTTTGTTGTGTGTTTAAAAGAAAAACATGCACCAAATCGTAATTTTTGGTATCCATCATTAATTTTTTTAGAATGCAGGATGAGAATTTACACATTTATCAATATTATTCTTAATAATTCTTTTTTTGTATTGTTTTTGTTATTGTAGACATATATTTTTGTTTAAAGCCTACTTTTATATCTCCTTACCCCCCCCCCCCCTCCCATGATAATCTCAATGTGTCTCCTGGACATATATGGGGTAGGAAATCAGAATATTCCCGTTTCAATCTTTGCTTGCATTGAGTAATACATGGTTTGTCTCAGCCATATCGGACGGACCGACTCTACACCGACACATAACCGCGAATAGTAAGATAGTAGTCGGTTTCGAGTCGATCGCAGAGTGTAACTGAGGTCGTTAAAGGCAAAATTCACTCTGGAATTATTTGAGGGTTTTTAAGGATAAAGATGAAACTCGAAAGAAAAGAAAAAATAAGAGTGAATGTTTGAATTAAATCCATCCGATAATAACGAAGTTGTGAAAGTTTTTTTTTTATTATTATAGGTTTTCCCGGTCACTTTCAATCAAATATCATTTGAATCTATTTTAAGATCATTCAATTTCACCACAGTTGTGATCGTTTGGGCCAACCTCCATTTAAACTTACAGTAAGTTCGTTCAATTCATGCAATGATCTTTTTAAATGTGCCAAGTCGATTCTAAAAAGTAGCATAATATATAAGCGTTTAAAGAATTTTGATTCAATTTCATTTTTGCTTCGTTTGAGATTTGAATCCTTGTAAAGCATTCTTCGAATCAGTCATCTAAGTTTAGATAAAGAACATTCAACTCTAGAATTGGAAATGTTTAATATTTCTTTTCCCTCGATCGAATTAATTATCCGTGCAACACATTTAGAAAAAGAGTCGTTCACATTGAAACTTTATGCATAGATTATTAGAAATATGCATTCAAATTCAAATGGGGATGGCCTCGGACTTACTTGGGTCATTTAAATTCATTATAGGGCAAGCATGTTAAAAATAAGTGTATTCTATTTAAGATTCATTCGTCAAGAAGATATGATATTGTAGGTTATCAAAACGGTTTACCATGACTTTGTTTACCCTGCAGCCATGGATAAGTCCCTCATAGCAACGAAAATGAAATAGTGGATGAAAAGGTAAAAAGAAAGAACACTGGGCACATAATCTATTATTGAAAGAAATACCAAAACTTGTATGTTTCCCTATTAAGAATCAAGACTTGATTTTCACATGGACCTATTATATGAAAGAAAAGGCCGAAGAAAAGACCCTTATATGCCCCCATATAAATAATAAAAATATCTATATTAATTATGTTAAAAACAAAACAAAACAAAACAAACAAAGGTTATATCTGTAACGTACGAACTAAAAAGGAAAAAAAAAATCCATTATGAAATGTGTCTCTTTAAGTGTCTTCGACTTAATGCAGGACATAAAGATTAAAGAAAGAAACCAAGCAAAAAAAACAACAACAACAACAAAAAAAAAAATGTTTCTTAGATATAAGATGCGAATAGAGCAAAATACAAAATTAACACGGAAAAATAGACAACAGCCTATATTATATATTTTTAAATGACCTTTAAAAAAACAATATAAAGCCCCAATTTTAACAGTGGCGGATCCATAATTTATATTTCAGATTCTTGTACAGTCGAATTTATTTTTGCGTTACGGTCATCCTCACAGTCATATTTCACCCGTTGTAGGGGTAGGGTTAAGTCGGTCATCCATAAATAATGTATCCTTTTTTGGGGGGATGTTTTAAGTTGGGCGCTCCGCAAAATACCAGATTTTATGCACTTTTTTATGGGCTCGGTGAGGGGGGGGGGGGTCCAAGCTCGTCAGGCTCCTTTGAATCTCCCTCCATGGAATCGCGGATTCGTTATAATTTCAGATAAAATCCTAGTTTAAAACAAGATATAAAGGATAATATAGGTTTTCCCGTTCAAGTTCATCATTTCCACACTCGATTTCATTTATGTGCATTCAAATTCACGAAGCTGCCGCATTCGTGCCGGTTGGATCATACAAATTTTCAATTCGAGCAAGGCATTTCATTTACGTGCACGCAAATTTTCGTCTGGTGTACTCAATTTCATTTATCGGCACTAACATTTTTGTTTGGTGCAAACGAATTCACTATAGTTTCTTTCAATTGTCAATTTCATGCACCAATTTCCCGATTCGTTCATTCAATTTAAAACGAAACAGCGACGGGCATGCTTTAGGGCAAACAATTTCATTAATAGGAATTCTTTTTCTTACTTTGTGCACCTAATTTGATTAAAGTCTTTAATTTTCAGGAATATAATTCATATACGCACCTCATTTTTTTAAGAGTGAGATTGTGGAGGGATATAATCTCCCATTCCGTGATCTTATATCATGTACAAAATTCTCAATATTCAATCGAGTTTCTACTTTTAAATGTTTTGTATTGGATTTTTCTATCTTTAATTTTGAAAGTGAACACAAAATCTAGCACTCAAAACCAAACATGACTGAGTCATGCAGCGTACGATTTATAACATATGAAATCGTCAGGCAAAGACAGTGTTTGTAATTTTCTAAATGTGCATTAATTTTGTATCATACGCAATACAGATGAATAAGACAGTTCATTACAAGAACAATAGATACTTTGTTCTTGAAAATCCCTCTGATCATTATGGTTGATAATTTCTAGCCATCAATCTCCTGACGAGCAAGGCATCTCGGCATGAAGACTTGTAAACAAAAAACAAAAGTAAACAAAAATGCTATTTTACACGACTGTAAAAACCTCGAAATGATAACTATCTCACTTCGCGGAGACGTCTCTGCGACTCGACGTCCCCGATAATTTTTTCTGTCGCGACGAAATATGTCATAGTTTTCAGCATGTTCGATTTTCTGCGACACATGAAACTCATCAAAACCGTCTCAAAACTGTTCCAAACTAGTCTTAAATCTGTGTAATGATAAGTGAGATAACATCATAAGCTTTCACTAAAGTATCACTAAAATTTCAAATTGTATGCACTTATTTACAATTCGATTGCCTATTCGTGAATTTGTTTGAACGAAGGAAGACAAATAATGCCGAAGCCAGCTGTAAATTAATATGAGTGCACATACATGAAATTGTATGCTCCTAATGTGAATTCGTACTAATGCTGTGTATAATCGTTTGCAAATATAGGGAATTTGAGTGAATAAAAATGAATTTGATTGACGATGCGTTCGCGCGATCGCATTTTGCGTTAAATCGTTTGATCCAAATGTAAAATTGAGTGAACGTAAGATGAAATTGAGCGGGAAAACCTATATTAAGCCTAAATAATTATATGGCACACCAATGGTATGAAAATCTTGTATAATGCGAAAACATATAGAGAATAAAGGGAAAACACAAAAACATAAACGGAATTTTAAATTGAATGGAAGTTTCTTAAAACTGAGTTCCTCAAAATGAAAATGATTGCCCGAACAGGCTAATTGGGCTCCTAAAAACGATGCCTCGTTAATTTGTATGAACATAATTGAAATTGTACATACATTAATGAATTTGTATGCACGTTTAAAGATCTTGTTTGCTGTATAAATAAAATTAAGTACGGGTAAAATAAGATTGAATGCAATACATGGAAATGGTTTTGCCCCGATTATGAAATTGAATGCTCTTAAAATAAAGCTTCGTGACTATGAATTAACATGATTCCCCGTATTTTAAAATTAAAATGCCGATATCGATCGGAAAATGGTATCGCTGGAATTTGAATGAACCTTCTATAGGTTTGAATGACAAACCTATGAAATTGGACGGGAAAACCTATATTATTATTTGACGTCATTTGCGAGCTGCTCTCCTTCATATAAATCTGTTTTTACCCCATGGTTCTTTATTTAAAAGAGGCGTGTATTGGTTTGATGATGGCAGTCGTATTTATCGACATCATCAGATAAATTTCTTCTGAAAATTGGCAGTTTATGTAATTTACACTAGACATAACATTAGGGGAGAACAGCTCGCAATTGACGTCACAAAATCAAACTTCAAATATTCTTTCTTAGATTTAAAAAAACCTTTACTCATATATTGTCTCCTTTTTTTAACCATAAGCTCCCCTTTAAAGTCTTGATAATATCATTCTTGGCAGCTATGGGGGCCGAGGTGTGAAAATAGGAAAAGATCTGGAGCAGTCAGCACTAGACATCACATTAAGTTATGTTGAGAATGACATAATCACGATTGAGTGTTAAGAAGGAAAGTGGAATAGACAGGGCACGTGTATGCGAACGTGAACTGATTCATATTTGGCTCAAATAGTTCTTAGAACGGTTCTGCCTTTTCTTTAAACATCATCGGCGTAGAACTGTTATAATAGGGTCGGGCGAATCTCAACTTTTTTTTTTCAAACGAGTTGTTTCTATAGTAAAATTTGATGTAGAAACTGAAAATGACAATTATTTTTGCGTACGATGACGTCTTATACGTCGCTAAAGTGCACAAAACCAAAATGGCCGCCAATATGGCGTATTTTGCCCAATTATCACACTTTTCATATCAATTCTAGTTGTAAACTTAAGGGGAAGAGGGCGCTATCACTCTACGCAAAGCGAACGCGGCCATAGACTTTATGTATTTTGCACAGTTTTTTCACTTTGTTTTCTTGATTATGGCGAGCAACTATCTTTTCAAAGAAATGATCAACTTGAATAAGTACGCTAAGAGTCCGAATTTTTCAAAAATAGGAATAACTTATTGCAAAGGGAAAAAAAAGTCCTGTCACTTGTGTCAATTCGAAATCCTAGTAAGATCAAATTTCCTGTACAATATGGCTCATACGCTGCATAGTCATCTTCCTCGATTACGCATAATTATATTACACCTTAATGATCAAGCAGTTTTTAAAAGCTTGAATTCTCAGCTTTCCAAATATGGTACATTCATCTCGATTGGTTAAAAAAAAGTCCTGTCACTTTGAACATTATCACAAACGAATCTTTACTCGATGGGTCAATATTTCCGCATATCACATGCATATCGAATGTGGACGGCGTCTTCGCAAGATGTGACAAGATCACTATTTATATCAATAATCGTTAGGAACATCAATCTATGTGAAATAAAGATTCTGATTACAACTTTAGCACAATGGTGTTATAGGCTTGCCCAAATATCTTTTTCCCCAATCTGGTCTGAAGCATCTACCTACGAAAACTATGATAAAAGTTCAATTATTTATTTCATGTCCAGGACTAATTTCCTCGAACGGATCGACTGACAATTCCATTTTACCGACAGGGAAGTTTTCTTAGGCGAGTTTTTGTGCGCTAAGTAATAATTGCATGCAGTTGTCAATCGGTCGCTTCCCGCCGTTAGCGCGGGTTTTGTTTTTCAGCTGCGTGCATTTCCACTAAACTCATGAATGTAATGTTGCGTTTCCCCTCCTCAAATAATGGACGCGTCTTTATGTTAAGATTTAATGTCATACGTTAGATTTACATTTCACGTGGAGTAGAATTGATATGTATAGGTATATAAAACCACTTTTATTACGTTTTTATATGGATTTTGGGTGTTAGGGAACCCAACATGATTAATCCAACATGATTAATCCTACCTAAGTTGACTGTTAGTGTAGCTTGGTAGTTAGTTTCAGTCAATATCGAGCAAAAATCTAATATCAAAATCACTAAATAACACCTGTAACACATACTAGGTACATTAGGTCATGATAAAATTGTCAGATTTGAGCTTTTAGACCATCAAAATCCATAAAGAAACCAAATAGACCGGTTTATACCTATAAAGTGTGTGATGAATGGGCAAAATACTTTTTTTTTGGTTTTTTGCACTTTAGCGACGTCAGACATCATCGTACACAAAAACAATTGTCATTTTTGGATTCTACATCAAATTTGACTATAGAAACAACTTGTTTGAAATAACTTCTCAGAAAAAAGTAATTATTTGCCCAACCCTAGTTATAAAAAGGATCCATTTTATTGGACATGAGACGAGTTCGCGATTAGTTTGCGACTCCGCGTCTCTGGTTAGACGGGAAGGTACCCCCCCCCCCCTCCAGCGTTCCCCTCGGCGTCTCCCGAATTGCGGAAAAAATCAAACACAAGTCTTAAGTTTAAAAATTGTAATAATTATGTTATTTTTTTTTATTATTATCACTTTATATAGACCTTCTTCAGTTGCGAGAAAGGTTCCACAACGTCTCCTAACTTTCAGCGCCCTCTCTTAATTTTTTATTTTTTTATTTAATTCAATTTACTTTTTTTAACTTATGATTTATTTCTTCTCTCAGTTCGTTTTCGACTCTCTTGTCAATAATATCCAAAATATTTCAAGATGAAAGGGGGAATTTATCTTTGAAAAGTAGTTAGTCATCAGGCATTACCCTACACGACTTGACTTAAACCCAGGTTAAAAGTTCAAAACAATTATTAATTTTTTTCCCCGTCTGTATTATTTTCAAAATTGTCAAGGAAAAGCAAGTAGAAATGACCTTTAATTTCCGAAACAGTATATAGGATTCATATGTGTTGTTATAGGCATTCAAAGACAATCAAAATGACCCCATATAAAAAGAGGGCCAAGAAAATGACAATCGCCGTCTAGTCCAAAATATACTGGTAGCATATACATAATGCCTAAAAATAAAGAAGAAATATTGTAAAGAGACATTCTGCACAATACCTATTGGCTTGTTGAAAATCTCTCCATGTTTTCTACCTGTGTACACCGAAGCATAATCCATAATTTTAATTTACCCACCACATCCAGTCATGTCTGCATGGTGCCTTTAATAGAAGCTCAATGCACTGTCATGATGAAAATAATCTGATCAAAATATTGTATTTAATAACAATTATCAATATTATTAATGATTTCTGATTATTATTATTATAAACTAGTAGTAGTAGTATACCGAGTGAGTAAAAAAAACTTTACACCTAGAAAAATGTCAATAAAAAGAAAACCAATTTATAATCCCTAAATTATTTTACATATTCTGAAAGAGTAACTCCTCCCGCATCTTCTGGTACCATTTTAGTGTGGTATGTCTTTACGCTTGGATGAACACGACGCATTGTTTGCGAACATGCAAATTTCGAATTGTGCCAGGGTGTGGATGAAATTGAAACAACAAAAGCTGACAAAAGAGCAACTCCGTCATGAATAAAATAGCATAACTTTTTAACAAAAGTGTCTTCCGCTTAATAACTTGGCATGGGTGTTGTTACACATATTGACTATATTTTGTATGAAAATTAGATTGACTCGTCAAGTAATGCACGAATGAGTACATATCAAAAAGGCCTCCTAATACTTTTGAAAACAGATTATTTTTTCTTTGACGTGTGCTCACTCATGCCTGGCTCTACAGATTTATCTTATTTTTATACAGAATGTAGTCAATATGTGTAACAACACCCTTGCCAAGATATTACGCGGAATACATTTTCGTTAAAAAGTTATGCTATTTTATTCATGATGGAGTTGCTTTTTTGTCAGCTTTTGTTGTTTCAATTTCATCCCCACCCTGGCACAATTCGAAATTTGCATGTTCGCAAACAATGCGTCGTGTTCATCCAACCGTAAAGACATACCACACAAAAATGGTACCAGAAGATGCGGGAGGAGTAATAATTACTCTTGTACTGTTTTAGAATATGTAAAATAATTTAGGGATTATAAATTGGTTCTCTTTTTGTTGAAATTTTTCTAGGTGTAAAGTTTTTGTTTGACTCACTCGGTATAGTAGTAGTAGTAGTAGTAGTAGTAGTAGTAGTAGTAGTAGTAGTAGTAGTAGTAGTAGAAGTAGTAGTAGTAGTAGTAGTAGTAGCCCTGCTGGAAAGAACACCGTGTCCCACAGTGTGTTAACATAGTCGACTATGTTAAAATGCTCAAATTCAACAGTGTGGTGATGATTTCACACTGTGATATGGTTTTCCACATAGTGTTAACATGTTGGTATTTGTTTTCACACTGTGAATTTACCGCTCACAGTGTGAAAATGTGGTTCACAGTGTTAAAACGCTGGAGTGTGAAGATGATGCCATACAGTGTTCACCGGGTGTGTTCACAATTCAGAGGCGGCGGAACCAGGGGGGCAGGGGGGGGCACTGTGACCCCCACTTTTTCATCCACCCTCAAAGTGCCCCTTTTCATGACTAAAAAGTGCCCCTTTTCTAAGATAATAACAAATCATTTTATACTAAAAAGGGGCACTTTATTACTAAAAAGGGGCACTTTTAATACAAAAAAGTGCCCCTTGTTACTCCATATGTCTTTTAAAACCAAAATTTTCGGCTCGCGCTTCGCGCTCGCGGATACTAAATAGGGTGTATAGTGCACAATAAACTCAAATTTTAAGCTCATAATTTTCAACTTGCGCTTCGCGCTCGCGGATACTTGATAGGGTTTATAATGCACAATAACCTCCATTTTTAAGCTCATAATTTTCAATTCGAGCTTCGCGATCGCGGATATTTAATAGGGTATAATGATGCACAATTAACTCCAATTTGAGCCCAAAATGTTCGGCTCGCGCTTCGCGCTCGCGGATACTAAATAAGTTATATAATGCACAATTAACTCAAAATTTTCAGATAAAAAATTTCAGCTCGCGCTTCGCCCTTGCGGATACTAAATAGGGTCTATAGAATGAAAAATTATCTGGAAATTTTCGGCTCGCGCTTCGCGCTCGCATTCTTTTAGTTTATCATTAATAAAATACAAATCGATTAAAATTTTGATGCACAAATTTAAAAGGCAAATTTTCTGCACACCCCTACTTTTATGAACACTTTTCTCTTTGAGCCTTTGGTCTCAGGTGCCCCCCTTTTTAGAAAAAGTGCCCCTTTTCCGTCGTGACCCCCCACTTTCAAATTCGTTCCGCCGCCTCTGGTTCACATTGTGCTTCACACTGTGGGACACTGTGTTCTTTCCAGCTGAGAGTAGTGGTAGTACAGTAGTAGGGCCTATATTCTTCTTTCCCATTCTCAATCAACCAAGGATCAGGAAATCAATCATAGAACCCTAGATAGGTAGAAATCAGAATTAATCAAGCATCTCCTTATACTCCGAATAATCGGAATATCTGTTGAGGTTTGAGGTTTTTAATTTCTCCCCGATCTTTCCAAATATGGCTTAAAAGTCGTAAAACGCGGTTGACTCGACTAGCAGCGGCGACAGGCAGTAGTTTATCACTTCCGATTACTGTGCGATGGGGGTGTGTTGGGGGTGTGTCAGGGGCAGCCATTTGGGGCACCGTATTGAGAAGTCACCGCAGTGTCGATCTACACAGTGTCTCAGAAAAAAGGGTGACGATATCATGGGTTGAGAAGATTTATCTAGATTTGGGGATATAAAGGAACCTCAACCTAAATTTGAACTTTATTTATCCATGAAAGCAACATCAAATTACAATCACATTTCCATTTGCATGGCATTTGATATACAGAGACGTAACATAAAGATTAAAACTGATCAGAAAATAGCAACAAAAAATATGCTAAAATATTTATTGTACACAACATCAACAAACAAAAAATAGTGAAATGAAAAAAAAAAAAATGAAAATGCTCTTTATAAATTTATTTCTCGATTATGATAGTGCTGATGATGTTGTTGATTATAATGTTAACAACGATGATGATGAGGTTTTTTCTATTACAATGATCTTGAATTGATATTAGTACGCTCTAAAATTATGGGTCCACTTCTTGCGTTATTATTTCGGTGCGGTTTAATGAGAAATATATTTCGAGGGCTGCGTAAAATTTATTTCAGGAAAGCCTATGTGATGGTGACCTAAAATCAAGGAATTTAAGAAAAACCTTTTTTTTTTTTTTTTTTTTGCACCGCTATAAAATGTGAAGCACAATCGGAAAATTTCAAGCTCCCCGAAAGAAAGGAAATCACACAAAGGTACCTTACACACTTATTTGGTGATTGACACGGCTTATAACACTTTATATGTTCAATAAAATAATGAAACAGACACTCGGTGGCTCTTAACTGTATGCCTATTCTTTCTTCTTTTTTTTTCTAACACCCTGTAATATTCTAATCTGTCATTATCAGGGCAAAAATATTTTTTCATCTTCCTTCAAAACTTACTCACTGACATTTTGAACTTTCCTTTCTCCAAAGAAAGCTTATCTCGGTGTGAGTAATACATGCTTTACAAGAGTCCAGGGACTTACAAAAAAGAACTCGTACGGGACTATGTATCGCTTCCCAGATTTCAGGCCTAACTTTAAGCCCCAATATTACTCAGTTTCCTCCGCGCATGTCAAAAAAGCGATTAATTGTATTAGACGTCTATGGAACCGGGCCAAACTAAAATTGAATTCCTATAATTAATATTGTCTTGGCATTACGTCATTCTTGGAAAGATGCCAAATCAAATTTGTAAATTGTAATCCTAGTCATGAGAATACGACAAGATGGTGAGGGGGTAAAGGGAAACTTTATGTTATCAATATTTGTAAATCAACAAAAAATAATAATAATGACGACACACTGCCTATATTTAAAAAGTCGATAAGATTACAACTTTGTTTTCTTAATGATGGGATTGACGAACTAATTTGCAGGGCGTCGGCCAATCGATAAATTGCCAATAATGGTGTACTTTGACTATTAATGCCCATTTGATCTCATCCTACGCCATTGTATGTGGTTTCATTCCATTTCGTCTACAACCAGTTCTTCTAAGTACCTTAATTTTTTTGGTCTAATTGCCACTTCGCCTATTTACCATTTTGTCTAATTCCCATTTCGTCTAATGTCCATTTTGTCTAATGGCCATTTGGTCCAACACCACTCGGTAACAAACTTGTAATAGACCAAATCGTCGGCTTGGAGCCAGAAGGGCGCTATTGCAGATCAAGGATGTTCCGTTTGGAGCCAGAAGGGCGCTATTTCCATTGACTTTGTACAGTAATAGCGCCCTAATGGCTCTCAACGGAACATCTATAAGATGCAATAACGCCCTTATGGCTCCCAACAGACGAAATATTCATTTTGGGATTAGTCAAAAATGCAATAAGAGAATTAGGCAATGTTATTGACGAGTTGGAAATTCAATCAAGTAGTCATTAGACCGAGTGATACTTAGACCAAGTATATGTATTAAACCAATTTAACTAAAGCCGAATTGTTAGTAGACCAAATGGGTTTAGCCCATGTGGTATTAGACAAACAAAGAATTGGACCAACTGCTGTTAGACCAAGTGGATATAAAGCCAATCGATCCATCATCGTCAATGCTTGCGACACGAAATGAGGGGGTTGGGGCAAAGTGAACAGTATTTAGCATTAATTCATTATTAGTGCCTGCCCCCTCCTTCAATCGATTCACATCTGATGTTTTAATCAGTGATGATTATAATAGTTTATCTCATTTTCTCCCTCCCACCATACATAAACAAACAAACATAATACAACCAAAGTAAGAAATAAATAAATCACACTATAAAACAAGCCAACGGATTAAACATTAATGCATGCTGGATATTGACAACTGCGCGGGCTAGAACTGAGATTGCCTCATTATGTCTTATTGATTTGTTGATAAAATGGTGTGGTCAAAATACCTCTGGCCATTTTCTTCTTGATTAATGATGTATTTGTAATCTTTTATTTTAAATTTTTGTGTCAAAGGCGATATGCTTTTGTTTTTGTTTTTAATTATTCCACTTTCAATTCAATGCGGGGAGGGGATCATCTTCCTCAAGCTTCACGTTTAGGGGGCCGTGATTTACATTCATATATTTTCAATGATAATTATAATGTTTTTTTAGGCTCGTACAGGGGGGCATTTCATCAAAGGACTTGTCGGACGTTTTATCCGACAAACTGTTATAAGCTACTGAAATGCTTGCATCTGATTGGATGAGAGCAAATTTGTCGGATAAAATATCCCCCAGGATTCCATATGTGAAACGAAATTTAATATTTAGAAATCCTATATCTTCAATGTGAACGCACTTTAATCTATATTGAAGGACACGAGTCTCGCCGCCATACAAACTCTAAAAGCTCAGAATATATTTGCCATTCACGGTGATATAATAATTTTGTTTGTTTTGTCTGATATTAATGTGAGAGTGGGTTGAGAGGTAGGATAATATGCATTTCAATTATTGCGGCAGACATTGAAATAAAATGAAACATTGCAATTACTATTTTCTTTCGAATGAATCTGATTTACAGTTGAGCCTATATGCCTATGTACTGCCAAGGGTATAGATATAGTTAATATTTATACGATTTGATAAAGTTTATTATATTTAAGTTCTGCCATATTTAGCATAAATTTTCTAATCACAACATTTTATTTTCATTTTGTGGCCATAAACAATATTGTGCAAATATTTTCCTTTTCCATAATGCATGAGAATTACTACAATTTTGATAAAATAGTACCAGTTTATACTGAATTTCTCGAATAAGTACGGGAAACGTGAATCAAAATATAACAACCGCAGGTATAGCCCTGACGATAATCTCAATACAGCAATTTTATTTCAATTATACGACGTCCGACCTTTATGAATACATACCGTAACGATTTCAATCAATTATTTGATTGTTTTCCTACTTAACTCTTGACACGTCAACGAAGAACAAAAAAGAAGGAATGTAACACCTGTATTTGATCTAGTTTCCACGCCCTTGCACTTGCTGCGATATTTATTTATTTATGAATGAGTGGCCCAACAAGCAGCTGTAAACAATAATGTAAATAAATATTTAGTTCCAAAAGATTTTTTTTATAATATTGTTTATCAGCTTTGTATTTGCCTATACCAAAAATGCTTAACATTTGGCTTTTTTTCCCCCCTTTTTTTTTTTTTTTTTTTTTTTTTTTTTTTTTTTTAGGGGGGGGGGGTGCGTGTAAAATAAAGAGGAAGAAAGACAAAATTTATAAGATAAATGGAAGAATAGGGTAATTATAAGTGCATTACAAAGTTATAAACAAACAACAACAATATACAAATATTTTAATGAAAACAATAAACAAATACCAAATAAACTGAACAAAAGTGAATTAATTTGTGTATATAAAAAAAATAACAATAATTACCCAAAAAAGTTTTCATCAATTGTGCCGGAATACAGTGTAGGGTACATGCAGGTAATATGGGCATGTGGGCCAGCAGGTAATATGGGCCACCTGAATCAAATCATGTCGTGACCGTTGACCGGTGACCGGTGTGAGCGCCATAATGTTGTTCATATGAACTGAATACGAAAATCTATCCTCGTGAGAGCATCTGAAAACCAACAAAGTATAGGTAAAAATTACGGCAATTTTTTACCCTGATGTAAAATTTGATATTTCACAGAATGTGATGGTGAAAGAGTGTTTGAGGGGGGTAACCTCAATTGTTTGTATATTTAGTAAGCTTATAATTTCATTTTGATCATACTAGCGTGTACAGGTCAATTTGTTGCAGTGAAGGGGTGCTATATGTGGCATTGAATGCTTGCCTGACATAGCAACATCAGTGCAGGTAATGTGGGCCATCCAAAATGGCGAAAATGATTCTGGTATTAGGATGAGGCATCAATCTCTTTGCTACAATTTTTTTGGGCATATTCACAGTATAGGCCTATATTGATTTGTATAATGAAAATAATATTTACTGAAGGGTCTTATAATTTCAAATTATATCTTAAAGTTAATGATTTTCAACATTTTAAGCAAATTCCAGACATAGTAGAAGCATTGTAGTTTTTAAAAAAATACATTAAATACATGTCATGTGCCCATATTACCTGCACATGCAGGTAATATGGGCACTTTGGTGATGACGTCAAAATTTGAATATTGCAGACAGGGGGTTGGTGATAATTGTTTTTCTTCACAATAAAAGTTACAGCATTGATTCATATAAACAAAAATTAGATTGTGTGTCATTTTGTAATTTTATGCAAATTAGGCAAATGAGCTTAGGGGGCCCATATATCAAGTGCTCGTATACAATACTTAAATAAACTGGGGGGAAAATGAAATTACATAGCTGAGCAATTCAATTTAATGTACTAAACCAAATTTAAAAAATATATATATATATATATTACATGTAAATTAAATTATGATTTTTTATTATTATTATTATTTAATAATTATTAAAACAAAGATTTCAAGTTGGTGGGTGATTTGGACTTGGCCTGACCATTGCATGTGACCAAGGTATCAAACCATAAAATCAGAATGCAGGTAGGGGTGAATCGTGAAGGGTCAACGTACTTTTTGTCTCACCATCTTAAATTACACTTCTCCTGATATCATGATGCCTAAGAATAGAAGATGCGATCCGTCTTGTATATCATCTTGGTAAGGCCCACCGTCGAGGAGGAGCAGGCGTTGAGAGATGCGGAAAGTAGGACACATCGATAATGGGTCAAGACGAGAGACTTTGGACTGCTAGAAGAACGATGCGGTCAAACTTACTCCGAAAACAAAACAAACCGATCAAAAGATGGCATTACCGCGAAGGTGCTGAGAACAAGTGACATACCCTTTTAAAATGAAGGCTAAAAATGACCATAATATTTTGGGTACATTCTGGAAATTATACCAATAGTATCGGCATACAAGATTGTAGGCCCCTATGTCGGTAATAGTCATTTTAAAAGAAAAAAAAATGACAATTTAAAAGTTTGCCAGACATAGCAACAAGTAATGTATGCATAATGGATCTCAAGTAATGCAGTTGAACATGCTGTGAAAACTTTTTTTAATGGAATACTTCGTTACTATAGAATGGCCTCAATGGATCTAGGATCATTGGCCCTTCATATTTTATGGTGCATGTAAACTAATCTTGTTTTTAAAAATAACTTGAAAAATAGGTGTAAAACACTAGAAGGCAGAAATGGTACGTGTATTTTGGTATCTCTGGTGAATGCTTTTAGTATATATTACATGTATGTGTATTTCTTGTGCATATTTAGTACTTTTTTCGTATCTCTGTGCTTTTTGTACGTTGCAAACTTTTGTTTTTTAATCATTGTTTTGCAACCTAAGACAAATTTTTGTATATACTTTTCATAAATTACACTGTATTAGTAAAATCAATTAAATCGAATAATGTAGGTCTTACTTTGACCTCACAGTAGTAAATGACTCATTAAAACTCGATAAAATTATGTGTAGTGAATAATGATATATCATCAGAAGACCATCTCGACTTCGGGTCAACAATATGGGGCGCCAAGTGTTACCTCTATTTTTCGGTATAAAACTACCGCATTTTGTAACAAAATTCGCACAAAATAATCTTTTGTAACAAAATGAATGTTTAAAAATTATTTTGTGACAAAATTAACTAAAAATATTTATTTTGTAACGAAACTTATTTTTGTTTCTTTATTTTGTAACAGAATGAATTTTGTTACAAAAAGGAAAATGACAAAATTCATTTTGCTACAAAAAATGAATACAAAATTGTTTTTGTTACAAAAAAAAATGACAAAAGTTATTTTGTTACAAAAATAATGACAACATTTTATTTTGTAACGAAATTGTTAAGACAAAACTCATTTTGTCTCAAAGTAATTTTATTTGGTAACAAAAGATATTTTGTTACTTATAAAATGGGTTTTGTAGTGACATAACATTTTTTGTCCAAGTACGGAATTCATCCGTCGACAGAATTGGTTCTGTACTTTACAGAATTACACTTGGTCAACAAAATGTTTTCTGTCCGTCTACCAAAGTCGTTTCTGTTAACAAAATCATTTCTGTCCTGTAGAGCATTCTATTCTGTTGACAAAATTATAGACCATCACAGAATAATAGTCCACATATAGTACATAGGTTCACTTACCCGGCTAATCCCATTAACATATCAACAAGTGAGAACTCTAGTATTCAGTCATATTCCCATTGCGGGACAATAAGCGTGTGTAGAAAACGACCGTCTCTGCCATTTCATACAATGCAGTACCGTGGGAATGTGACTGGAGCTGGAGCAAGAAAGCTCGAGGGGATATTACATAATATGCGGTGGCAGCATGTCTGGGGGAAAGCCAAGGCCAAACCTCGATTGTTTTAAAGGTTAGTCTAACACACCAGCCAGGGGTTTATGTTTTTATTTTCTGTATGTTATACTGACCTTTATACTTTCAAGGAAGATATAAAAAGGGGAATCCAAGGTAATCACACTTTTTTTAAAAATATATATTCCTATTGTGTTCTCCTCTTTTCTGTCGTTTCATGTAGACCCTCATGCTTTGCTAATAGTATTTCCCATTCAAATTTGGAATTTTGTTACTCGAGTTGATAATCGGGACATTCTAAATATGACTTTTTTGGGCTTTCATTAGGATTTCCACAGTTCAAATTCCCTTTTCCACAGTATGAAATGTTTGTTTTGGATATTCGAATTCCGAAAAAAAATGCACATTTGATTACTAGCTGGAAAAGGGGATTTGAAATTGTAACAGAGCCCAACGTCCCTACAAATCGGGATGACCCGATTATCGTATATTAATAACTAACTTCTTAATTTGACTGGGAAAATCATACACTGTCCTTCATAAAGGTGGAATATTTTGTTTATGCTCTATATAGCAACATGATTATGCTTCAGCTTTAATTTCTTGAATATTAGTCCCTTGCCATGTATTCAACATTCTCCCAACCCTTCCCAGGGATTGCTTTCAAAAAATTTAAAAAAAAAATAATAATAATAATTATTTGATACGATAATGGGGTCATCCCAGTTTATAGGAACGTTGGGCTCTAATTACAATTTCGAAAGTTCAATTCAATTTTCCAGTAATCAAATGTGCATTTTTTTTTTTTCGGAATTCGAAAATACAAAACACACATTCCATACTGGAAAAGGGAATTTGAACTGTGAAAATCCTAATGAGAGCCCAAAAAAGTCCTATTTGGAATGTCCCGATTATCGACTTGAGTAACAAAATTCCAAATTTGAATGGGAAATACTATTAGCAAAGAAGCATGAAGGCCTACATTAAACGATAGAAAAGATGAGAACACAATAGGAATATAGGAAAAAAAGTGTGATTACCTTGGATTCCCCTTTTTATATCTTCCTTGAAAGTATGACCTTTTGAAAGTATAAAGGTCACTATAACATCCAGAAAATAAAAACATAAACCCCTGCCTGGTGTGTTAGACTAACCTTTAAAACAATCGAGGTTTGGCCTTGGCTTTCCCCCAGACATGCTGCCGCCGCAGATTATGTAATATCCCCTTGAGCTGTCTTTCTCCAGCTCCAGTCACATTCCCACGGTACTGCATTGTATGAAATGGCAGAGACGGTCGTTTTCTACACACGCTTATGGTCCCGCAATGGGAATATGACTGAATACTAGAGTTCTCACTTGTTGATATGTTAATGGGATAAGCCAAGTAAGTGGACCTATGTGGACTATTATTCTGTGAGGGTCTATAATTTTGTCAACAGAATAGAATGCTCTACAGGACAAAAATGATTTTGTTAACAGAAACGACAATTGGTAGACGGACAGAAAAAATTTTGTTGACCAAGTGTAATTCTGTAAAGTACAGAACCAATTCTGTCGACGGATGAATTCTGTACTTGGACAAAAAATGTTATGTCACTACAAAACCCATTTTATATGTAACAAAATATCTTTTGTTACCAAATAAAATTACTTTGAGACAAAATGAGTTTTGTCTTAACAATTTTGTTACAAAATAAAATGTTGTCATTATTTTTGTAACAAAATAACTTTTGTCATTTTTTTTGTAACAAAAACAATTTTGTATTTTTTTTTGTAACAAAATGAATTTTGTCATTTTCTTTTTTGTAACAATTTCAATTCAATTCAATTTCAGTATTTATTAATTCCGTTCTTTCAGGAAAAAAAAAACAAACAACAAAATAACATAACAATCATATAAACATAATCTTAAAAACAACGTATTACAAAATTAATTGAAATTTAAAGCACA
>CALNVZ010001721.1:26201540-26212820 GCA_940671915.1 Paracentrotus lividus | reverse complement strand
CCCTTTAACACTACCTCGTCCTCTTCGTTCATTATTCAGTCTGTCTACCTGATCCTAGTCTAGGCTAGAGGAATGACGATGATGAGCCAATAGGTCGAAAGGGGAACATACCTGACACATTTCTGAGCTCTCGGTAACATGACCACATGAATGTGGTGATGATCAGTGGTGATACAAGGATATTGAGGGTGGGAAATGGAGGGGTAAGGGCGAAGCAAAAGGACAAAATAATGTTAGGTTGATTGACAAAGCGAGAATGAAATCTCTTGCTGTTTAGGCATATCCAGGATCCACTGATTTTTCGACAGGCTCATGAATTGCCTAGACGTCCAATTGTGTAAAAAGTATACATGGCCTAATCATGGACCATCGCGCCTTTTACAAAATGTTTTAGGTGAAGAAAGTTTAGTTTTTCCTTATTCCAAAAGGGTAAGACCAATTGATATTCCCTCTCAGAGACGGATCCAGGCGAGGGACGCACGCCCCTATAATTAAAAAACCACTCATTAGAAATTGTACATGTAAAAATCAGAAAATTCGGCAGCACCCCTCTATCGGGCATGGCGCCCCCATGACATCCTAAATACCCCATCTGTTTTTATTGATATCATTAATATTATTACATGACCATGATGACACCGTAAAATACATGGATAAAATGTGTTAGATACCTGTCAATAAACTAATGTCCCTCTTTTTTTTTTCTTTTTTTTTTACATCCTTCCAACAAAACGCATTTTTACTATACCTTTATAAATAGAGCGTGAAATTAACACCCCACAAGATCAAGAAGCACATCCCGTTCCATTAGCCCAAATGAAATGACATTGTTTCCCTCCACCATTGGCATAATGTGCCATTATGATTGTGTATATAGTATGAATAAAAAAACATCATGACATCGTCATTAACAATCAACGGGATAGTACGCCTCCAGGAGTTGACTCAGGAGTTGCCCCCCCCCCCCCTCCACTAAGAACGAAAAGAGAGGGGGGGAATCCTGTTATGGATCATCATCGCACATAAAATGATTTGGAAAAGAACGGGGAAAAACACAAAATAATACAGGAACAACATAATAATTACATGAGCCATGTATTTAAAATAGTATAAAGTACCCTTTTTTGTAATATATATACATGTCTATTATTTGGTAATTTGGGTAGGACATTATTAATGTGTTGTGTAGCATTTGAATTTTTATTTTAATCCATTTTATTTTCCATATCATCATCCTATATCCTAAAATTTTCACATACACAATTTTCATAAACGAATAAGAAAAGAGAGAGGTTGGGGGTAGAGAAAAAAAAAATCCAATATCAAAATAAAAAAATCCTATATAAAAGAGAATGGCACGATCTATATTTCCCTCTCTTGGAGATCAAGTGCCCCCTAACCGCCCCACACCAATCCGTCTGGTTCACTGCTTGTAACATGTCAAAACCAACCTGTCACGGTATTATATGAAACATGACATACTACACGACATAGTGCGTCAAAGGTAGCTAGCTGCTCACATTAATTAGAAAATGCCCGCCTTCCATGCCTTGTCGAATCAAATACCTACATGCACTATTATAGCCATAGCTATATAAAATCTGGGTCATGGCATGAAAAGAAAAGTACTATGAACTTGAAAATATCCCATCAGTGCACAATAGACAATGCGGCCTTGATATTTAATAAATTAATTCGCCATTCAGTCACTTAACAACAATCACAACAAATTAATGTGACCTTTTTCATCTTGTAGTATATTTTACGTCCCTTGTTTTCAATGAAATCCAGCCGGTGCATGATATTTCATGTGTCTATGTTGTCGGATATTTCAAATCTGAATTCTAAATTTTAACTATAAAAATTATTATTTTAATTAAAATTGATGTATGAACATGGGCCGCGGAATCGGGGGGGGGGGGTCGATTGGGGCCTTTATGTCCTCACTTTTTGTCAATAAACTTTTCCAAAAATGAGAAAATCACTATCTACTTGTTATATTTTGTTTAGTATGTTCAGTCCTCCCCCCCCCCATTTTTCATTTTCCTTATCAGCTCCTCACCACCCCCTCCCACTTTCAAAAACGCTCCGCGACCCCTGCATCATATACTTCAACAATTTTCTTAAAATGTACACAATCGTCATTTTTACGGTGTTATAATCATAGTAAACATATCCCATTGAAATGTTTGGTATATGGACTTTAAAAATCTTTTTAAAAATGTTTTAATTTTTCCACATTTATATCAATTAAACTGTATACAGTGAGATAATAGAATGAATTTAAAAAAAAGCATTATGTATTATTCAATGAAATAATCATACACTAAAAGCTCCAATATTGATATCACCTTTTTCTGAACTTTATACACGCTGAGCATCATGGGCGTCTGCATAAACGCCACACGAGTATATAAAAAGAACGTAAATATTTGAACTTTTAATAAAACAGTAAACTGTATAAATATTTGGATTTCTATTGTTTGTGTATAAACAATGAAAAGTACGTCAGTGGAACGGAAATTAACATGTGGATTTTCACACAGAAGCTGGAAAAATTTACCCTTCATATCAAATATTATACTATCAGTCACACAGAAACAGATCGATGCCAAACCCAACCTAGCCTTACGTTACACTGAATTGCTTATTTTTGTTTGATTTGGCCTATGTGTGGCGATGTGACGGAATCTAATATTGATCCGATGTCGTGTTTGAGAATGAAGATCGATGAATTCCAGTTACAGCTGTTTGAGGGTAATAGAAGGGAGGTCATGGACAGGGCGTGGCTCTGGCATTGGTATTGGTATAATTAAATGGTGTCATGTCGGGGAAGTTTCCCATCACGTGGGTTAATGTTTTGTTTTGGAGTGTGTCTTTCACGCGAAGTGAATGAAGAAGAATGAGGATGATAATATTTATTATGATCAGGTGACTTTTATTTAATAATAATCACCAGTTTAATGAGGCGAATGATCTTCACATAAAAGTGATTTTTGAAAATAATGTAGATGTACAGTGCGTCCCAAAAAGAACTATACACTTTTTAAATAGCTACCAAATAGAAAAATATATGATTCTTGGGGGAAAGAGTTATGTGTATATAAGGCTCATATCCTCAACTATCATTATGACACAAAAAATTTCAAAAATAACCCATGCTTCAGTGAGTAATGCCCACTTTTGTAAAGGACATAAAAATTTGCCTGCGCAGGAATTCACTTTTCATTTTGCTCCTGGTTATGGAACGCCATGAAGGAGTCAAAATTGATGATGGAATCGATCGGCCAACAAAGACAAAAATTAATTGTAGTCAAAGCATAAATCAATGAAACTAACGGTGAAACATTACATTTTTGCATAATATTAATTGTTTTTTCTGACTTTTGGTTCATCTTTGACTCTGTTGGCCGATCGATTCCATCATCAATTTTGACTCCTTCATGGCGTTCCATAACCAGGAGCAAAATGAAGAGTGAATTCCTGCGCAGGTTAATTTTTGTGTCCTTTACAAAAGTGGCATAACTCACTGAAGCATGCGTTATTATCGGAATTTTTGGTGTCATAATGATAGTTGAGGATATGAGTCTTATATACATACAAACCTTTTTATCCAAGAATCTAGTAATTTTTATTTGGTAGCCATTTCAAAAGTGTATAGTGCTTTTTGGGACGCACTGTATAGGGGCCTGTGGATAATCATACGATTGTGGACATAATCACTTTAAGCATTATTATGTAATTATATTCAGATTAGATTATATTATAAAAACATACGCAATAGTATCACACAAAATTTTAAAAATGGGCTAAATAATTATTGTGATAATTGCATGTCATATTTTAAAACATATGTATTAACATAATTAAACTGATTGTTATTGCATTATGCACGTGGTAATTATCCAAATTAAAAACAATTTGTACATAAAATAATGGTTTAATCTCATTCAAATATAGGAATTTGATGTACCCGTAGTTTTTTTTTTATGAGGAAGTTATAAAAACAATGTCCTCGGGTACACAAAATATAAACATAAATCTATGCATACCGTTCACATAAGTGCTTTTATTACCATACCATATACTATGTCAATTACTATCTAAAAAATAAATAGTGTAAAATCATGTAAAATGTAACCTTCATAAGAAATTATTTTATATGCATGGCTGTTAGGTGGAGGTTGAATCTTATCTTTATGAAATGAAAACTATTATCTCACCTAACTTTATAAAACTTCCTTTATTTTGCAACTTTAAATACAGATATACTGATTAATAATGATTAATTTCAACGTGTATGGTGCATACTTCAAAATATCGAGTGCGTTGTGGAAAATTTTCTTGGAATTTCTTTTGGTGCTTGAGATCAACAAACAAACCGCAGAATTTTACAATTCTCAAGAGGGGCTAGCGTTGAAAAAGGCTTCCGACTCGGTTTTTCTTTGATTAGAAGAAGGATAAAAAGTATTTAGCCTTTTTTTTTAAATATAAGGCCATGTCTTTCCAAGTAGCAGTAGTTTATAAACAAAACGAGATCGAGGTTGCTTTAAGTCTTTCTTTTCCAGGCAAAAACATTCTTGGTCGTCGGGACACAAATCAATGTAGTTTTATTGCGATTATTAACTATATTGCATACCAAAATATGAACCCATCAGAGTGGTCTGTAAGCAATGCCCTACTGAACTGATCCCTGTATTTCATATGAAACTGAATAAATACATAATCTTTGCCCAGCTTTCCTCTTGTTCTAGGCCGCAACCCCCTTCATTCCCCATCAAACTCGAAGTTGATGGCGGTATGCAAAAGTAACATAGCGCTACTAAGAATAACTTAGACCATGTAAAAATACTAAGGGACAAAATCGAATCCTAACTTAAGTTTATAAAGATATATAATAATGAATAAAAATGGTGATGAATGTGCTTACAAATATCATAGTTTCACATGTTTGAGAGAGCAGTAACAAAATGAGACTGATAACCAAAAAGCAGGCTGATAATACTGCCACTAACATTCACCGACAGATGGAGACATTCATAATTGCTGGATTTATGGGACCCACCACAACAAAATGCGACTAAAATTATTGTTTTTCTAAACGTATGGGTACGTGGAAGATATCTGATGTGGGTTTGGGACGGATGAGTGGCTATGGTTGAAGACTATCTCAAATGTTCTAGCATGGAAACCAAATTAACAAAGAGAAGAAAAAACGCGAACTTTTTAGTTGCATAGCATAGGCCCCCTATCGGAAGAGCGGACTGGGTAGGCTCTAATCATTGTCCCCCAAAATAGTGAAGAAGTTGGCAAATGAGTAATCATTCAATAATAATCGTTATGCATCTTTTCGTATTCAGTTGTCCAGGGTGACGGGGGGGGGGGGTACAGAATAATCAGGACAACAAAAAATCTGTGATTTGCTGATACCTCAGAAGCAATGTCGTAATTGCATCCATAATGTATAGCGCCATCTCGTGGTGTATGTTTTATTGTACTTTTTTTTTTTAAAACCAGTTAACAGCTCAGTTTCCAAGTAGGCCTCCCTTATTTTAAATTCATTTTGATTTCCCCCTTTTTTTTCCTGCGACTTTGTCTTTAAAAGTTCTCCAAAAGGAAAGAAAAATAATTTTTGTTTTAATGGGTCATCAGGGGTGCGATATCAGAAGGTGATCCGTTGGTATCCTATCCTGAACGCAAACTGGAGGACCTGTTATGTGTCATCTTTTCGAGAAAAAACAAAACAAAAACAAAAACAAAAACAAAGCAACAAAAAAAAAGTGCATGTGAACATTTAGAACGGAGAGGAATGTATGGGAAAAGAAAAGAAAAGATGCGAAGGAGAAAAAAAGAAAAGGAATTGAAAATATAAAGCAAAGAAAACAAAAGAAAGGGAAGAAGGAAAGAGAAAATGGCCAAGAGAATTGATAAGTGGGTTATTATGTCATTGAAGAGGCCAGGGTAAAATCCTCTCGAGCTCACCAAAAAAAAAGAAGATTGTTAGAAATTAAGGCAAAATAGAAGTGGAGCTGAATTATTTCGTTTCACTGTCATTTTTCTGAATAATAATAACAAAATAAATAATTTTCTTGTGGTTTGATATTGTGGGAGAGAGGGTGCTGACGTTTAAAAAAATGCCCACGTTTTACTTGGGTCAGTATCAGAAAATTGAATTTTAAAATAATAATAATAATAATAATAATGCCTCGTTTTCAGGGCATCGGAGGAAAATCAGAAAGAAAAAAGAAATCCGCTAGCTCGTAAATTTCGTGTATCCATAATCAGAGGTCGTTTTAGGAGGTATAAGGGGTTCAAATTAGTATTTGTGTATTCGTGGAATTTTAAAGACAAAATAGAATTAAAAAAAAAAAAAAAAAAAAACGTTTTGGTCATTTGCGAAGAATACTAATTCAGCCCCTGTTTTACGCTCGCAGTTTAAAATATCCAAACTAGTGAGGTAACTGAAAACAATCACATAAGGGAATGATAATAATAACAGAATCAGGAGTGATATACTAAAATTCATTATTTATTATTTTGTTTATCGCAAATTAGGGTAACCGTTGTAGCCAAATGTGCCTACCCTTTTATTAAAAATGTTTTATGTAGTAGGGGAGACCGGGGATGGAAGTTACACGGGTCAGTTGTTACAGTTTTCAGTGTGCTAAGCTGGATCAAGAGAGGATGTGCTAACTGGCATCTATATACAGCCTATACACATAGCTGTGATGAACTGCCGGTCGTGAGGTTTCTTCGTTGTTTTATTAAAAAGTAAATTTAAAAAAAATAAAAAAAAAAAAAAAACATTTTTTACAGTTCAAAGTAAATTTTTGACAAAAATTGACATTTCTAATAGCTCTTACAACTGAAGGCACATGATGATAGTCTGGTATTGTAAATATAGAACATGTTTGTCACTAATATACCCCCTAGCCATGCCCTGTAATTCTGCCTAATGGCTGTTTTACAGTTGATTTTTTGTGTAAAATCACCCATGGGGTAGGTTGTTACAACAACCTACCCCATGCCGATGTAAAAACTTACCCCAATTACATTATGTAAAATTACATTTTGTCTCAATTTTCAGGTGTTAATATTTTTATATTTCTATTATTACTTTTGTCTATTCTAGAGCTCTACTTGATCTACTGTTAACGATGCCAAGAAACTGGAAAGTTGAAACAAAAGTATGGTATAGATTTACACATTTACACATTTACTCCGTATGTTTACATATTGTACAACTTACCCCGTATACGGGGTAGGTTGTTACAAAAAAATGTCTTCATTAATTAAGCTGTAGTTAATTAGTGTTTACATTTTTTCAAGTTTTATATACCTCAGGTTTTAGCAAACATATAATAGGCTAACTACAGACCCAAGATGGAGTGCGTGAGTTCTTTCATTAGAATTATCTGGCCCAAAATGTGAATTTTGTAACTTCCATCCCTGGTCTCCCCTACAACGATGTCGATTTGTTTTGGCGATTGGGGGAATGATCGTCAATATTTCCTCTTTTCCTCAATGTGACACATACGATGGTATTATGATCGCAGTGTACATTTTTTGGGTGGGGTAATGTTTGTATACACATATGCATATAAACATGATAAATATGAAAACAAAATTCCAGTTAGTTTTTTATAATGCGAGCGCGAAGCGCGGGCTGACATTTTTTCAATAATAGTGACATAAAATGTGGCATTAATAGCATAATACGAGCGCAAAACGAGGAAGGGACTTGAACTGGGAACTGGTCTCCCCTACAACGATGTCGATTTGTTTTGGCGATTGGGGGAATGATCGTCGATATTTCCTCTTTTCCTCAATGTGACACATACGATGGTATTATGATCGCAGTGTACATTTTTGGGGTGGGGTAATGTTTGTATACACATATGCATATAAACATGATGAATATGAAAACAAAATTCCAGTTAGTTTTTTATAATGCGAGCGCGAAGCGCGAGCTGACATTTTTTCAATAATAGTGACATAAAATGTGGCATTAATAGCATAATACGAGCGCAAAACGAGGAAGGGACTTGAACTGGGTTGTTCAAGGGGGAACCATTATGATGTTATGGCTAGATATACACACATGTATATATCAGTATCTACTACTAGTACATATTTAAAACTATTATTCAAAATTATTTCTCAGTAATATATGAAATGGGACATTTATTGTAGAATAATTAATGCGAACGCGAAACATTATATCTGGTTGATTTAAGGATTTACCATCATGATGTAATGCCTATAGATACACATGCATTCACATTATTATGCATATGAGTACTATATTAACATGTGAATATCGTCGAATTCATAGGGCTGTAATAATGCGAGCGTGAAGCGCGAGCTAAAAAATTTCACAATAACATTGGACTGAAACATGGTATTTGTTGCGTTACACGTAAGCGCGAAATTGATGGAGGGCTGGGGGCTTTCATAGGCGATTACAAGCGGACTATCATGATGTAATGCCAACAAACGCAAATCTATATACTTTATGGACGAATTCCAGTTAGGGCCACATTGCGCGAGCTGAATTTTTTAAAAATAATTATAGTGACCTGATGAAACCACAGAAATAGAGAATTTCTGTGGATGGAACAGTATATTGTAGCGAAACGGGGAGGGAATTTGAGTTTAAAACGTAGGCTACCATTGTGACGATAATATTTGGCGCATAAAAGCTGAACGAATTTAAGTACAGTTTGCAATAGCCTATATATTATGCGAGCTCGAAGCGCGAGCTGAAAATTTTCAAGTCATCTGAAATGGAATTTGAAGCATCATGCGATCATGAAGTAAAAGTGTATTATACACTGTAAAAAAAAAGGTAACTCGCAAGAAAATGAGTAAACTAATGCTTTACTCCCAACGGAGTAAACTAATGCTTTACTCCCAACGGAGTAAATTTTGTTTACTCTTAACAGAGTCAAAAGGTAACTCGCAAGAAAATGAGTAAACTAATGGTTAATGGTTTACTCCTTTCGAAGCTAGGATTAGGAATGATACATAGATGACTAAAAGTTACTCTTTTCTGAGTAACATTTAGCTCAACCGCATGAGTAATATTTTTTACTCAGTAACATTTAGCTCAACCGCATGAGTAATATTTTTTACTCAATTTCACGCGAGTTACCTTTTTGCTCAATATTGGGTAAGATTTTACTCATTTTTTTTTAGAGTGTAGCCTATAATCAATGGCCAGTGTCCCAAAAAGTTACCTTGTCGATGAAGAGCCGAGATAAGTGTTACAGACTCTTCATTATTCATTATGCATTTTATCAAAGCCATCGTAGATTATTGAGGGTGGGGGAATACTACGCACCCTGGGATCGGTGCTCCTGATTATCATCAATTTGAATTATAGGTATTTTTTTTTCCAATTGTGAATAGTGAAACATCTGCGCTTCCATAATCTACATGGTGTATAGTGTTTTACATGATTCCTATTATCAGGCACATACGAGGAAGATTAAGGGATTCAGTCAGAAAATTTTGGATTTTTGAATGTCAGAAATATGCATTTTAGACCGAAAAATAATATGATAATGTCATAAAAGTGTTTTATATGATAACGATTTTATAATGGGTAAATTTATATGTACATAATGATACTTTTCATTTTCTTGATATCAATTTTTTTTTTTTTTTTTTTTTTTTTTTTTTTTTTTTTTGGGGGGGATGATTGTACACACCACCCCCACCGAAATTATTGGGGATTCATCCCCCTATTCCCCCCCCCCACAATCGACACCATGCTCCCCTACTAATCTTCAAAAAACTTATGTTGTGTGTGTGTGTGTGGGGGGTGTAATAAATTGGATTTTATTGGTCAAGTTGAGTTTGTCAGGGCGGAAATGGTCTCATGCATTTCCCCTTCAGCTATAACCTTCACTAATCGGACCAGGGAAAATACAAGCTTTTTATATTTATATGAAGATTTGCTATCGCTATGGTTAGGTTGTCAATAGTCCTTTAAAAAATAAAAGTATTATAATATAAAATAAAATATCAATCACTGAATGTAGAAATCTGTCGCGACACAGTTATGCACAGGTGGCGTTCCATACACACGAGTACCGTCTTCGTGTTGGAGAGCCGAGCAGTACAGTGAGTGACTTTCTGGACTATAAATCATCGGAATTTTACATAATGTGAGTAAACTAAATACCATAGATTATAATTAGTTATAGAGCTTGTTATATGTCTTTCCCTGTCATGTATTTTAGGAACTGATATGTAGCGATCTCTTCATGAAATGATTGGTAATGTGTTGGTTGGTCGGTGTCAAAACAACGGAGCGGGAGTTCACAAGGAATTCATGCCGAAGCTCCCCGCTATGCAATACCAACGGCCAGCGCAGCTTCAGTTGGTTGCTCACGATACATGCACCCTCGCGCTCGCTCGCGCTCTCACCTCGGCCTCATCTTGTTTGTGAACGTGACGACATGCAAAGAATTTTCATTCGTGACACAACATCATTGTTGTGTCACGACTGAATGGCAGTGTTTTCCTCTACTATATTGTTTTTATTATTATTTTGTATTAATCTGTTTAGATGTAATAAGTCTCATCTCTATTTAGAACAAAGAAGACTCTATTAAACATGAAATTTGAAAATTGAGCGCAGATCCGCCAGATGTGTTTGTTCAAGAAAAAAGGAATTTTTATTCATTTATTATAGTAGGGATGGCCAAACAAAAGCAAAAAGCCACTAGAACGGTTTCCACTTCACTGTATGGATGTAGTCACCCATGCATTTACAATCTTCGAATCTATCACATATTTGGATGTTTCCGTTTCGAAAGATATGACCCAAAGAGTGTGCTCAGGATTACCAACATGAGCTGCTGAACAATTCTTTAAGCAAGTTTTCAGACAAAGCCAGAAATGCATAACAGCTCAAGTTTATCGGTTCTTTTGTCTTGATTTTAATTAAAACCAAATGCAATACCAAGACAATGTTTCTATGTGCTGTACTCAACATGAACAGTGACCCGATCGTATAGCTAAAACACATGAGTAGATCTATACGAAGATACAATCATGGCGCAGTACAAGAACTGATGTCTTAACATGTATGTACGCCGTATGTCGAGTCTAATAGTGGACCACCGCTGGAAAAAATACTCCATAGGGCAGTGTTTCCAATAGGATACACCCGTAGACAAATGCGGCATATTCCATGCGTGGTGTGCGGTCAGAGCCGAGTGTTAGACAGGCGTCTAGCTACCGTATTCTTAAAACTTAAATGCATCTCTC
>CALNVZ010001721.1:26189060-26201048 GCA_940671915.1 Paracentrotus lividus | reverse complement strand
TACCAAAATGTTTCTTTCAAAATGCTCTATCAAATAAGCCTAGCAAAAACAACTTTAAAATAATTTAAAATTTTAGTGGACATCCCTAATTATAGAGAGGTCTAACTGTTAATTGTTATAATTATTTTCTTTATTTTTTATTTATTTTATCTATTTATTCATTTATTCATTGGTTGATTGATTGATTGATTTTATTATTTATTTATTTATTTGTTTGTTTGTTTGTTTTTGTTTTGTTTGTTTTGTTTTGTTTTGTTTTGTTTTGTTTGTTTGTTGTTGTTTTTTTTTTTGGGGGGGAATTAAATCTAGAGAGATCTAGTTTTAGAGGTCTACCGTTAGACCCTATTGCTTTTTTGTTTTTGTTTTACAAGTCTTTTCTGGAAAGCAACCATAACAGCACATATTGACCCATATTTTAGGCCTATTGCTTTGAAATTTAAGTAGACATAGAGTCTAGGCCTAATCTTAAAAAGGTCTTTTTCCCTGTCATTTGTCAAGCATCATTAACTTAAAATAAACAAACAACAACAACAACTTTTTATCATTGATTAAAAAGTATTTCACCATAGACTGTAGATATAGTTTTGTTAGTTATTTATCTATCTATGAGTACGATAAGAACAATCAAAATTGGATATAGATAGATCTATGCATTGAATAAAGTTGCATATGTTACTTCTCTTTTTATAAACTTTTATGAATTTTTTAAAAAAGTTTTTACCATTAACGCAGTGTAGGAGGGGATTGGCAATACATCTTAGTTGGACATATCAAGAATTAAAAAGAGATTTATAGAAATCACGTAATTACAAGTTCTTACATTCTTGTGCCAAACAAATAATGTACCTTTTAAAAGGATCATTACAACAGTACAAATGTAGTTGTTGTACATTGTAGGTCTATTTCACATCAAAATGTTCTCCTCAATGTTCACTTGGTATTAATTTTTCTGTCACTAGGTTTATGATCTGTAAAGGTACAAATGACTTGTGCAATGAAGTAAAAAAAAAATTAAAAAAAATATATATTTAATCTTTAAAATTTATAAAGATAATTTGATGTTTAAAAAAATCCATTAAAAAAATTGAGGTATTTCAACAAGAACATTCCACACACTGTGATACAACAATGGTGGGTGTAACTACTTTACGTGTAGCTACTACGTACATGTAGCTATGGTGTAGTCAAAACATGCATTTTTACAGTCATTACGATTTCTCACGCTTAAATAATATGTGTGTGGGTGTTACATTGTGTAGTTGAGATAATACCCAACTTTTTTTATATTTTATGCAAACTTGAAACTTGAATTTAGTTTTAGGTTCTTTAGATTTTCATAGAATTTTTTTTCATATAATACTGAATGAGCACTTTCTGAAGATTACATACGGGTATTTGTTGATTTTGCATTATTTTTGTCAATATTTACATGTACATTATCGACCACTTCACTATTGAATGACAACATCACCATATTTTAAAGTGTCAGTGAAATGGCGCTTGCTAGCGAATCATGGGATGATCATTATAATGTAATAAACTACCATTTGGAACAAATCAATAATTTATTTCAATATACGGCATACACCTTTTTTTAAAAATACATTGTGCATGGTGGTTTAATGCCATCCCAAGAATCACAATGGATTTCCAATTTCAGTGAAGAATGCGATACGGTTGGCCAGCCAAGACAGACAGTGGTGTCCCTATTGTTTGTCGTATGAAAGCACAGGAAAACCACAACACAATGTAGGCCCATGTCAAGGTTGCTACATGTACAATGTAACGCTGTAGGCCTACAAAATAAATTTAAAGTCATTTAAAAATGATATTTTAAATTGTGCTATTGTACAGTATTTATAGGCCTACATGTATTCTCATTTGGGAGTGAGGCCTATATTAGGCCTACAGAGTATCTAGGTTAAATTTTATTTAAGAGCAGCAGGTTGTGGAAATATGCTCACATTCTGTGGGCAATAGATGTTTTTTTTTTCCTGTGTAATTGTCACCTACAAAGTTGTATTCTGGTAATTTTGAGAGAAACTGTGTAAATTTAAGTGATGTTTTTCTCATCGATTGTGGCTTTATGTCATTGTCTCCAATTATTGTCTTGCTTTAACAGATGACTTTCTGGTAGGATTTTTTTTTCAGATGATGTTTAATTATTTGTGACATGAATAAAAGGGAATGAATGTGATAGAATCCATTTAAATATGATTTTGACATTGATGTAGGCTACATTAATTTGATATCAGCAAACTTAGAAAATTTACAAAATGTACATGGTGAGCATATCAACAAAGCAAATAAAGTGTGGTATGCTTGACACCAAACATTTAAAGTAGAATTAAGAAGGCGATCCCAAATAATGAGATATTTACATTAATAGCATCCTTATGACCCTAACTTAACTCTGAGGAGGGACGTTTTAAACCCCAAAATAAGTTAGCAATAGTACAATTTTAAACTGATTTATCCCTAACCCTGGTATCCGTCATCACTCCGGCGATGCGTTACTGAGACTAAGTGTTCTAGTAGGGTGACGTCTACCGCGGTATTACGGCGATTCGATGGAAAGTAAATAAAGCTGGCAGCGCAGCTTTGATTGTGTGTATACCGACAATTACGATATGAATTTACTTTTCGTGTCAGAACTTTTATTTTATACGTTAATGAATATTGTGTGAATGATTTTTTAAAAAGAAGATGATAATAAAGAGAATGTCACATTAGCCATGATGATTGTCTCTATAGTGTTTTACAAAAATTCTCATTGTTAGCGTTTTTAAGTTGATTTTCCTGCCTTGTCTTCGGGGTTCGTGACCTACCGCGATCACGTGCAAGTAGTGAATGTGTATCATATTCAGTGCTATCAGTTGGTGTTCATGTGCGCGAAAAACTTGTGATAAATCGAAAGATTAGAGTAGATATCTGGCCGACTTATTCTCCAATAGATGAACTGCCCGTCAAAATGATTGCCAAATAGATCTAAATATTAATATTCAAGAATAAATAATATGACATTTTGAGGCGAGATAGTTCTACCGTTAAACACGTATGCGGTCGACGCTAATCGTGTATTGTCCGTTGATTAAATATTCATCCGCATTTGATGCGGCGCTTGAAGAAATTAAAAAAAAAAAAAAAAAAAAAAACGACGTCGCAGCGGAATTGGTCTGCGCTGCGCTCAGCTTCATCACTTCATTAAGTCTTCAAATCGCATATAAAGGTATTTGGATCTAAGTCTTCACTAACTCCAGCCATATCTTGGGTTAGTTTCGTCAACACGAGATTCAGAAAGAAAAGCGCACCACCATTTCGCAATCACACTATAACAGCTGCAATGCACAGCGGCTGCGCTACAACACCACATACCACGTTCTACACAGATGGGAGTGTCAAGGAAGCAGCTGCGCCGCGCGTGTGTGTTTGGACGACCAGATATCTATTTTACAACAGAGAACTCGATTATACTCTTGTTGTAGAAAAAAAGAAAAACGAAATATCGATGTAAACTCATTGTTGACAATCTAATTCACAATTTAAGACTTGAAAACCGTATTATATTTATTTATGTGAAGTAAAATTAAGATTCGTATTTTTTTTATATACATTCCTTCGTAAAACATTGGTAACATTCTCCTATATGCACATCCATTGATTTATCATCCGGGCACTCGAATATACCCAACATCCGGGCCGTGACGTCACGCCTCAGCGTGTTACTTCTGAACGTATCTAATTCGGGCTGGGAGAGCCATCATAAGACTTTCAAACCAGAATATCGAGAAGTCAGTGGGAGTTTTATGATATGCGTAGTCTGTGAACATCTTATATAAACTATATAATGGGTGTAGAACTCAAATTTATGGAAATTCATGCCCTTCTTATATCAACTTTAACAATAAACTCTTGATGATACAGTTGGCATTAACTTATAATTATAATAAATAATTACAAGTGAATGCCATAAAAGGCAAATACAATCCTGATTCAGGATTGTAAGCCCCTATTACAGTACAAGTAGTGTTCCAATGTGTAGGCCCTACATGTATTCATATGAAAGCTTCAATATAGCCTACACATCCAGAGAACATTGCAACATGGAAAGGAAATTTGGAATGCAAGGCCAATGGCTTCACAAGGGTACATTAGCTTCTGCCCTTTAACCATAAACACCCTTCCAGTTCAGAGGTCTCTGAAAGCCCCAGGGATATGTTGCTTTATGATGATTACATGTAGGTCATACCCCTTACCCAGCTACATGTAGCATACTCACAAACGTAATTGCACAGAGCTAGCTTTATGATTGACAATTCTTTTCCCTCACTTTAGTTTGCCCCCCTCCTTGAAGAAGTAATTAAGTTTGTGATCGTGGAGTTGGCGCGAGGCCTCAACCAGGATTATTGGGCGTCGACATTGGCGGCATACAACATGTACAAAATGTAGTAGGTTGGAGCCCAGTCGGTGGAGATCCCAAACAATTTTCAGGTCAACAGAATTGACATGTGGCACCCATATTGCAATTTATTTGTTTGCCTCTAGTCTAAGCCTTGATCCAGTCGTAGGGTATTTGAAATAATTGCATTGGTGTGAAAATTGGGAAAGTTGAGGGAGAACTGTGCTTTGATGAGACTGAGACCTTACACACTGACCTACATGTATTGTGGATCTGGTCTGTACCCTAAAACATAATTACAGAGATACAATCAATCTTGCGATTTATAAACTTTTTAGTACATGGTTTAAATTTCTAGACTTACAATTAATATCAAAGATTGTTTGAATCTTTATTTTATAGGGCATTGGGTTGATAGCCATTTTTTTTCCATTAAGCTTGATACATGCATTGTAGTGTTAGCATTAAAGTACAAGAGAACCTTGTAACAGCACTGTTAACAATCACCTATCATTATTCATGATAAACTGTTTTGAGATAAGACTAAAGCAGCCATACATGTATTTGTTCTCCATTACTTCAATCTTTTAGTGGACATCGACCCAAAAGCCAATTAGTTTTTGGATTGATGACCACTATAAAGATTTGCAGCTTCGTCAGTCAAGTGTAACTAAAACCAGCAGGGAAGCTTTAATCTTTTGTATTAAAAGTGGCTTCCTTTTTATAACTTTTCTATTCATTTGAATACATGCAGATACATGTAGGCTTACTACTTTTGTAACTACATTTTTGAAGTTCTTGGTCCAATTTTTGTTAGACGTTTTTGTTGAAAATAAATTGTATGCCTAAAATTGATGCATCAAGCGCCTGCATCAAGTAAAACCATTTAATCATGTATTGAGGCCATTTTCTTACACTTAAAGGCAAATATTTTTTTGATTTTTATACTGTACAATGATGCAATTTTTTTGTTTTTCTAAGTAAGTTCTACATTTTTGACTGTATATTAGAAATATAAGCTCTCACTCCTCATTTCAACTGTTGAAGAAACAAGCCATTGCAAGTACATGTAGTAGTGCCCTGGCAGTCAACTTTGCTTTCTAAAGTTTTCAGGTACCTCCTTTTGTACCCCATTCCAATACTATTTATTTTTTCCCCTTTCTTCTTTCTCATATGACAGAAATACAGTGAGTGAGAGAGTGTAGCTTTCTCCTCAGGAATGTCATTGAAAGGGGTTGAATACTTGAATATGTTTTTATTTTGATTTCCAACTTTAGTTAAAGAAGGATACATTTGTTACGTACATAGTTAATCGCAAGTTGTTAAAGTCAGAAGGGTGTGTAAGGGAGAGTCACACATCTATGACCCTTTGACACTCAATAATATTTCATAACTGCTACCCCGACTAATTTATGAAGTTTTCTCCAAATGTAGGCCTACACTGCAGTATACTTTATGATATTGATACATTGTAAACAAAAATAAATTTGTCTTTGAAGATATTTGATTGTGATATTGTGAGCTGTAAAACTATTTATAAAATACAAGGTAACCTACATCTTGTACAACCCCAAAAAGATGAAAAAGAGTTTTATTATAAATACTTGCAATAGTCCAAAAACGCTGGGAATTTCATATTTGTTTGTGTGCGTAAATATCAAGGGACCTTCGTATTTACCTACTCCACATACATGATGTCATGGAAACAATCAACTTGTTCTTGTGCACTTGTATCCTTTCCCTGGTGACAAGAAAGAGAAGGGATTGATCGCTCAAGTTCTGACTTGTGACATTGATGGGAAAAAAAAAATTATACCTACTGACTGAAATTTAAAGTGTACAGCATCTTATTCCCATTGCCAATGAAGTTTAGGTCTGTAATCGCTGAGTATTTCATTTACATTTTCAATAGCTTAAAAAACTTTTATTGATGTCGCAAGTTCACTAAAAGCAAAAACAAGTTTACCTTACAAACGCTGTTTAGGGGAACTGACAAGTGCTCTAACGAGAATTGCCCCACGCTGTATTTCATCTAAAAAGATGTAAGGTTAGGTAGGCCTACATGTATAGATTAAGGGTTAGGAATATATACATGTAGGTTGACAAGTACAGTGTTAAGTCCAGGGCTGGAGATACTGTAGCCATTCAATTGAAGCAATTGTCGCTGAAGCAAGTGATGTCATAGACCAATCTTACAAAAATATTTCACTGTTTTTGAACTTGTCTTATTTTGAGCACTGGTTATGGAAACAGTCTTGTTCTATTGAGCCTAAATCTGGAGGGAATGTTTATGTTGGTTGGACTATTATTATGGACCTTTTTTTTTTGGGGGGGGGGGGGTGATTGAAGGGATCTGTATCTTGGGGCAGTTTATGAAATAATATGTCAAATTTCGGTTGATTTTTCTCATGGATGTCAATGTAATATAAAAATGAGGGATGTTGATCATTTACAGCTGCTTAATTGGCAGCTCTTTTTTAAATGTTATTTTGGATTTTGCAAGTATTGTAGCCAAGTAGGCCTACATCAAGATCTCTGGAAGTTTTTCTAAAACTTCATTAGTGATTGTTTTTGTCTTGATTCTCGAAATGATTCAAAGGCCAAACAGACTTTTGAAGGTTCAAACCTTGATATTGAAATCGGCTTGTACTACATGTATGTACATGTAGATAGGCTAGTTAAAAAAGTGAGAAGAAAGTCTAGACCGTGGTTCAAATTAGAAAATGGTTGAGCTGCAATGACATTATATTCCACATGACTGTCAATAGAAAGGACAGTGACCTCTGCAACCCCCTTCCAATAACCTCTATGTCCCAACAGGGGTAATTAAATGGTCCCTTTGATCAATAAAACTCTGTGCTACCCCTCTATACATGTACATCCAAGGGCTTGCCTTTCACATTATTGTTGAGGTGGCCCACAGGGCAACCTGATTATTTTGAAATCCACATGGGTTAATGGAATTTTTAGTTGTATTTCAGGTGGCCCTAAAAAGTCAAAGGTGGCCATTGTCCCTGGCCTCAGGATGTGGGTCACTGCTATTTTTGAGCCCTACTTCAAGAATATACAGTACATGTAGTTCCTCTTACCACTTCATAAAAGGACATTATTTTGTATTTTGATGTTTAGAAAAGATAAAAAAACATATTTCATTGCCAGGCATGATGCATGATGTCAACGGAAAGGACAATGACCCCACATTGGCTTCTAACAATGACCCCCCTATGTTGTACCTCAAGGAGAGGGCTAATAAATGTTCCCTTTGGATCAATACCACCTCCTCTACACCACACCTATTCAAAGGGGATTAATCAATACAGGAATAATCTCCTTTTATTGAGCTAAATACCATTTCATCATCATCCTTGTGAAGTACCGAACGTTGTATAATATCACCAAGGAGCTTCTTAATAACACCTACATTTATACCTTGAGAGATCAGGTATTCATTAAGTTTGGAATTCCACGATGACAATATTGAAAGCAATTTTTTTTCCTTTTTTGATTATATGAATTTATTTGTACACATGTCTGTATGTGTTGAAGATGCAAGTCACACCACTTTCAACAATTACAGCTTTCAGGAGCCTGCATGAATGTTCAGTATTTAGTGCTCGCATTTTGTACCAAGATTATTGGGGACTGCATCTTTTCTTTTAATAAATACATTTAATGTGAAAGGGATCAATAAATTAGAATTATTCTTTATTAATTTGTTTTGATTTGGTGGCCTACCTATTCCAATTTTGGGGAGCAACATTTTCCATGGTTATTCATTCATCCCTGATTATTTGTGTGTTCAAACCACTTGCATTTCTTCATAGTTTTGTTCACTGTATTAAAAATGTATTATGTATTCGACATACATTAAATACTGTGAGAAATGGTAAGTGTATTTTAGTAATGTATTTTACTTTGAAAAAGATGCAATGAAAATGTGCATGTAGTCAATATTGTAAGCATTAGAAACTGCATCCAGCAGATTAAGCCCAGTAGCAAATCTAGCTACTGCCTACAGCAAAGTCTGCACCCTCTCGTAAAAAACCCCAAAGTGTCATGCGTGCAGAGAAGAAAGGAATTTTCAGAATAAGGAGAATTTTAAGCTGAAAAGTGCCCGTATCAATTCAATGCCCTCATTGATCCGTGGATAGGGGGCGGATAATACCCCTTTCCTATCCTTCAAGGGATTTATGGGCCCTTTAGCTGCGTTTCGCACCTTGTTTGTGCCTCCTTTATTATGCAACCTATTGTCTCCTTTGATGGAGTCCCGCCACATAAATGACTCACTTGTCCAAAGAATTGACTGACCAATGATGACCTATGGGTCTATCTCATTTACCTGTATTCATCCCAATGGACAAACTTATTCAAAGTGGTCAGTAGATTGGCTTCAAGAATGGTCAATATTGTATGGCACCTTTGCTACACATGTAGACCAAATTGATGTGCTGTCTAGCCCCATTAAAAAAAAAAGTGATTCAAATTTTATAGTATCGCCGTTGAGGTATGAGTACACCAGTACAGTCTATTCTTGTTATCATGAGCACATTTATACAATGAAGTTCCAATGTTATAGTAGGGCAATTCTCCTGGTCCCATTTTAAAACATACATGTACATACTACATGTTGGTTACTTTGCATGTTGTGTGTGTGCCTAGATTTGTTTTGCCCATTTCATGTATTCAAGGTAATGGGACTAGACTGTATATGAAACATACAATATGTGCAAATTATAAAAATTGAAGAGAAAAGCATGTGTAAGCCAGCTTGATGTGGGTGGTCAAGCCCTGCCTTTTGACGTGATTGACATGATTGACAATATAATTTGAGTAAATTAACCTGGAATTGGAATTATTGGAAAACAAGAATGTTTGAAAAAAGAATAGTTCTTTTGTTCCTTTAGTAAGCCATTTATTGGAAGATTCGACATGTAGCAGATAAATGTTATAATCATTCAGGTTGGCATGTATTATGAAACTACTGTACACCATCACAATGTTGCATTCTGGGTCATGAAATGTGAACAATTTGTGTAGTTCTGTGCCCTGTACTATATTACATTCAAGTGTAACAATCATTCTGATTGGTCCAAAGTGAGACTTTTATCCAAAAAGTACATGAATCAAGGATTCTGATTGGCTGTTATCAATTTGCAAGTGTTCTCTAAAAAAATATGTCACAGGGCCCAGGACTAATGTAATGCTGTATGTAGGAGTACACAAGGTTACTCTGACTTTAAAAGTTTGTGCTCATGTTTTAAAATTTATCAACTGATTTCATTTCAGAAGCTGTACCCTATTAAAGTTGGATTTATCGAAGGCATTGGAACATTTCTTTTTGCTGTTTGGAGTGGATGTACTTTCTCATCCTTGCTATTTATCAGGTAAGACAAACTACATGGCACATACATTATACTGAGACCCAGAAAGAAGTTAATTCATATATACACACAGAGTGCCCTTCTGCCCTATAACTTTGCATGCCCAAAAAACAGATTTTTATCTTTAAATTTGCAACAACAAAAAAAAAGAGAGAAAAAGAGAAGAGTTTGTAAAATTGTGGCATGATATACTGAAAAATAATAATAATAATAATATGAAGCAGTATTCATGTTTTTGAAATCCTGTAGCACTCATCATTGAGGAGAACACTTTAATGTACAATGTACATTGTATGACCAGCAGATGACCTTTACATTATGATCATACATGTATAGTTAATGTGCACAAATTTTGGGACAAAAATCAACTTTAGGAGGCAAAATGTTAATGAACAAGTAATTAAAATATTTTTTCCTCAAAGACATTCTTTAGCATACCCCGTGGCTTTGATTGATTGTTCTATTTGAACAAAAAGTGGATGCTTCAGATAAAAAGTTTGTAACTCCCAACTTTCTAAGGCTTTTGATCCTGAATAAAAATCATTGAATTTATTAAATAGCAATTTTTCTTTGAAATTATTACGTAAATTTTTCCTATTTTGCCCGGATCTTTCATAAATCACACACGAATAATTTCACCCATGACAAAGGGGTTGTAACTAAAAGCCGAATTAGTGCTAAACTGTGAGGAAACACAGTCCACTGGTGTTCAATAGATAGGTTTAATTGCCTATCAAAGGTCGTAACATTGCATTATAGACTTGTAATGACACTCGATACACTAATCTCTTTGTCTAGGCATGTTTTAATACACGTGTGACTGCTTCTAGAGTGAATCGTGCAATTCATTGATTGTAATCTAGAGCTGTAGAGATTTATACTAAATGCCTCAATCAGAATGATTGAAATTGCCTCATCACAGTTCATAACATTGCATTTAAACTTGTAATGAAACTTAATCCTTGTGTCAAGGCATTTTTTTAATGTGACTGCCTCCTTGGATGAAATGGGCAATTTGTTGATTGTTGTCTGTATAGAGATAAAGTAAGCCCAGTCACACTAGATCCCAGACCCACCATATAGACCTGACACATAATGACATGTACCCCCTATGCCTATTATACATTGAATCTTATTGGGCGGTGAGGAAGTGTGACCGACTCAAGCCATGGTCTCAACTGGTTGTGCAAGATTTTACCAATGAGTGCAGTCCAAACTGGGAAGCTGCCAACCATTGCGATTTCTTGTGTTCGGACATGGCGTTAATGGTTCGCTTTAGTAGCAAGAATACTGCCACCTTGCTCCTGCTTGCCTGAAAAAAGTGCCTCACTGCATCCAAACCAAGGATTCTGACACAGACCAGAAACTATCGGTTATGACCATGGCATTTCCGATATAAGAATGAGCCACGCATGGAAACGTACATGCTCCCCCTGGTTAAATGTTCAATGTGTGTCTGTTTAAACAATGATAAAACAAATTCCACAGTTTCAGACTGGTTAATCTTCATTAATTAGGTTGGCAAACCGGGGTTACTGGGTTAATTATATTCTACAATGCACAATGTAGGCCTACATTGTACAAACTGTAAGGCCTACATTACACGATCAGTAACGGCCGAGTGGCGTATCTAGGGGTAAAGGCACCCGTCGGGCAATTGTTGACTTTGCGCCCCCCCCCCCCCCCCCCCCCCCCCCCCGGTCTACTCCAGTTTGCACTCAACGATTTTTAGTTTATTGTACCAGTGGCATATATACATGTTCCCAGACCTGGGGATGATTTGCTGTCCATACATAAACGTAGCTTATCAATTTTTTATCTCCTCTCAAATATTTTAATTGAATGCGAGCGCGAAGCGCGAGCGGAAAATTTTGAGTTCTTGCATTACTCGAATCTTGCATTTAAGAATCATGAATACAGATTTCGTTATCAACGAAGGTACAATAAAAAAAAATAGCCTTACCTTCAGGGTGTCAAAAGGCCTATTGCACAAAATGTTTTGTGAAATGTAGGCCTATGCATCGGATTCGTTTTTTTTTTAGTAGGAAAATAATAATTTTAAACCTTTTTTGTTGGTCCTCCTCAAATGATTTTGAAACATAATATGCGAGCGCGAAGCGCGAGCGAAAAATTCTAGAGCTCTAAATTTGAATAAACTTTGCAAGTAACAGGTTTTGATACCGAATGGTCGTAAAATACGGAAACAAA
>CALNVZ010001721.1:26174149-26187974 GCA_940671915.1 Paracentrotus lividus | reverse complement strand
GCAGACAGCAACAATTAAATGTCATTACCCGACGCTTTCCTCACCCTGACCTTTCCCCTTTCAAACTCAACTTGAAGCATTCAGTGCACTTTAGTCTTCAGAAACTTATTACAGAGCGAGACTTTAATTGTATTGATGTAGCAATGAACAGGGAGGAGAATGGATTATCGCCCATGGGCCTTCCCTCCATTACTCCACCATAAACAACCCCCATTTTGGGTCCTCCTAAGGTGCTGCGTTATTAGGACAAGGTTGTGAAATAGACCACTAATTCTGATTCCATGAATTTGGCCCGTCAAAGAATATTTGGCTTTAACCTCTCAATAAGCCCATTGTTTTTTGTGTTGAAAGTCAGCCCATACCCTCTCGGATTCACAATACGAACTTCCAAAAATAGTCAGCTATTTCAGGTTTTTATCTTTAGTCTGTTTAGGGCTTGCGCTTCTAAAGCATTTTTTAATAGGTGGCCTGCAGAACAACTGAAATATTCAATCCACATGCTTGAAATGAGTTTTGACTTTATTTCTGATGGCCTGACAAAGTTCCAAGTGGCCATTGGCTCCGGGTCTCTGTTGAATACATTGTATGATTTTGACCCTGCAGCCCAAAGCATGCGGTAATGAAGCCACCAGTTTGCGCATCCAATATCTTGTCAAAAATCTTGCAATGCACTTTAAGAGATGTCAGAGCCATCTTTGCACAATCCAGACTGATTCAACTGATTCAGCTTGAAGCTGGCTGTTTCTCAAAGTCATGCTGATGATTAAGCACCTCTTCATTGCAGCTCGACCACAGATGGGGAAAGTTTGGGAGAAAAGTGGAAAACGAACAACAAGGAATGGACGAAAAAGACTAGAGTTGTGTGAATGATGTCAGAAGTATTTGTTTTGAAGAAGTACAATTAATATTGGAAGACTGTGTGGGAGATATAAGGGGGCAGATATATTGTAGAATGAAAAGAGTATTTTATAATAGAAAGAGGAAAGTTTTTAAAAAGTCAACACATGGCTTGTAGAATAACAGTCATGAAATTCAACTCGATTTTTAAAGAAAAAAAAAACGTTCTACATGTATAATAGAAAGTTAAAGGGAGAAAATGAAAGCAGCCCTGTACATGTCCATGTAGCAACAGAGAGGAAATTGGCCTTTTGTGTTTCGGTGGATCGTACATTTTGTACATTGTATATTGTGTCTTTCAAAAACATATTTTGAAACTTTATACATTTTAAATGCCTCATTGTGTCTCATTGATGTTTGTATGACGCACATGTTTGAATTTCCAATGCAAAAGAAGTGAAGTCTGTTAATAATCGACCCATTTTAATTACAATATGAAATAATTTCAAGAAATTAAATAATTGTGACCCACATGTACATGTATGATGTAAAGTGAGCCTTTATATTTATCATTGCTATGTATAAATGATCATACATTGTACATGTAGTTCGTTTCAAGTACTGATGGTAGTTCCTGAGACAAATTTTTAAAATTGATTTGTTGCTTCTTGACGAAAGGCAAATTTATAGACATGTTCAGTGGCAAATATGAAAACTGGACAGAGAGAAATGTTGCAATTTGTTGACAATTTGTAGGTGTAGTTGTTCAACATTTGAATACCTGAATTATAAAGTCCTTGTCAATAGTATTGTAACTCTCAGAATATTAAGTTTGCAAATAATGTACTAGGTGATGGTTTAATTTTTTAAATTTTGTTTTATTCTGATCTTATTTCATTAAATTAAATTAAAAGAATTTAAATTTAAATGTACATGTACATTGTGTAGGCCTACATGTATATGTTTTCTAAAGGTTTCCTTGAAGTCGGAATCTCAACGAATATACAAAACGTGCCTTAAAACTAAAACAATAGCAAAACTCCTGACCAAAGTGTCAAGATGTATTATAGTGAAACCATCATCACCTCAGGACGCTGCAGGACCCAATATGTGGCTCATCAATCACATAGGCCTACTGTCTTACCAATACTAAACTGATACATACACCAACAGGCACATCACAAATACCAATTCATTACAACAATAGCAGTTGTGTCCGTTCCATCATATTGGGCATGTCAAGACTTCGGGTCTTCAAATTCTCTCTGAAATTCTGAAAAAATGACAGGTGTGCTTCATGTAAGCCTACACAGAGGCCTTTGAGCTTTGGTTCGTTATATGTTCTTCCCTGCAGCAACCAGGATTTGAAATGAGACAGGGTTTGGGGCGCCAACCGCAATTTCCTTAAATACCTTGTTTGTTTAATGTGCAATTTTCAAAAAAAAAAAAGGAAGAGTGGGCATTTATTTAAGCCTTGCGCCTCTTCCTCAAACCGCCACAAGTTTTAACTGTGTAGGCCCTGTACTTGCCACTTGTAACTGACGTTTTGTAAACCACTTTGAATCAGAAGAGGATGCAGGTGAAACACCTGAAGGACAAAAAGTCGACAGGTCATGTCATGTCATAACCAGTGACAGAATTTCTGAACATTTGACACATAAATGCGAATGAGTTGTGCATTGTAAATTTGAGAGGGTCAAATTATATTAGGAACCATGACATTCGTGAATTTTGATAAGTTTACCACAGGTGGCTGATTCCAAATTGGCTGGTGTACTCCAAAGGTGACAAATTTATGTCTACATGTAATTAAAGCATAGGTGTTTTCATTAAATTTCATGAAGTCAGGAGCCACCAAGATGTTTTGGGAAACAAACCTATATTCCTATGGTTTCACTGCTCTAAATTACACAATGTACAGAAGAAATGCTTTCTTCAATTGATTTTATGTAATATACATATTGCTCACCTACATGTATTGTTCATCCTTAAAAAAGGTGAACATGTGTAGGCCTATTTTAAGTTCTTGGCAATTTGTACAGTTTTTTTGTTTAATATGACGTTTTTGACTTGGAAGATTAGACAGGTTACCATTACATTTGAATTGTGGCATTGCTTTGTGTGAAGACGTGTGAAGTAGAAAAGCGTGTTGCACCATGCAAGGAAATAATCTTCTGGCCGGTCATGTGGGAATAAGAAGTTTCTCCTCTCAGCGTCAAAAGGTTGTAAAGTCTCTGCACATAGTATGCATTATGCCCTTCTGGCTCCCAACATGTAGGATGTTGGTTTGTCATCATCTTCATCCAGAGGTTCAAGACCTTTCCATTTTAATGATTTCTTCTTTTGAAATCTGCTTGGATTATGTTTCTGATTGAGTTTCATGTGCTCCAGATCTGGAGACTAGAGAATGTGAAAAGAATTGCTTATCAGTCTGGTATGTATTTGAAAATCGTTCAAATCTATAGCTGAGGATTGAAAGTGATACCATTCAACCTGTTTTGTGGATTGAAAGGCCATCTATGTAACTTGATGGACCAGTGGCCTCTGCATAGCTGCCAAATCCTCCCGCATCAAAACATCTTCATCATGTTCAAATCGCAGTGCGACTCAAACAAATTTGGTATCAAAATGGGTGGGAGACACAAGAGAAATGGTCAAAAGATTGCAGCAAAAAAAAAAAAAAAAAAAGGTTTAGGGAGCACTGAGATCCTCTGGCAATGTTAGGGTTAAGTTCACATGGAGGGTCCTGGTAATTTCTGGTTTATTTGTATTTTATCTGACTACCAAGGAAGCAATGAAATGGAGTGACCAGGGGCCTATGGCTTTGTAAAGTCCTATCTGAGGGAAATTGGGGATTAATTCATTAATAATGTACATTTGAAATCCAAAGTTTGGAGATTTTCGTACTGCCTGGTCAAAATCGGTGAGGGATTCACCAGCTATATAGCCTCCACAAAACCTGACGAACCAGTTCCCTCCTAAGTCCATGCTTTAACGCTCTTCTAGCTGATGTCAGGAATATGACACCATTGCTGAAATAACTCCTGAAAACCAAAAGGACGTTAACAGCATGTATAACTCTACATTGAATGGTGAAGTACATGTACAAGTAACTGCCCTTCTTGCACTCAAAGTACTTTGACAACCCAAATGTGTAGTGTTGATTGATGTCTTCATGGTCGTTGCTGATACATTTAATGAGTCTTAGAGCATCTTGGATGATGACATTAAAATCACATTCCACTTGTTTTTAATGAGGACTACAAATCATGTTCTGGTTATATCTGGGGTTACGCACTGATACCTTCTGGTGTTACTCTAAAAAAAAACAGAAACATTTGCGACATGAATTTTTGCGAATTGGAGCTGACGGCCATTTTCGCAGTATGAAACTTTCACGAAGTTGCCGACCATCAACTTATAAATTTGTTCAGTGTGCAATATTGTATTTGTATTTAATGCATTTACAGACATACACATGTACATGTACATGTACACTTTCGTGGGCATTTTACTTTTGCAAATATTGCCTCCTCGTGTAATTTGCGAAAAGTATCGTGAGCGCAAAAATTTCCGCAAAAATAGTAAACTATTTCAAGAGTTTTGGGGACCAAAGATGAAATTTGAGCCTGTGTGTGCCAGACCCAGTTTAATTTCCTACAAATTTCATCTTTTTGCTCAGGACTCCAATAAGTCTCTATTATGTGATTAGTTTACCATTTCAGATGATGTCTTATATTTACAGCCAAGTGGATTAATTTAATTTATTCCCTCTAATATTGTTTTCGAAAATCTGTTCCGCATGGCTGAGATGCCATTTCCTCATTCATAAAATTCTGCTGTTGAAGATTTGAAGACGTGATTCGAATGTGCCCTTCAGTTGCTCATTAATCCTCAATTGCCATGTTCCTCAGAGTTTCATGTCATGTACATGTACATGTACATTGTGGGTCAACATGTACATGTACTTCTTTTGGTTTGCATGAAAATATCTTATTTTAATTTAATACAATGAAGATCTGAACTCGAGTAAAATAAAAGTGTATGTAAAGGGGTTTTCATGATGATAGTATTGTGCATTGCACCTCAATCTGTATTTTTGTTCTGTTTTGCCAATATTGATTTTGATAATCTGACTATTCTGATTTTGATTCAATAAACTACATGTAGATTTGACTGGTAATTTGCACACCTTGCAGTAGTGCTCACTGGACCAGGGGTTTGGGGTTGGGGTTGGGCTAACTGCTCATGTTGTGGGGTGGTTTCTGAAGGAATTCCAACCTTGCATTGTAATCAGGCATTGTCTGCAGTAGATGTGAACATACCGGATGTGTTCACATCAAGACAAAGCAAGTTTTGAATCGTGATTCAAACCTCATCTTTACTTGAGCCTGCATGTACAATGTACATGTACATTTAGTAAATCATGTTATGTAGTTAGTTTTCTTTTACAGACTGTCAAAAACGCCAAGCAGTTGCAACAACTGGTTCACAAAATAAAGTGCATACTTGTTTTTTTTATGTACATAATGGGAAAATTGATGCTTGGATTGGGATTTATTATAAAAAATAAAGTAGAAATTACAAACAAAAGACAGAAAATGTTTTCAAGTGCTGTATAAAAAGGCAGAGCATTGTTTTACTTCTCAAACATAATCACCACATGCTCTCAACAAATGTATCTTGTACTTTTGTCTTTTACTATTTCAATAGAGAAAGCGATTTACAAGGGTTTGAAGCTAGATGTACATGCGTTCATGGAATGACCCTTAGAGCTAATACAGTACCTGTCATAGAAAATCACCAAATATTGAACTTGACTTGGGTGTTATTGGCTCTACCCCTTATGCCATACAGACAGACCATGAAATTTTAAGCACTGCAGACGTGCAAAATAGTAATGAAATATTGATTTGTTTGTGGAGTACTGATGAAAAATGGATTTTTCAATTACTGTTCTCCTCTCTTTCTCAGTGATGTCCTGTAGTAGTGGTTAGGTGTAGGGGTTGTGATTCATTCCATTCTGATTTCTACAGGCAAATGAGCTGTCTGTTCTCCACATTGTGGTGTGACTAATTAAGCAATGAAGTAAAACCTGCAGCAGGATCTGTAACCCCATTTACATACATACATATCTCAGTACCTATCAACTTGTGTGTATTTTGTATTTGTATATATACTACACACAAATTAATTATGTACAAGGGACTGTATTTCAATATTTCGCAGGGTTTTATATTCGCAAATTTTGCGAGCAAGTCATCACAAAAAAAAATTCCACTTCAATATATTAAAAGCCCTTTTAAAGTAATGACAATGTAAATTGCAAAACTTTGCCAAAAAAAAAAAAACACTCATTGACTTTACATAAAATCTGATTTTTTTTGCTGTTCCCCCCAATTTTCCTATTTTTTGTGGTACATCCCCCCCTTTTTTTCAAATCCTGACTCTGCCACTAAGGCAGCTTTATACATTGAATGCCACATGTAGGCCTAATTGCTTGGCGGGACCTTAATGTATGTGCATTACACTGTATGTTTTTTCTTTTCAGTTTAATTATACAATGGGGCTACCTTGGCCTTTCTTGTTCAAATAAAGAATGTACAATGCATGAACAACATCATGATGATCATGACCTATTAAAAACACAATGGAAGGCCTAATGTACAATGAATACATTGTGTGGGTATGCATTCATTCCCAGGGTGGTTTGTAAATTACAAAAACAAGAAAGAAACTATGTTCATATCATGAAAATAAATTTGATAATAATTAGAGAAAATGTGAAGTGAATGCAGTAAGATGGTTAACTTTAGACCGTTAATATGTGAAATTTAAGGGGGAAAAAAGCAGAATTATTATTTCATCATGAAAATATTAAAATTATTGTTTGAAAGGAATGCCCGGTTGGGGTATTGCTGCTTTGAAAACACACATAAATGCAGTGTACCATCTGCTAGAGCTAGAAGAGCATCAACTCAAGCAAAAGGTATTAAAGTGAGCTTACATTATAAATGTAGCTCTCAAGAAATGATATCAAAGATAATTTTGGCATATCTCTTTGATGATGATAACTTCATGATATTGATTTGAGATACCCATCAGTATACATTTTAAAATGATAATTTGTTAATTGATGAAACCAGCCATTTTATTTGCAAACTTTAAATGCTTCCAAGACCTCAAAGATTTAAGGCTCTCTGATTATAGAAAAGAAAGAGAGAAAGAGAAAAAAAAAAAAATCAAATCTCGATGCTTTTCCTTATGTTTTTCTTGTTTCCTTTCCTCCTTAGTGATGCTATAGTGATGTCAGTCCATTAAACCAGAAGTACTTATTAGCATATCAGTAGTTTCAATATTTAGGCAACCCATGTGGAGAGATGTCAATAGAGATAACGTTTGTTTTCGTGATGTAATGCATCCAGATAATTGCCTGACAGACTTTCATGTGAAGTGTGTATGTGATTTTGAGAAGGGTTGAATATAGGGTGAGAGGGATAGGGAGGGAGTAGGTATCTGAAGGGAAGGGGAGGGAGGGGTTGAGAGGTGGGGGCTAGTCTGCAAGCACAGACTCAATTTGACACTTCAACAAATTTCCGTGTAGAGTAGAGTGTCAAATACGGGGAGCTACAGTACACGAGTGAATCTAGTTCTTTACTTCAGACCCTAGTAAGCGAACAACATGGGTTTGTGCCTGCAAACTACATGTAGGTGGGGGCTGCAGTGAGAAGGGAGAGGGAGGGGAAGGAGAGGGAGGGATGGAGAGAGGAAGTATAAAGAAGGAAGAGAGGAAGTGAAGAAGGGAGAAAGAAGAAAAGCCAAGAGAGACCGAATGATAACGAGAGCTAGGAATAAAAAAAAGAGTGATAGAGATTTAAATATTAAAATAAAAGCCTTTCCTCTAGGAGTAAAAATCATTTTCATCTAAAATTTAATGGCACACTTGTATCGTGTCTGTTGTCTGGACTAGTTATTAAAAATTTTGTTTGAGAATTTTATGTGGGATTTAAAATGATTGTTGTTGTTGATTTATTTGCCTTGTCCATCAAAGATCGGCGATATCTGCCATGACATGTCCCATTTATGCTTTCTGAGTATGAAAAACATAACAGGTACATGTATTTTATACCTCCAATGTCCAGTGTTATACAATCCCATTATCCTGTGGTCAGCATCCATTTCCTAAAAGCTATAGAATTAATCTTTTACGGTCCATTTAGTGCCATTGTCAATATTGACTTCTGGACTTCTTTTATGGTCAGCACCCACTCAAATACCTTTTCTTTTCTTCCTTATCCCACTATCTTATTATATCCCACCATGACTTAACTCTATACAAAGACACAAAGGCAGACTTACATTAAGACCAACTTGGTGACCCTTATGAGGTAATTACACCCAAGACACAAGAGTTTATGGTGTTAAATAGATGCTTGATGAGGAAGAAGGGGTTACGTTTTGTGTCCAGCTTTCTTTTTATGTTTTGGAGAGGATATATCCAGTAGTTATTTTTTTTAAAATCATGAATGAATGAACCACAAGTTGGGATGTATCAAGATTGTGAGAAAAGTTTCCAGGATTTAAAGGTAAGTAGAGATGGGACTTGTGACTTCTGTATTGTAGTCATTGAGGTATGGATGGCCTAGCTTTAATAGCAAGTTGGCACTGGGTCCAAGATTGGTCGTTCTGAATCGAGTCTACAAGAAAGACCACTTGGACTGTATAGTAGTCATCATTGTGTCATTAAACTTGACTTCTGACAGAGTCTTGACTGGGATTAAAGTTAATAGAATAGAGGGTTTTTTTTAAGCTGTCAGATATTTCAGTTTTATAGTGGACATGTATGTTATCTTCATGCATTGTACTCTGTAAGTTTTCCGAATATAGAAATCTGCATAATTATACACTCTTAAAAATACCTAGTCAATTGACAAAAAAAAATTCGTCAAAGCATGGTCTTATTTGACAAACTTTTAATTTGTCAAATCAATTTGTCATGGCAGCGGATTTCCTTGACAAATCGTTGACAAATTTGATCAGTGCAAATTCGTTCAAATATTTATGGAAACGTTTGTCATTTGACGAATCTTCATTCGTCATTAAAGGTGGTCTTATTTGGACAAATTTTCAATTTAATTCGTCATCGCTAAATTCGTCAAGTATTTATGGGGAAAGGTTGTCAAATGACAAATTTTAATTCGTCAATAAAAGTGGTCCTTATTGACGAATTTTCAATTGAATTCGTCATGCTAAAAAAATAAATTCGTCATGCTAAAAAATAATTTGTCATGCACTGAAATTAATTCGTAATGTTTGACGAATATTTCATCATGCAAGAACATTAAGTTGTCATAAAGCACTGCAAGGAAATCAATACTTGACGAATCTTTTGCTGTCACTGAAAACAAATTGTCATACAGTACACAAGGTTGTCACAAAAATTACTTTTGCTCATTATATAATCTGTTTATTCAAATCCACATAATGCTCAAACACATGTACAATTTTGGTATTCCTCCAGTCATATTTAAAGAAATTTCATTCAAATTCAGAGATCATTCACTACTTATAACATATATATAGCTTCTCATTAAGGATAACGTATATGTAAAAGTACTTGACTAACATGAAATTCTCCAATATTACAGACATTTAGTGCAGTTTTATCCATTTCAGCCGTTTAAAACCATGGTGACCATTAATTTAAGGGCCCTCTCTTGACAATATTGTGAATTTTCTTTTTTAAAATGATATCAGTGCATTTATTTTTCAAATTTATTGACTGAATATCAATAACCTACATAAAATAATTATACTCTTTAATTTTCAGCTCAATTCATGCAATGAGAACTGATTTTTGACAATACAAATTTTCATAGTTTTGTCGGGAATCCCGACAGAAATCTATTTGAAGTGAAATCGCAAAATTTAACACTTGAACACGTTTGTTTGTTTGTTTGTTTTTTTTATCTTCACTCACCAAAACTTTGGATACAAGCATTCAAACAATGTACAGATGACCTGGAATGCTGACATGTGACAATGATGGGATTTATGACTACTAAACACAGGCTTATGTTATCAACACAAGTTTAAAATTCTGAATCATAAACTTGTATACAAATTAAATGTATCAAAGTGAATGCTGTAAGCTTTGTCATTAAGAAAATATTACAAATTATTTAATGAATTAGATTCATTACAATACAGAATGGATCACAGAATACTTTAAACTGTAAGGTTCTCCATACTGAACAAAATTATAATTCAATTGATATACCGTATTCAAATATATGTGAAGTATATTGCAGTGCATATCAATAAAAAAAAAAACAGTATTGAAATGTCTATAAAATTTGTTTCAAAATATGTCTGTATTTTGATGTTCATAAATGCTTTGAAATCTTATCTTCAGATGTTTTTTAAAAACATATATTTTTGTTCATGCTTGAGAGAACATTAACCTTTTGCTAATCAGCAGAGCTTCTCTAAATCTTTTCATATTATTTTTGCCAATTTTTTAAAGTTTGGTGGAAGTGGCCAAATTGCATATCAAAACGTGAACAGCCAAAAGGACAGTGTATTTTATACCAAACACGCACAGTTCCAACTCAGTGCACTAACGACCAGAAAGAATCTTACGGGAAATGTGTGTACTGGTATAGACTTCTCTACGTTTGACCTTCGATATCGGAAACAATGCACTGAATCTGATGTTCCGTGAAGGACCGTGTAAAAGGTGAGTGCAAGCTGTGCAGTCAGGATCGAAGTATTTTTCAAACGAGGATCATGATTTGATATCAAAAACGCGAGGGAAAATATTGACCAATCAACAAAGAAGTTAAAATCATTGGAAAGAGAAATTAATATATTTCTTCACTCAGCGTAATAGGAAATCGATGCGCTGCTGAATTTTACGGAAAGCTTTTAGTGACTCTGTTTGACCAAAATATCATTTTCACACAGAAAAACGACCCAAAAATGACTAAAAATGGAGATTTAAAGCTTAAAACGCGAGGTTTAGGGTAAAAAAATATTCTTTCCAAGGTTTTATCTTGTTTTATATACATTAACCTCATAAAACCTGTGTAACTAAGTAAACGATCTTCTCGATTTTTTTTTATTCCAGTATATTCAACAAAACTCCGTTTTTCGGGCATTCTTCATTGACAATCGGTGCGTGAAAATGGTTTCCCTAGAAAGAGCCCCAACGTTTTCATATGGCAAACACATTCTGGACAACATCTTCAATAAGTGTGAGCCACTATTATTTCCCAGGTACATTTAAACAATCATAAATTAGTAAATTTACAGAGGGTATATTATAATTTGAACTACCAAATTTAGTAAAGACCCTTATTGATTATTATGCAAAATGAGTGAAACGTGAAAACATGTATTTATTGATGATAATAACATGCCTTCAAACTGAGTGCAAAGCAATTCATTTTATTCCCATTATTTATGAATATTCCTATTGAGTCGGGAAATCAAGGTCAGGACATGTTTGTTGGTGGGCCACTTGTCTTTCACTGGAGCAGGGCGATCTGACAAAATTCTAGTCCGCTGGACCGAGCTTTTCATATTGTAAATGGAAATGTAATATGAAGAAAGGAACATGCGGCAGCGTGAGGCAAGTCCCCGACCTTGGCAACAAGTGTGCCATCAACAAATAGCGAAAACTGTCTTGAATGCACTGGAGAGATTTCATCTGTCCGCACCAAAACAGCTGTTCCTGTGTTCTCACCATCTTCCTATGTGGACACAATTATAAAACAAAGAGAAAGCATTATTCAATGTACTCCAAATTTACTCAAACAATGCTTACTCCAATTAGATCAGACAGATATGGTCGTTCCTCAGCATTTTTGCACTTTCATTTTATAATCATTTCAATATTTTACTATGGTAAAGTTGAATATAATTATCCCAAGCCCTCCTCAAAAAATCACATCCATAGGGGTAAGGGTGCCTATTGAATAATGGATTTTCCTCCTCCCCCCCCCCTTTGTGGTGGTCGTTCTGGCCCGCCCAAAATCATTTCAAAGAGTTTCATTCTTGATTGATTTGAAGCTGAAAATGTACATGGGGGGGGGGGGGTGGGCAGGGGTGAAGAGCACTCAACTATGCTGTTGTACAATGCACGACGAGAAATGCCTAACGGTAGGTTTTTTGTTTTTTCGGTGATAAGCAATGCCACATTTGGGTGTCAAAAACATCAAAATCAGGATTTTTTTTTTTAAATTAAAAGTGCCCCCCACCAATAAAAGGTTTGTTTATGGAGTTTATCACTTAGTTTATGGTATTCATACTGTTTTCTTAACTCTATTACTTGAATTCATAACTAGTATTCTGAATTATACCCCAAAATATTTTGGGTTCATGTCGCCTCTCAAATGTCATATCACATGTACCAGATTGAAGTATTTGAAACCCGATGGTGGATACAGAATTATCAACAATTTTGTTTTTACACCAGAAGAGGTGGTCATGAAACTCGATCCACATTTTGTCATGAAAGTAATGTGTAATCAGCAAGACATTCTTTTACTTGAGACTAATAACTTTAACAACATTTTGACATCCCTCATAAAAGCATCTCCTTACCAGCAAGAAATCATAACAAGAATACTTACCTGGTATCTGAAATGTTGTTTTGTTTCTCCCAGAAGAGCAGGTATTGTTAGGATGGCAGCTTTTGCCTCTGCATCTAAAATAAATAACAAGAAAATCAAAATCTTGCTTAATGTACAAGTTGATTATTGGACCTCCCAACATGCCCCTGACTGGTTTTAGTTCCATTTGAAGTTCATTGCAAAAAAAACATTTGAAAATGATATTTTCTCTACTTACATTCTATGTCATATTGTAAATTTGATCTCAAGATTTTTTTATTATTATTTTCTTTATTACTAGTCCGACCAGCATATGGGACTTTTGACTTTAAAAAAAAAGAGAGAGAAAAAATGCTTAAATTCAATTTTAGATTATTAAAACCCATAAAAGCTTGACAACTGTCTATTCTACTGAAATGCAAATACAATAAACATAGAAAAAAAATACCAAAAGATCAAAAAAAAAGAAATACATATAAGAGATTCACAAATAATAATATAATAATATTCGCAATAATTTTGATAAGGCCATTTTTAAGATTGTTGGAAATGTAAACAGGGATATTTCTAGCAAAAATGGGCATTATGCTATTTGTTTTAAGTGGATTATAAGGAAATATGATTTCCTGAGTTCATTTGCATTATTACTGTATCCCCACCATACAGCCATACATTCTCATAGTTTACATCCAGCTCTACACTTGTGCAAATTTTTGCAGCGATTGAGCGATCCGAAGGGGGGGTTCAAACTGACCCTCTCCGCATAAAAAACCTGGTCTGAAATAGTCCACTTAAAATAAGGTTAAGGGACATAGCTTGATATTAATTAACAGCAATTAAATACATAGAAGAGTGTGGCAAAGTTGAAATGTATGCCTCCACATGGCCAGTTTCTTTTTCACAAATATTACCAGTACCTATTTACCTTGATTTTGTAACCCCCAAATTTTATCATATAATTGCTAATCTTTAAGCATACATCAGACAAGTTTGAATTTGATATGTTATATAGTTTTTCAATTACCGCAAGAACATTTGTGACTTTGAAATTCAACCAATAATCCTATCAATTCATTCTCACTCTGATATGCTTACATGAGCCAAGTTTGAAACTGATTTAAGACAGTGTGGTAGTAGCCTTTATAGTAAAATGTGAGTGGATGAAGTCATCACGACATAGTCACATTCCACACAGACAAAAACCTAGGAAGGGATATTGAATTTACAAATACTGGTATAGGCCCTATGTGTAGAAGATGAAAATCAACTTACCTTTTCTAACTTTCTCATGATCATCTGCAAGTTTTTCAATCTCATTGATAATGATAACAAGTTATCATCCTTTTTCAGTTTAGTTCGCCCTTTGTAGCAGA
>CALNVZ010001721.1:26117124-26165378 GCA_940671915.1 Paracentrotus lividus | reverse complement strand
CAGCATTTCATACACTACCGTTCAAAGGTTTTGGCACAACCGATAACCGTTAACCGCTCCGCCGACCACCGGCGGTGAAAAACCGCAAGTCAGATACGCGCGTGTGAAACTGAAGCACCGCGGTGTGAAACCGAAGCACCGCGGTGTCTAATTTCCATATAATCACAAACGCGTGCGCCGAGTCTTTCCGAGCGCGGCACAAGATACTGAAGCTCAGAAACACTGAAAATTCAGCGCGCACGCAAAGTAAAAACGCAGTGCTTTGGTGTCAGCTAGAACTGGGTCACGCGGCCGTTGGTTCAATGTTCTTGTACCATGAGAATATTGAAAATTTTGAGAAAGGAAATTATTGGATAACTTACGAAATTCTCGGGATATGATCATAGCAAAATGGATTGATAATCGATGAGGGAAGAACGTGTGTCTTATTTCCTATAACCAAAATCCATGTTATAACCAAAGCAAGACGACAGAATTAATGCGTATCATAGCAAATTGATTTATATAATCGAAGCGGGAAGAACGTGCGACTTTTTCAAAAAACCAAAGCAAGACCAGATTATTAACATGCGTCCTTTCCCCTAAAACTTTACTGGCAAGGTGAAAAAAAGTCTTCATTCGATTCCTGGCAACTTGTTATCTTTGCCAGAGCGAGTGCGTTCTCTCTTTTACACACCATATTTCTTCTTTTTTTTTCTTTCATTCTCTTATTATTCTCTTATCTTCTCTCACGGACGTAAAAAGAACTTTCCATGAGATGAGAAGAGTGCTACAGAGAGAGAGGGGAGAGAGTGAGAGAGAAAGAAAGGAGAGAAAGAAGGGGGTGGGAGAAAGGGAGGAGTTCAATTTTAAGTTCAATTTATTTATAAAACAGAAAACGAGTACAAACGTAAATCAATGATGAGATACATAAAATACATGATAGAAGAAGCGAAGCTCTGTGAGTAGGCTACACGTCCTACACTATTAAAGTGGGATATAAATATTGAAGAAATCCATCGACCGAGCTTCGTTTTTGTTGTTGTTTTTTCCATTAAACATTATATGATGAGTTGTATTTTTTGAAATGACAAACAAGCAATGATAAAACATAAACCGCTATAAATCATGATGAAATGCGTCCATGAAGTGATGAGTGAAATGATGAATTACAATGGTGACAGTACCTGTTGTGTTCTCCTTTCCCTTGGCGACGATCTAGGAAATGATGCTTGCTGTATTTTTATAGACTTATTGGCAAACTTTGCTTTATAATCCTCGTCGTCATCGTCGTTGTAATTATCAATTTTTTAAGTTTAGCGTCTTACCACGCATCATTAACATTATATCATGATCTATCAACATCGTCATTATCATTTGTCACCATCATCGTCGTCGTCGTCGTCATTACCAATATCAAGATTGTCTTATACCACGCATCATATATCATAATGTTTATCATCAATAATCAACAATCGTCATTATCATTACTATATTTAGTTTTTTTTTATCACTTCATCATCAAATCATTATCAAAGTCGTCATTAGCAATATCATTTTATTGTAGGCTTAATATCACGCACGCTTCGATACAAATGTAACAGATATTATCATCAAACAACAACATCGTCATCATCGTTTATTTTAATTATTAATATTATCAACATCGTCCATCACTAATTAAAACAATTAATATTAAAGAAACTATAACCCCAGAAGGAAGTGAATACAACGTACCATTCAGCCATGGACAAGTCTGCCTTGTAAGATTACAAGCCTACCAAGACGATCGGGTAGACGATCGAGCATATAACAGGTAGGTCTTTTTCATTATTCTGATTATCCTGTAAGTATACCACTGGCGGGGCGAAATAGCAAAATATATATTTGGGTACTGTTTCATGTATATAAATACAAGCTGTAAGGGAACATTTTTAAACTGCAAAACAAACAAAATTTGCATTACAATTATTCCTGAATAAGTCCTGAATTAAGTCCTGAAATAAGTCCTGATTATATGGTGAATCCAGAAACAAAATATGCATTACGCATGTTCACTAATAACTTGGGTCTATAAATGTACATCGACAATTATTAGTATGTTGCAGGAGTTCTCTTTTTGATATAAACCAGACTATCTTAGATTCCCACCACCTTACCTCCGTCTCATAAAGATATATGCCGCCGACACGTTGGCCTGTCAATGACCTAATTGTTTTGATCTGCGTCGGCACGCGGATATCATATATCAAAACAATGGTGTCATGGTAACGAAAGCTGTTTGAATTAATTCAAGCAGAAGAAATGGAAAAACTTTTCTTTATATTTCCCGATGATTTTTTCAAATGCGGGTATAGGCATGATAATTTCTTTTAAAGCTGGCTCCTTCTTCATATTTGTTTAAATTCCAAGAAAGATAGACCAGGGTGTAAAATTACTGCGGCAGCCCGTACACGAAGTGTACAAAGAAAGAAAGTTGTCTACTTGTAAGAAAGCCTATTATTATTCGATTAAAACAACCAATTTGAGGTCGATACTCAAAAACAATTTAATGTAGGAAAGATTCTTTTTTTTTTTTAATTTACACGTGCCTTGTTCTTGTCAGTTACTATTTCTCTCTGTTTTCTTTATTCAAATAAATATAAATGAATATATCTGTGAAAGCGATCAAAAATTATGCGCACGCTCACCTTCCCCTTTTCTTTCTCTCTCTGCTCTTTCTCTCTCTCCTCTCTCTCTCTCTCTCTCTCTCTCTCATTGTTCATCGTCATTACTAATTTCAACTTTCATCGTAGCCGTACATTCCATTCCATCACTAACAATATTTTCATCAATATCAAAAACATATATATTTCATAACAACGTAATCATCGTCTTTTGTGTTTATCACTTCCACTTATCATCACTCTATGGATAAAAAAAAAATATATATCCCTATAAAAAAATCATTATAATCATATGTCAGGAAAATGGAAAAAGAATTTATTCTACTATTAGTTTGATTTTTTTTTCTTCCAAGTTTCTTACACCATCCCCTCTCTCGTAGACAAAGTCATGCCAGAATTCTTGTTCTTTATGTTCCAACATTTACAATAACGTAAATTTGCAACCTCCAGATAAAAATAAGCAAGGTCGTTGACCTACTCCGGCATGTGTAATTTACACTTTAAACACAATGCCAAACAATGTTGATCTGGTATCTGGCGCCCGTATCAAATATCAATCGTGACATTGTCATAGCAACGAGCAGGAGCTAGGAAATGGATTTCTACTTTTCGTGAAATGACTTTCTGATTTATAAAATTTAAAAAAGGAACATTTAAGAGAAAATCAAGCGGAAGGCGGCGGGGAGGGGTGAAAAGACTGCCATCGATCAACTATATAGGATTATAATGAAGAATCAAGCATCAATGACAAAAAACAATTCATACTTATGTCACATAAACAAGTCTTGTCAAGTTCATTGCTCTCATTTTAACATCACTCTGGACTGTCGTACATGCAAACGTTTTCTCAAAGATTGGGACAGCCCACGTTGAGGATACTTTAATCCTCATCCACATTTCATCACTCGCCTGATGCTTGTTTGATGTTTATTTTTTTTTTTTTCAAACTTGAATTTTACGTTAAAGCGAGGAAGTTTTAAAGGGAGTACGCCAACCAAAATGAGAGCGTGCTGTGACCGAGGCCTTCCCATCCCTTTTCTTACTTTTCGCCTGATGGACACGGGAAATTATATCTGGCTTGTTGCCAGTGATGGGAATATTATTTTGTTGCCAATCAATATCGAGGTTGTCGAGTCTGGCGTCTTAGAAATCAAACATGCGCGAGAGGTGGGCTTGTTTTTTTTTTTTTAATATGACTTTCCGTGGGCAAGGCGAAAAGAAGGAGAGGGAATCCACGTATGATACCCGCATGTACAGTAGTGGTAATTTTTTTATTATTATCATATTTTATTATTATTATTATTGTTTCTTAATTCTGATTGAATAATAAATGGAAACAGAACGGGCTTTGATAAAGGAAGTAATAGTGATCTGATTTGACGCTAAGACCGTCTTGGTTAAATCTTGCAAATGATGAATTTGTTATGTGTGAGTTTTAGGGGGATTCGTTTATGCATTTTTTGATATCTGAACGTATTGTCCTAGAAAATCTCGAATTTCAACATCTTGTAAATCATAAAATTGTCATAGGATTCATGAACAAAAATTAAAAGCAATACCAAAATAAATATCTCACAAGGAGATTGAAGCATAGGCGATCCGTAGCTTTGTAGCTATGTAAGTTCAACTTTGATTTTTCTTCCTTGTTGGAAACTGAAACAAGGACGGTATAACTACGTCGTTGTGATATTAGTTCTGATTAATGCATAGCGGCATACTTGCGCAGGCGGATGCGCGGAGCTGTGCTAGTTGAATTATGCATTGTGAGCGCAGACAGATCCGATAATTTGTAAAACAAAGCCGCGTCTACTATGTGCGGCAGATTGTTTTTCATAGCTAGCGCTACAATTTTGAAAAATCGTCGAAGGCGGCTTAATTGCGGTTCGCTCTCTCTACATTCGGTGCCCCAACGAATATTTTGGTACCGCGGGAGCATGCTAGATAGCGCAGTCTTGCCTTACGCAGGTTCTCTACACCGCACGGTGGATTATCGGCAACCGCGGTGACGTGCCAAAACCTTTGAACGGGTAGTGTATCTTAATGTCATATCGCTGGCTAGAATTCTTAGTTTGCAGGCCCCAAACCCTTGTCTGTTCATAAAGCAACCAATATCAATGATTATACGAAATTTCGGCCTATGCTTTCTTTAAAAAGTTGTTTAGTTACATTTTTATACCTATTTATGAACCAGGGTCATCTTCTCTACCTGAGCGTCTGATCATAAAAGGATTATAATATTCCAGAATGTGAACTACAATCCGCATTAGAAACACAAATATTAGAGACACAAATCAGAAGTTCAAACGAGTTCTGAAAATTTTGAGACCTTGAAACTTCAGTCCATACGCCCTGTATACATTTAAAAGAAGTTTGCTACGTGATCATCAAGAGACATGTACATGGTAGCCTACAATAGTGAGGCAATAGCTGAGATGTACATGTACAAAAATGTAGGCCTATCCATGGACCACCCCTCCCCCAAGTTTTTTCGAAATAGAGTTTTGTGTGCAGGACTACGAGGAGATGATTTCATGCCTTGCATTTATGACTTGAACTGTTGCCATTGGGATCACTGCACTTGACCTCTGACCTGCGGAGATGGTGAGAGGGAGAAGAGAGAGAGAGAGAGAGAGAGATGAGAGAGAGTGAGAGAGAGAGAGAGGGTAAAGATACTAAAAATGGGGAGAAGGTTCGAGGGATATGAATCTTCAGTAATCATGTCAAAGCCACGGTCCTTCTGGATTCAGTTATATAGATCTATTCTAATAGAAATATGAATATCACCCAAGATGAGGATAGAAAGTGCCAGTGAACATTATATCGGCCACCAGAGGGAGTGCGTTGGACTATAGTCCCCGAACTGACGCCCGAAGAATGCGACTATTTTCCTGAGGGCGCAGCCCCGAGGAAAATAGTCGCATTCGCGTTAGTGAGGGGACTATAGTTTCACCAAAACCTCTGAAGGCCGTATATAATGGTTTATATCCGTCATCGGAATAAAATATTCTGAACTCTAGAAATCTAACGTTAGAGGCGATATCTACTCCAAATATTTAGATCTAACCCAGGCCTGCCCTTATCATGATACATCTAAAGAATGATCATAATCTAGGGCCTATAAATAGGCCTAACTTTAAAGGTCTAACTAGATCTACATTATGGGCGTTTTACTGACTCACCTTTGGAGTTGGGTCTCTTCTTCTTTGTAAAGTTGGGTGGCTCTCTGCTAACGTTAGGCTAATCAACACAGTTGTTCTGCGTAGACTTCTACAAACACTTGATCAAACGCCTGACAACATCTAAGCGTTGGCTGTCGCCATTTACAATAAAACTCCCTCAATGAAATCATCGTAGACGAGACGAAAACCTCCGCTTGTTATCACTCATCAGCTCCTCAAACAACATTATTTGCCATTCTTGTCTCACTACTTTAACACATCTACTTGGAAAAATTTCTCTAATCCATGTCCCTGAAATTCCACGATCCTATTCCTAGGCTTAAAGGCGACGCACGATCTGCAAACAGACAGAAATCCCGTCTAGCTACTACGCGAGATCAAAATGTAACAAAAATTGATGAGTCCACGATCACGCGCGTCAAGTATGTACGTACGCGCCACCGTCGTCAAACACAAACCTTACGTCACGCATAGTAGGTGGATACCTTTATGACGTCACGCGAGCGCACACGATACATGTTCGGGACTACGGCAGCGCCTAGCGGCTGGGGGGGGACGGTGGGGGGTTTCAGGCAATGGAACGTGTACGAAAATGGGGGTCTTGCTCTCGCTTAGCTGTCGATCACTAGAGAGGCCACATCGTTTTGATCGAGCCGCTGGCTTATTCGCAGTACTATCCACGCTCAAGGGAATATTCCCGGCTTGTGACGTTCAGATGTCAGATTAGTGGCATCTTTGCACAATTCATGACGTGGTTGGAACTACCGCTTTGGTCACATTGACGGGGTTTAGACCAATCACCTATTAGGATTTCTTATCATGACGGATATAATTTGTATTGTACTCTGTAAACTTTCATATTTACCTCCAAACCAAGGCCTATAATTATGGAAAGTGAAATAAGTCAACCCTTGCCTAAGTCGAACCAAGCATATATCACCACAGTCAAATATATTTTAATGCTCATTCTTTCTGTTATAATTCTATTTGTGTTTTTTTTTTAACCTCTGGCTTTAGTAGAGTCATTCTTTATAAAAGATCAAGCAGTTTTGTTTCAGTCCTCAGATTCAAGCTTTGGGTGTGTTCAATGTCCATTTTCAATTAAACGCCAACATATCGATGCATAACAAAACGCAATTACAGAAACGATGATATAGAAGAGAAACAAAGTGGCGGTGTCTTGTCCTCCACTTCGCTGCGATCGTAAAAGTAAAACTCTTCAGATCTTCAATTCGGATGGAAAATTTAACGTCCTAAAAGAATGCGTTTGAATTCAAGATCAGCTTCATTTTAACAATCTTAGTCATCTGGCGATGCCGAACGAAATGCGACACTGAACACAATTTTAAAGCAAAGTTTCACTGTAGGCCTATAACTATTTGCTTTTAGCCTATTACTTCACACCAACTTTGAAGAAATTTTCAAGGCTAATCCACTCCTAACTTCACATTTTTTTTAACGACACATTCGCATTTACTAGGTAAATTTCCTATCCTCTTATTATTCAAAATCCAGAATGTTCAAATATTAAAACATTAGTTTTGAGACCAATTCAACCATGTTCTTCAAAAGGCAAATTGTTAAATCTCAAAATTGCTTGGAATCTTTAATGACACTTTTTACAGCGTAATCCGTAGAAAGCTCCATGGGATATTAGCTCAATTTTGAAAAATCTGCACCAATTATCCAAATTTTTCCAATTATCCAGTGTTGATTCAGTTACAGATTAATATTAGCTTTATAAATATAAAATAATGTGAAATAATGATACCATTTCATCCCTCTATCGGACCCATAGAACTGTGTATAATAAACAAAACATTTCCTAATTTCAGGAGAAGCGTTCATAGTATTTGATCTAGCAAAATTAAAAGTTCAGATTAAGGTGACCTATTATCCAAAACTAATAAGCACCCTTACTCTAGTCAACCTCTTCAATTTTTTTTTTATAGATGTTTTCCCGAAAAATAAAGTGTATCCTAAATATGCCCACGTTTCTAATTCATGTCGCAGTACTCAATCTCTCAAAAATTAATAACCAATTGAAAGCCCCGCTTTAGTGGATTCAATTGGTCAGCTCAGGCACTAAGTTCATAATTGACGATGCTGGTCCTCTGACTGACAATGGACTCATCAACACACTATAACACCCATTAACTAATTACATATTCCAAGGAGGTAGGCCTACCCCTAAATTATGAATCTAGTTAGTATCCATGCTTGTTATATGGGATGGGACTGTCATATGATGTTTTCAAACGTCTAGAAAAAATAAGACTTCCATAAGTCACATATTTAGGACATTGCAAATCTTCAAACCAACAGACAATAGACCTCTCACGTATTACATTATCCAAACGCCCCCCCCCCCCCTAATGATTCAGTTGACTCCAGGCTTTGTGCGTTGTTTAACCAATAGTTTACCAGATGATGATGGTATTGTAGGTGATCCCATAAAAACGCGGACTAAAGATTTTTATTTTCATCAGATTTGGATGATTCACAACCAACAAGGTGTGATATGCTTGAGTGATGTTGAAATCAACACACCAATTTAAGTCCTCAGTAACCCACAAAGTCTCTTCCCACATGCGTCATTTTGATTAAAGGAATACCAATTATATTTTTGAGGAGTCTAGACACGGAATTACCTTCGATTGCTTATTTTGTTAACGGCTCCTTGTTGGCGCCCACCAGGGTTAATGTTGTAAAAATAAATGACCCGTTATCCTATCTCTCTCCCCCCCCCCCCATCAAAAACTAACAAAAAACAACAACAAAAAAACAAAAACAGGAGAAGAAAAGAAAAGATAAGGTCAAACTATTGTTTTGTCCACTGTCCATAAGTTTTATTTGTCATAATGAAGCAATTGACTCAGCATAATGGGAGTGAACTGTAGCTATTATGTACAACTTTTAGCTACGTTTATCTTCATTATGCTCAAAATTGTAATCCATCTATTCACATGTAATACACATACCTGAAAATATGTTTGATGATAATTTATAAAAGTTTTATAAAAACCCAAAACAGTTGTAAAACACTATTTACATGTCTGCTGGCATTTTTCCCCTGTTTTGTCGTGTGATCCATCTCGTTGCCAAATGTCAAGTTGTACACATTCAACTTTAATTTCTAACTCAAATGTTACCTTTCCAAACAAATTATCTTCTTTAAATATTAGAAATCAAATGTTCAAAAGATCAAATCAGAAAAACAAGTGAAGCTTCATTCATTCCCAAGACCTAAACATTTCAGAAAGGGAGTTGGAAATGTGTGTCTTTTCGTCATTTTCAACCCCAACAAATTTGCTCGCGGAAAGCGTTGTTTATTGTGTGTCAAACTAGGTTGGGGGAAGCAATGTTTTGTTAGAATAAAACAGCCTAGGAAAAGCGTATCATACTCAACAAAGGGAAAAAGAAAATAACAAAGGGAAAGTTGCTTTCTACAATTTACCTCATTTAGCAAGCATCTGGGTGTAGAGGGTACAATACCCGCTTTGTTGACACAAGGCGCAGTTATAGTCGCCTCAGTTAGACATAGGGGCATACATTCGCTTTTGTCGAATATCTTAACTGCATTTGATCAACAACTGAAAACATTGCTTTCTGCACATACTTTATTCTTGTTTTTTTCACTTTGGAGTGATGTGGAATTGTTTTTTTGGAAAGCACCCTGAATTTAAAATCAATATTTGTGAAAAGATATTACAAGAAATAAATTTGACTTGTCTTAAAGGAGGAGTCCGGGAGCTAAATTAAAAATTTTTGGTAAAGTTAAAGCTAAAATTTAACAAACACAAACACAGAAAAATTTCATCAAGAATCGGATGAAAAACAACAAAGTTATGCATTTTTTTTACAGGTATTGAATTTTTTTTCTAAAAAAGTTCTTGACATTGTGCTTCGATTGTCTCAGTTGTGAAAATTTGAGGAGTATTCAAATGAGCAAGAATGGGATCGATAGTCACAGGTCCCGCCTACTTCTTGCTGTATTTCGATTATTGAAATCCTATTTTTCCTCAGTTTTCATTTATTGCGTATACAGAAGAATCTATCCCTGCATTAATGAAAAAGGTTAAAAGCACTTAGTGACCTTGAACATCCACAAGGATTAATCCCTAGTTTTTATTCCTTGGGCAGAAAAATCTTGATAATTGGTATTTCACTACAATAAAATAACCAAAAAAGTAGGGAGACGGACTGGACATCATCAGTTTGCCATCTTGAAGATGGCCAAAAACTGTTTTCCTAAAAAAATTCAAACCAGAAAATTCATATATACTTTTGCTACTTTTCTGATCCTATTTTGATGAAATTTTCCAAACCGAGTTTGCCTTTTTAGATTTTACTTTATTTTTTCTAATAATGCAAAAATTCCAGCCTGGAGGATCCTTTAAATATGGATTTCATTTTTAAATATTCCAAATCACTTTAGCTTAATTGATGATCTGTAATAATCATATAAAACTATTACAATTAAGATAATTAATTCCTGAAAAAAAAACCCAGCTTCTTTCCCAAGAATCTCAGCTAAAGGTTTAGGTAAATGTCAAGCCAACTTCGAATGTAGTCTTGCTTTTTGCCTTCACTTCTCTCTATGATTATCATTACAAATTTGTATGACGGATTTTACCCAGCGAAATTCTGCCTTCTTGGAATTATTGCTAATCCCTATGCATGAACTGACAAGATGGAAGAGATAATTATATGAATAATTCATCATGGAGGGGGATGAAGATTAATTCTAATCATGCCAAAGATGTTGTTGGTGTTGAGTGTTAGAAAATTTCTATCTCTTAGTCCTAGATTTCATGCTGTTTTAATGACTATTTGTTTAAAAAAAAAAAAAAAAATTTGTTCTTTCTGAATAATTTGGATAATTGTTGTGATAATAATAATTCCGGAGCCGATAGAAAAGGATGATGATTATGATAATTCATCAAATTTCATCAGGAAAAAACCCGGATGAGATTCATTTCTAACCATCCCAAAAGAAGATAATTTCCCTGTAGTTCTTGATTCCAGACTTTTTAATGGTTATTTGTTAATAGAAATACAGATGTACATGTATGTTGCGTTCAGATAATCAATGATAATAAAGATAATTTCCAGAGGATACCATGTAGCAAGAGCATGAAAATTATGAATAATGTTATATTTCATCAGAAAGATGTGGTGAAGATGCTATTAGATTCCCTGACTTTAAAATATAGTGTTAAGAAATAAACGATTTCTTCAAAAAATTAAAAATAATGTTAATAATTTCTAAATAAGATAAATAATGATAATAATTTTTAAAATAATAATGAACAGTATTCAATTTCTGAATATAATAATAATAATAATACACTGAGATAATTTCTAAATAATGATAAATGATCACAATTTTCTAAATTAATAATAACGTGATAATAACTTCTAAATAATAATAAAAGATAAACAATTATAAATAATATAATAATTGATGTATAATTTCTAATAATTCCAGAGATGAAAGAGAGACAAAGCAGAGCATCTGCTTCCACAATGTTTGGAGGTCTTTATGCAATAACAAGACGGTAATTATGCTGCTCTGATGTTAGTCTACAACATTGTACATGTACATGTGTATGCTACTATGTGTTTTCAATATCTCTCCGGGCATGTTATGTTTTTCTAAAAACACCATTTAAAGATTTCCATTAAAAGGTTGACATATACTGGGAATTACTCATTTGATTCTAAATGGATTTTTTCCATTTTGCTTTTAAATGCATGTTATCCCGGAGGATTATTTGTAGTCCATACACACTCATGATGGAGTTGATATTTTCTTTACTGTTCTTAATTGATTTAAAATCATCTTTTATACAAGAACCAGAAAACATATGTTGTGACTAATGCATGATTTTTTTACATTTTTTTTTTTGGGGATCTCTCTCTTTTTGTCTAGATACGCGGTTTGCCTACGCGGTTCCACACCGCGGTGGATCGCAACCGCGGTGACGTGCCAAAACCTTTGAACGGTAGTGTATCTTATGTCATATCGCTGGCTGTTCTTAGTTTGCAGGCCCAAACCCTTGTCTGTCATGAAGCATACAATACAATGTACGAAATATAGGCCTATGCTTTCTTTAAAAAGTTTGTTTAGTTACATTTTTATACCTATTTATGACCAGGGTCATTCTGTCTACCTGAGCCTGATCATAAAAGGATTATTAAATTATTTCAGAATGAACTAAATACATGTAGAAACAAAATATTTGAGACAAATGCAAAGTCAAACGAGTCTGAAATTTGAGACCTTAAACTTCAGTCCATACGCCCTGTACATTTAAAGAGTTTGCTACTGATCATCAAGAGACATGTACATGTAGGCCTACAAAGTGAGGCAATGCTGAAGATGTACATGTACAAATGTAGGCCTATCCATGGACCATACCCCTCCCCCAAGTTTTCGAAATAGAGTTTGTGTGTGCAGACTACAGAGGAGATGATTTCATATGCCTTGCATTTATGACTTGGAACTGTTGCCCATTGGGATCACTGCACTTGACCTCTGACCTGCGGAGATGGTGAGAGGGAGAGAGAGAGAGAGAGAGAGAGAGAGAGAGAGAGAGAGAGAGAGAGAGGGTAAAGATACTAAAGATGGGGAGCAAGGTTGAGGTATGAATCTTCAGTAAATCATGTCAAAGCCAGGTCCTTCTGGATTCAGTTATATAGATCTATCTAATAGAAATATGAATATCACCCAAGATGAGGATAGAAAGTGCCAGTGAACAGTTATATACGGCCACCAGAGGGAGTGGTTGGAACTATAGTCCCCGAACTGACGCGAAGAATGCGACTATTTTTCCTGAGGGGCGCAGCCCCGAAGGAAAATAGTCGCATTCGCGTTAGTGAGGGGACTATAGTTTCACCAAAACCTCTGAAGGCCGTATATAACTGGTTTATATCCGTCATCGGAAATAAAATATTCTGAATCTCTAGAAATCTAACGTTAGAGGCCGATATCTACTCCAAATATTTAGATCTAACCCAGGCCTGCCCTTCATCATGATACATCTAAGAATGATCTATAATCTAGAGGCCTATAAATAGGCCTAACTTTAAGGTCTAACTAGATCTACATTATGGGCGTTTACTGACTCAACCTTTGGAGTTTGGGTCTCTTCTTCTTGTAAAGTTGGGGGTCTCTGCTAACGTTAGGTCTAATCAACACAGTTGTTCTGCGTAGACTTCTACAACACTGATCAAACGCTGACAAACTAAGCGTTGCTGTCGCCATTTACAATAAACTCCCTCAATGAAATCATCGTAGACGAGACGAAAACCTCGGCTTGTTATCATCATCAGCTCCTCCAAACAACATTATTTGCCATCTTGTCTCACTACTTTACACATTACTTGGAAAAATTTTCTCTAATCCATGTCCCTGAAATTCCACGATCCTATTCCTAGGCTTAAGGCACGCACGATCTGGCAAACAGACAGAAATCCCGTCTAGCTACTACGCGAGATCAAAATGTAAACAAAATTTGATGAGTCACGATCACGCGCGTCTCAAGTATGTACGTACGCGCACCGTCGTCAAAACAAACCTTACGTCACGCATAGAGGTGGATACCTTTATGACGTCACGCCGAGCACACGATACATGTTCGGGCTACGGAGCGCCTAGGGCTGGGGGGGGGGGTGGGGGTTTCAGCAATGGAAACGTGTACGAAAATGGGGTCTTTGCTCTCAGCTAGCTTCGATCACTAGATAGGCCACTATCGTTTGATCGAGCCGTGGCTTATTCGCAGGTACTATCCACGGCTCAAGGGAATATTCCCGGCTTGTGACGTCAGATGTCAGGATTAGTGGCATCTTTGCACCAATTCATGACGTTGGTTGGAACTACCTTTGGTCACATGACGGGGTTTAGACCAATCACCTATTAGGATTCTTATCATGACGGATATAATTTGTATTGTACTCTGTAAACTTTCATATTTACCTTCCAAACCAAGGCCTATAATTATGGAAAGTGAAATAAGTCAACCTTGCCTAAGTCGAACAAGCATATATCACCCAAGTCAAATATATTTTAAAGTCATCTTCTTGTTATATTCTATTGTAGTTTTTTTTTTAACCCTGGCTTTATAAGTCATTCTTTAAAAAGATCAAGCAGTTTTTGTCAGTCCCTTCAGATTCAACTTTGGGTGTGTTCAATGTCCATTTTCAAATTTAAACGCCAACATGAATCATGATACAAAACGCAATTACAAAACGCTGATATAAAGAGAAACAAAGTGGGTGTTCATTGTCTCCATTCCTGATCGTAAAAGTAAACATCTTTCAGATCTTCATTCGGAGGAAAATTTTAACGCTGAAAAAGATGCGTTTTGAATCAAGATCAGCTTCGATTTTACAATCTTGAGTATTGCGAATGCGACGAAATGCGACACTGAACACAATTTTAAGCAAGTTTCACTGTAGCCTATACTATTGCGTTTTAGCCTATTAACTTCAAAACTTTGAAGAAATTTTTCAAGGCTAAATCACTCCTAACTCTACCATTTTTTTAACGACACATTCGCATCTAGTAAATTTCCTATCCTCTTATTATTCAAAATCCAGAATGTTCAATATAATTAACATTAGTTCTGCAGACCATTCAACATGTTTCTCAAAAGCAAATTGTATAAATCTCAAAATTGTTGGAATCTTTTAATGACACTTTATTAACCAGCGTAATCCGTAGAAAGCTCCATGGGATAATTAGCTCAATTTGGAAAAATCTGCACCAATTATCCAAATTTCCATATTATCTGTTGATCAATTAAGATTAATGATAGCTTTATAACTATAAAATTATGTGAATAATGATACCATTTCATCCCTCTACCGACCATTAGAACTGTGTTACACAACTTCCTATTTCAGGAGAAGGTTCATTAGTTTTGATCTAAGCAAAATAAAGTTCAGATTATCAGGTGACCTATTATCCAAAACTAATAAGCCTTTACTCAATTTTTTTTTATAGATGTTTTCCCAAAAATAAAGTTATCTAATGCCCATCTTTCAATTCATCGCATCTCAATAAAAATTAAATACCATTGAAAGCCCGCTTTATGATCAATTGGTCAGTCATGCACTAGTCATATTGACGATGCTGGCTCTGACTGACAATGGACTCATCAACCACATAACACCATACTAATTTACATATTTCCAAGGAGTAGGCCTACCGCCTAATTATGAAATCTAGTTGTATCCATGCTTGTTATATGGGATGGACTGTCATATGATGTTTTCAATCGTCTAGAAAAAAATAAGACTTTCCATAAGTCACATATTTAGGACATGCAAATCTTCAAACCAACAGACAATAGACCTCTCACGATATTACATTATCAAACGCCCCCCCCCCTAATGATTCAGTTGACCAGGGCTTTGTGAGTTGTTTACCAATAGTTACAGATGATGAGGTATTTAGTAGGTGATCCATAAAAACGCGGACTAAAGATCTTTTATTTTCATCAGATTTGTGTGAATGCTTGAGTGATGTTGATCAACACCAATTTAAGCCTCAGTACACGTTTTAATGGTCATTTTGATTAAAGAATACAATTATATTTTGAGAGTCTAGACAGAATTACCTTCATGCTTATTTTGTTAACGTCCTTGTGGCGCTCACCAGGTTATGTTGTAAAAATAAATGACCCGTTTATCCTATCTCTCTCCCCCCCCCCCCATCAAAAACAAACAAAAAACAAAACAAAAAAAAAAAAAGGAGAAGAAAAAGAAAAAAAGGTCAAACTATTGTTTTGTCCACTGTCCATAAGTTTTTTTGTCATAATGAAGCAATTGACTCAGCATAATGGGAGTGAACTGTAGGCTCATATGGTACAACTTTTAGCTACGTTTATCTTCATTATGCTAAAATTGTAATCCATCTTATCACATGTAATACACATACCTGAAAATATGTTGATGTAATTTTAAAAGTTTTTATAAAAACCCAACAGTTGTAAAAACTATTTACATGTTGGTGCATTTTCCCCTGTTTTGTTCGTGTGATCATCTCGTTGCCAAATGTCAAGTGTACACATTCAACTTTAATTTCTAACTCAAATGTTACCTTTCCAAACAAATTATCTCTTAAATATAGAAATCAAATGTCAAAAAGATCAACATCTAGAAAACAAGAGCTTCATTCATTCCCAAGATAAACATTCAGAAAGGAGTTGGAAATTGTGTCTTTTTCGTCATTTCAACCCAAAAATTTGCTCGGGAAAGCGTTGTTTATTGTGTGTCAAACTAGGTTGGGGGAGCAATGTTGTTAGAATAAACAGCCTGAGGAAAAGCGTATCATACTCAACAGAAGAAAAAGAAAATAAAAGGGAAAGTGCTTTTTCTACAATTTACTCATTTAGCAAGCATCTGGTGTAGAGGGTACAATACCCGCTTTGTTGACAAAGGCGCAGTTATAGTCGCTCAGTAGACATAGGGCATACATTGCTTTTTCGAATATCTAACTGCATTGATCAACAACTGAAACATTGCCTTCTGCACATACTTTATTCTTTTTTTTTCACTTTGAGTGAGTGAATTGTTTTTGAAAGCACCTGAATTTAAAATCAATATTTGTGAAAGATATTACAAGAAAAATTGACTTGTCTTAAAGGAGGAGTCCGGGCTGAAATTAAAAATTTTTGTAAAGTAAAGTAAAATTTAACAAACACAACACAGAAAATTTCATCAAAATCGGATGAAAAACAACAAAGTTATGCATTTTTTTAGGTATTGAATTTTTTTCGTAAAACAGTTCTTGACATTGTCTCATTGTCTCATTTAAATATTTGAATATTCAAATGAGCAAAATGATGATGTCACAGTCCCCCTACTTCTTGTGTATTTCATTATATGAAATCCTATTTTTCTCATTTTTTCATATATTGCGTATACAGAAAATCTATCCCTCATAATGAAAAAGGTAAAAGCACTAGTGACCTTGAACATTCCACAAGGATTAATCCCTGTTTTTATGTCCTTGGGGCAGAAAATCTTGATAATTGGTATTTCATACAATAAAATACAAAGAAAGTAGGGGGACTGAGACATCATCAGTTTGCCAATTTGAAGATGGCAAAAACTGTTTCCTAAAAAAATTCAAAACCTAAGAAAATTCATAACTTTGCTATTTCTGATCCGATTTTGATGAAATTTTCAGTGTTGTGCTTTTTAGATTTTACTTTATTTTTCTAATAATGCAAAAATCCAGCCTGGAGGAGTCCTTTAATATGGATTTGCATTTTAAATATTCAAATCACTTTAGCTTAATTATGATTGTAATAATCATATAAACTATACAATTTAAGAATAATAATCCTGAAAAAAAACCCAGCTTCTTCAAGAATCTCAGCTAAAGGTTTAGGTAAATGTCAGCCAACTTCGAATGTATCTTGCTTTTGCCTTCACTTCTCTCTATGATTATCATACAATTTGTATGACGGATTTTACCCAGCGAAATCTGCCTTCTTGAATTATTGCTAATCCCTATGCATGGAACTGACAAAGATGGAAGAGGATAATTATATGAATAATTCATCATGGAGGGGGATGAAGATTAATTCTAATCATGCCAAAGATGTTGTTGTTGTTGTTGTAGAAAATTCTATCTCTGTAGTCTAGATTTCATGCTTTTTAATGATATTGTTAAAAAAAAAAAAAATTTGTTCTTTCTGAATAATTGTGATAATTGTGATAATAATAATTCCAGAGATAGAAAAGGATGATGATTATGAATAATTCATCAAATTTCATCAGGAAAAACCCGGATGAAGATTCATTCTAACCATCCCAAAAGAAGATAATTTCCCTGTAGTCTTGATTCCAGACTTTTTAATGGTATTGTTAATAGAAATACAGATGTACATGTATGTTCTTTCAGAATAATAATGATAATAAAGATAATTCCAGAGATACATGTAGAAGAGCATGATAATATGAATAATTTGTTATATTTCATCAGGAGAGATGTGGATGAAGATGCTATAGATTCCTGACTTTTTTAAATTATAGTGTTAAGAAATAAACATTTTCTTCAAAAAAAGTAAAAATAATGTTAATAATTTCTAAATAATGATAAATGATAATAATTTTTAAATAATAATGAACATATCAATTTCTGAATAATAATAATAATAATAATAACACTTGTAATAATTTCTAAATAATGATAATGATCACAATTTCTAAATAATAATAACGATGATAATAACTTCTAAATAATAATAAATGATAACAATTTATAAATAATAATAATAATGATAATAATTCAATAATTCCAGAGATGAAAGAGACAAAGCAGAGAATCCTTCCACAATGTTTGGAGGTCTTTTATGCAATAACAAGTACGGTAATTAGCTCTCTGTATGTTAGTCTACATACATTGTACATGTACATGTGTATGCTGTGTTTTCAATATCTCTCGGGCATGTTATGTTTCTAAAAACACCATTAAAAGATTTCCATTAAAAGGTTTGACATATTACTGGGAATACTCATTTGATTCTAAATGGATTTTTTCCATTTGCTTTTAAATAGCATGTTTATCCCGGGAGGGATTATTGTAGTCCATACACACTCATGATGGAGTTGATCATTCTTTACTTTTCTTAATTGATAAAATCATCTTTTATACAAGAACCAGAAACATATGTTGTGGACTAATGGCTATGATTTTTTATTTTTTTTTCTGGGGGGGGGGGCAGTGGCAGATAAATTGTACTCTGCTAATTGATCAATGCACTTTGTTGCCATATTTGGTTTGGATTCAATGCCATTGAGAAAATGAAAGTTTTTGTAAATGGTTTATGTGTTGCATCATCAAATTGCATGTTTTGCAACTGCCTTTAAATCCTAAACTTTTTCAGTACCTCACAATATTCCTTGTTGTTATCATGGACACTACTATCATTTTTTTTTTTTTAAAGAGAGAGAGAGAGAGAGAGAATAAAGTATCTTTAATACTCCTGGCCCATGTACAGTTATTGAATTTAATATAGGCTACTTGTTGAAACATACTTTGATAAATTTAATATTATTATTATTAATATATATTACTTTAATATGGAAACATTTTGTCACCTTGATATTCTGTTTATTGGAAAATAATATTTTTCAATTTGAGATGTTATGGATTGCAAATGTCTTTGACCTTGTGCAAACAGTGTGCAATTAATTTTCTTGATAAATACCTCACTCTCTAGATATTTGGTTATTGTTAAGTCATTGTAATATTGCACTGAACCGAATTGCCTACGTCAAATCCCACCTACGGTCTGTAAAAACTGACACAATCTGCTTCTTTTCACATATTTATCTGGTTAATACTCGGTTCACAAATATTTTAATTGCCTCAATGTTTACTTGAAGTAAGATACACATCTTATGATTGCGGTCAAGTTAAGTTTTTTTTTTCAAGACATCATACTTGAAAGAAAGCAGGTCATGTATACATACAGTACAGTTTGTAGTTACTATTTTGTATTTGCCTGTTCTATGTGAACATTTTTGCAAATAGATATACATATGTAATATTTTTAATCTCTTTATCATTTTCTTTATAAATGCAGATTAACCATTGACGGTAGCAGGGCATACTAACTGACAATTTCACCGTGGACATTGAATTTTTATAAGGTAAGCGTACTTGAACCTATGTAATATGTGCAATGTCATTTCCTATTTTCGTAAACAGTGGAAACTCGTTATACTGAGTTCCGTGGGAATATTGAAATTACCTTGTTACATTTGTATCAGTCATCTCTTTACATCAGGGTAAAAAACACACAAAAGAATACCAAGCTGGGAACAGAAAAATTTGTTTTGTCAAGGATCTTGTCATATCATGTGCCTCGTTGTAACGTGTTTCTACTGTATTGGTTTTGAAACTTTTCGCGAAAGTATCATGCTTGCAAACTTTCTGGTTTGACAGTACTACAGTGTGTCCCAAAAAGAACTATACACTTTTGAAATGGCTACCAAATAAAAATATAAGATTCTTGGATAAAAAGGTTGTATGTATATAAGACTCATATCCTCAACTATCATTATGACACCAAAAATTCCGAAAATAACGCATGCTTCAGTGAGTAATGCTCACTTTTGTAAAGGACACAAAAATTACCCTGCGCAGGAATTTACTATTCATTTTGCACCTGGTTATGGAACGCCATGAATGAGTCAAAATTAATGATGGAATAAATCAGCCAACAGAGTCAAAGATAAACCAAAAGTCAGACAAAAAAATTAATATTATGCAAAAATGTTATGTTTCACTATTTGTTTTCATATCATTGATTTATGCTTTGACTTCAATTTATTTTTGTCTTTGTTGGCCGATCGATTCCATCATTAATTTTGACTCCTTCATGGCGTTCCATAACCAGGTGCAAAATGAATAGTGAATTCCTGCGCAGGCTAATTTGCGTGTCCTTTACAAAAGTGGGCATTACTCACTGAAGCATGCGTTATTTTCGGAATTTTTGGTGTCATAGTGATAGTTGAGGATATGAGCCTTATATACATATAAATCTTTTCCGCAAGAATCATATATTTTTCTATTTAGTAGCTATTTAAAAAGTGTATAGTTCTTTTTGGGACGCACTGTATATCGTCTGTTGGGAGCCAGAAGGGCGTTATTGCATCTTATAGATGTTCCATTGAGAGCCAGAAGGGCGCTATTACTGTATAAAGTCAATGGTAATAGCGCCTTTCTGGCTCCCAACGGAACATCCTTGATCTGCAATAGCGCCCTTCTGGCTCCAAGCCGACGATATATGCCTTACTTCAGGGCCACGATATTCATGCCCGCTTTTGATGGTCGACAAGTGTCCCAACTCTAAATATTTACACTTGGGTCAAGCAAGCTTATATAAATGCAGTTGGACACTGATTTATGCAGGAAAGTAGGGCGTCAATGTCAGGCCAAATCGGTGTGCATACACCAGTATTCAAATATACATGTAGGTTGTCATTTGTTGACAAACACTTTCCTAAAAAAAAAAAATCTACTATATGTCTGCATTAGTTTTGTGTCATTAAAATTTGAATATGCTGTCTTGTAACATTTTTGAAAATATATCTTCGTAGAGACGTCCTCGCGACTAGGATACTCCGAGACGCCTCCAACATTTTTTTGTGTTGCGAAGAAGTCTCAGACGTTTTTGAGACGTCTCGGCGACTCATGAGCCGTCATGGAAACTCATGAGATCTCGCAGAAACTCAGGAGATGTCTCTGCAACTGGTATCAAATCCATTTCAAATACATCTCAAATCTGTCCCAAACTAGTCTCAAATTCGTTTCATGGCAGTCGAGATTCCACCAATATGCTACTGAGAGAAAGAAGTGCAGTAAAAATGGCTTATCTAACTTCTGAGAATGCAACATGTGCAGTCAGTCCAACGTTTCTATTTTTGTTGTTCGTAAACAAAGCCAAGACTTCTTTATTACTTTTATTGTTGAATCAAAGAATGTCTTTCTAGTTTGAAACGTAATTAAAGTCTTTGATTTATTGGGGATTAAAAGAGACATGAATAGGCTCTTAGCATTAAAGGATTACAGACATAATAAACATAAACATTTACACTTGTGGTCTGAATCAGTAAAGCAGAATCACAATTGGTCTTGCGTTTTTACTTAGCGGCTTACTTTGTGTGCTTATTCTTCAGATGAGATTCCTGTGATTATACTCATTGGTTTTTAAAAAAAATGACTTCACCTCTAATATTTAAGAAATATTTTAATTTCTCCAATTAATGCTGTTATGAATGCAAACATTGATTACAACAAGAATGATTAAAAAAAAACAAACAAACAAATTCAAACTTATATTTTCTATAACTGCCAGATTTAAGTCAATATTATTTGAAGGTGTATAGATGTACATTCCCATACTGTACATCAGACAACCTACATACATTTACATAGTCTTCAAATCAGATTAAAAGTTCATTTCTAATACGCTCCATGATGAAACAAACATGTGGATATTTTGTATAGAAGCAAGATACAATTATGAGTTCATTGTTTGTCCCTAATTAAAATTGGGGGCTTATTTCCCAGCTAAATAGCAATAGCAAACTACATTCTTATAAACCAAGGTTTAAAAATAAAGTAACAGTGTACATTGTAGAACAGAAATGAGAGAATGTGTCAACAACATGCAATCTACCGCAAGAGAGCAAATACTTTTCTTTGCAAGTCATAGAAATAATGGAGAAAGTTAGAAAAACATAACTCTGTTGTATGAAGCAGAGAACACTCTTGTACTTTCAATGTCAGTTTTAGAGTGCGACCCCTTGAGCAAGTTTGCTTAAAAATGAAATCATTGTTCCGATACAATTCAGAACCATTCACTACCTTTCTAAAGAAAGAATTCCTTACCAGCCCCAGCTCCTTAAAAGTCAAACCACGCACAAGATCTCGAGTTTGGCGGCCGAGTCTACGGCTCGAAGCAACTCACATTGCAATTTCCGAAGTATTTCACACGACCGATTATGATTTTGCATGTCGTTGAACAATCCTGACCCGGGGGTAATTAACGATTTTCTGTTTGGCACGCTTGTCTTCTTTGTAGCGTAGAAGAGGGATTTGAAGTGTTGTGATAAGGATAGAAATCTCAAACACAAAAGGAAAAATACTTGAAAGAGTCACGATATTCGCCCATAACTCTGGTATGGAATAGCACCTCAATTGCACCATAAGACATACTCCAAACAACCCATTTTGGACTATCGTCATTTTTTTGCCGATTTAGTGTCGGTTTCGTAGTGTGATTGGAAAAAAAGGGTGAAAGGGTGAAAAAAAGCTAAATGTTGGGCCTATAGTTTCTTGGAATTAACCCCTTAGTTTGAGGTGTTTGTTGGCTGATTCTTCGTTTCATTTTTTCAGTGAAAGTGCAATGTAGTTTAGACCTCCTTCCCTACTCTCTAAAAGCAGTCAAAATAGAAATAATTTAAACAGCCTATTTTAATTATTCCACCTAAAAAATAAATTTTGATAAGTTGCTCAACTAGCATCCGTTTTTCTTTAGGTCTTATCAGCCCTGTGTTGGCTATATTTGATAATTTCTTTTTACGAAACCTAGTCTTTAACAATAAGTACTTTTGTTCATAATTGTAGGCCTATATCTTGATTCCCTGATCATCAATTCAGTAAAACAGACTGTATAGAAAGACTATCGATCATAATATACAATGAATGGAGGAAGCCCAGGCAAGAAGGCCTCTACAGTTTAATTATTTTTTTAATGATGTGAAAACATTGTACAAGGGCAATATATTATTTTATTATCCTGATTAGAACCGTGGGACAGGGGATAAGCTATCAATGGAAGCAGTATCGTTAGAGCTACAAATATGAAGGTTGATAGGCTGTTAGAAGTACATTGTACATAGGAAATCCTTTAACGAGTCCCACGATAATACGAACGTCCAGCAATAATACGTAAATTTGTGCATTTTAATAGATGATACATAATGCACTTCATTATGTATCACTTGTAGGTCTTCTGGGGAAAATTCTACAACTTCATTTTGTTAGGTTTCCCCCGGTGTGGATGATCATAAAAATAATTAATGACTAACACCTCTCCCAAGAGAGATATGTCTTTTTTTTTTGGACTCTGTTGGTCTTTTTAAAAATTTATATCTCATTTTTATAAAAATTAGTATTCATTGAGACAAAATAATTGTGAGTCTGGTGCCACTGAGGATTAGAAATTGATTTTTAATTCAAATTTCCATCACTGTTGAAAGTGTGCATTTTTGGTGATTCACAATTGCACTTCAGAATTCCAAGTACATAGTACGTGTAGGTCTTCCCAAAGAATCTCTGAACTATAATTGTAATGTGTGTATTAGTCTTCAACGGGGATAATAATGAAAAATTATTGATAAAATTTATCTTTCCTTTGGGAGATGAGTAGTTTTATGGACTTTGTTGGTATATTTAAGTCTCATTGTTAAAAAAATATGAATTGTAAGAATACAAAAATACAAACAATATTAGTTTATAAGTGTTTTTTTACAGGTTGATGCGGATAGTCTCGTAAACTGTTCAGCACTATAGACTTTTAAAACTTTTTTTCATGTATTACAATAAAAAATTTATAAAGTTAAAAATACAAAGTTACAATTTTTTTCAGAGCATTGTTCTCTCACAGCTTTTTAAATGTTAACAATTTTACCTTCATAGGGGATGTTGATAACAATCACTCGTAAATTAATCATCGCTATAATGTAAATTGGGTCAAATTGGCAAGACATTCTCATGAATGCTAGTTTATCCTTGAGCCCAGTCACAATACCTTGAAATATTTATGCTCCATTAATCCATAACAAAACAACGTGGACTTCCAATCAAATTCTTTACAAATGCTAATGAATCTTTCATTAGTAGTTCGATGAACTTGCTCGAATGGAACGTAAATTTTAGATGGATACGATTAATTGATAATGAATGTGCGGAAATGGTATTCACGCTGTGCACAAAGTGGGTCGTGGATATTGAGCACACATGCACACAAGTAATTGTTTAGACCCCAGGTTAGCTGTTATTGGTTGATTTATTAGTAAAAAAAAAAAACTCTTTTATAGCGTACATGTACAATGTTCTAGTTAAATTTCATCAATCATTAGATTTGAAGAAAAAAAGAGAAGAAAATGGTAATGTGGATAAATACTGACATCAAATTTATTTTGCTGCCGCTCTACAAGTCCATCATGCACATGAAAGTATGGGTCTTTCTAGCAGGGGCATTGATCCTCAAAACGCAGGTTGGATTGGGTAGGGGGTTAATTTTACATGTTCTGGTTTACACTAAATTGATCTATGGTACACAATGCGTCCATGTATTTTTCTCTCCAAAAGTTTGTTCTTTCATTCTTTTTTTTCCCCTTCCTCAATGCAGAAATTAACTTATTATTTTTAGTAGGCCTATATTTTTGAGGGAGTGGGCATCTAATTACCATCAATTCACCCAAATTTCCACAAGTACAATGCAAGTTGAATTGCATTTAGGCCAATAAATTGTATCCCAGTTTATTTCACTGGATGGAATTGAGCACCCTCATTGGCCCTCTCAAGTCCATTGCCCCCAGAGAGAAAGTTGTATTGATTGTGTGCTCTGGTTCAACGAACTCAGTAGAAACACTGAAATCATTACATGTACTTTATTACTTACAAGTTGCTCAGTTCATAATGATTGCTAAGAATATTGGATATGTTCTCCTTCATTTGTCAAAGTTAGCTCCTGAATTCAATAATTTAATTTTGAAATCACATGTTTCATATGTATCATATAGCCTACAGGTTGAGCAAATTCAGCTGTAATTATATTAAAGTTATTCTCATATCATAATCATTTTGTGTTAAGAATTGTTTAAATGTTTTTTTTTAGACTTTAGGTGGTATGTTTGATGTTTAATTGATTAGGATATCATCATTAATCTACAGTACTATTTCCCCCTAGTTCATGAGATAGAATTGTGAATTTTTAATGCAAATGTATGAAGTTATAGCTTAGTCAATATCAATTTGTAGTTGCTTTACTTCCATGCGATATATACAATGTAGTAGGTAAGATAATAAAATAGCCTTTTCGTAATTCAGAAATATCTAATATTGACAGGTAATAAAGTGCACTGGTGCTATTACATCAGAGGTTTGTTTTTATGACAGAGTTGTAATGTTTTATTGGGTTTATATTTATTAGGCTTGCTTGCATTTCCCATGGACATAAGATTCAGGTTAGCAAACCAATCAAAATCTAACCAGCATTTTATAAAAGGAAATAAGGTATAAATAGACTCTGTATGGACAGAAATTGTATACTTGACGAGGGTTTTATTGTGGTGGGTGGGGGGCAAGAAGAGTGAGGGTCTCACAATATTTTTCCTCAAAGAACTTAAAGAATTTTGAATTAGAGAATCTTCATTAAAAAAAAGAACTAAATGTATTTTGCTAGAACATTGGGGGCTTTATGTACACATGTAGGCCTATACTATAGGAGGGGAGCAGAGAATAGGAGGGGGATAATAATTACCCTGAGCACCTATATTGTTTGTAATTATATTCTTCATTAATAAAAAGACAGATACATGTAGCTCCAAAACTAGAGAGGGGGCGCAAGGGATGAGGATGGGATGGGATGAAAATGATACCACCAGATAACCTGGGGTTATTAAACTATATGGTCAGATGGTATTGATCTTGTAATTAAACTGGGTTTCAACATGCAGGTGGGGGAACTAGATAGGGGTACAGCCCACAAGACCGACACCCACGAGACCGACGGCCCACGAGACCGACGACCCACGAGTCCGACAGTAAAGTAAATAGGCCGAAACGAGATCGACTAATAACATTTAGGCCCACGAGACCCGACAGCCCACTAGACCGACACTATATCAAACAGGCACCGAGACCGACACTACAACGAATGACCCACGAGACAGAAAATTCGCAATGAAGGCCCACGACGACGGTAGAGCAAAACAGCCACACGAGACCGACATTACTTGAAGTATGCCACGAGTCAGAAAAGGGACGTCTAAAAGGCAAGAAAGGGGTGGAAGAGGAGCCAGAGAGAGACATGGCAAGGGCCGAGAAGTCGAGACAAAATAAAAAAAATAAATAAATGTGTGGAAGGGCAACAGAACTAAGGAGGCAGGTGACCAACGGCAGGTTCGAACAATCCATAGGCTTTGAAGATTTTCAGGAGGGGGGGGGGGGGGGGGGCTCAATTTTTGTACCACTATTTCCTGCCGGCCCACCTTGATCCACACCGGCGGAGGGGGGGGGTCGTATACAGACTCTGTTACATACCTGCCTCCTTATAGTTCTTTGCTTCTAGTCTCTGTTGCCCTTTCCCACCCTTTTTTGTTTACTTCCCCTTGTAATTTCTCTCCCTCCCTATTTTCTCCCCTTTTTGTTTGCCTTTTAGATGTCCCTTTGCCTACCCGATAAGGGGGTGGGGGGGGGGGGTTGGGCATGGCCTCGTGCCCCGATGATACCCCTGGATATTCGCTTGTTTCGTTTTCATTGGCCTAATTGAAGAAACGTCTGACTCGTGGGTATACTTCATGTAACGTCGGTCTCGTGGGCTGTTTTGCTCTACCGTCGGTGTCGTGGGCCTTATTTGCGAATTTTCTGTCTCGTGGGTCATATTATTGTGGTGTCGGTCTCGTGGACCTGTTTGATCTAGTGTCGGTCTAATGGGTCTTTATTTGCTAGCGTCGGTCTATTAGGCCTTTTTTTCTAGTGTCGGACTTGTGGGCCGTCGGTCTCGTAGGTGTCGGTCTTCTGGGATGACCCTAGATAGTGGGGGAATATAGGTAATTACATGTATGGGCGATCTTGTTCTTGTTTACTAGTATATTACCGGTAGCCATATATCAATAATACAATGTATTGTGTTTTATAGGGATAGGGCTTCCAGTAAATATAACTGATGAAAGCAGTTTTGTTATTACCCATATCATTGGATTCAAACCCAGTCGACCTGCATGTTTACAGGCACAAATAATGAATGAAACCTACGAGGTATCCATTTAAACACCTGGGTGAGGTGAAGCATGTACATCTAGGTAAAATGCCTTGCCCAAGAACTTGAATGCTGGTGCTGGGGATTGAACCCACAACCTTTGCATTCCCAGTCAAGTGATACTACATGTAGCCCTACCACTAAGCCACAACACTTCTAAAAAGCCTACATATACAGTGCGTCCCAAAAAGAACTATACACTTTTTAAATAGCTACTAAATAGAAAAATATATGATTCTTGGGGAAAATATTTATATATATACATGTATGAGGCTCATATCCTCAACTATCATTATGACACAAAAAATTCCGAAAATAACCCATGCTTCAGTGAGTAATGCCCACTTTTGTAAAGGACATAAAAATTAGCCTGCGCAGGAATTCACTATTCATTTTGCACCTGGTTATGGAACGCCATGAAGAGTCAAAATTAATGATGGAATCGATAGGCCAACAAAGACAAAAATGAATTGAAGTCAAAGCATAAATCAATGATATGAAAACAAGTGGTGAAACATAACATTTTTGCATAATAGTAATTGTTTTTTTCTGACTTTTGGTTTATCTTTTACTCTGTTGGCTGATTTATTCCATTGTTAATTTTGACTCATTCATGGCGTTCCATAATCAGGTGCAAAATGAATAGTGAATTCCTGCGCAGGCTAATTTTTGTGTCCTTTACAAATTACTCACTGAAGCATGCGTTATTTTCGGAATTTTTGGTGTCATAATGATAGTTGAGGATATGAGTCTTATATACATTCAGATTCAGATTCATTCAGATTCAGATTCAGATTCATTTTATTGGTCCTTTTAGGAAATTCATTTTGTCGGCATTACATTGAAACATTCAGATATAACACAAAATTGACAACTACAAAGATACAGACGGAACTTAAACAAACACAAGAATGGTACATACAAATATGGCACAAGTTAACAAGAAAATAGAACATAATACGTGAAAGTGAAACCTTTTATCCAAGAATCTTATATTTTTTATTTGGTAGCCATTTCAAAAGTGTATAGTTCTTTTTGGGACACACTGTAGACAGTATTAAACAAATTACCATGGAAAAGAGGAGACTAAAAGAAACATTGTAGTTCAAATTAGAATAGAAAAGTTTGCGACAAGTGAAAAAGTGCATTGGAGAAGACTGGTAGGAAGAGATGATGATGAAATGTCTTGAAGGATGAAAAGGATACCAGTCTTCCTCCTGAGGTCATTGACCTATTTGGTAAGGTGATATCGATCTTGAAATTATCCTGCCTTGAACATGCAGCTGGTAGAATATTGGAACATGTTTGGTTAAATATCGTTGACGCATTTTGGGAGGACATTTTGCAGGTTGCAGGGGCGTTGCTGACTTATAAGTAACACATGATGTTATTTTTAAAATAATTTCAGGAAAAGTATGAGAAAGTAAAATATAAATTCAAAGGGACGCATTTTGTGATTGACACGATACCTTTATTTTTGATAATTTGCATTTGTAATATTTTCTTTATTTTTCATAGGCTTTAATAGGCCTACATAATTGGGAACATTTGGAGAGAAAATTCAAAGTACACTTGCATGTATTTGTTAACAATGATATAAAAAACAGTTTCTTTTCTTCTACCAGGAAGTTTTTTTTGTTGTTGCAATTTTAGGTTAGAAAATGCCTCATGAAATACTTTGTAACTGACGTTCAATAGAATTGACTACAATGCTGACTTGGATACTACATTGTAATTGGTTTCGGCAGTAAGCCATTATATTGTCCTTGTAGGTCAAATGCTTACATGTACTTAAACAGCGTTGATATACACGTAATGTACAGTAATTATCATCCCACAATGTAATAATCAAAGATACAAACTCTGTGATTTGAAGTGCAAATTCCAGAGATTGCCTCGCAAATTGGCTGCTTAGCAACCAACTGTAAACAAAAGTTTTCCTATAGAATGAAACGTACTTGTGGATTTCCTTGTATCTGATTGATTGTTTTTGTATGGGAAATACAATGTAGATAGGCCTATACAGTTTAATATTTCTAGTCACATTTTATTCGAAAAATAATACTCCCTTTTTAGAGCCACAACAAAGGCATTTCAATGTTCAAGGAATTATTACGTGTTTACATGAAAAAGCATAATTTATGTTATTGTAAATTATTTTTTACTTCTTTGCCGATGCAATATGGTACAATATTTGAAGAAATGTTTAACCTATGATGAGGCTTTATTGTTCTGTTGTTCAAGGAGAAATCATTTTTTTTTCTTCAAGTATCATGAAGATACATATATTTTAATTACACAAAATGTACCTATTTGAGAGATGCATCATACTATATGAATACTACAGACTTGTATGAAGACTCCTGCAATGGGCTTGCGCCTGTCAGCAAATGAAGTCCAAATTTGCCAAGATAGATTAGTAGAGCCGGTCCTCTCTCCCATGTATCCTCTGTAAGCGCAGGCTGCAGGGCAGATGGGGAGAATAAGAGAGTTGATGAGATGTACAATGCAATTTATCTTGGCTGTTGGATTAAATCAGTAGGATGATGAATTCTAGTTGGGTTAATGGAAAGAGCTTCTCTCAGATTCTGCGTTCGTTTTGAGCTTGATTAACCAATGATTTTGCTTGTTCAATTTATTGTTGTATTAATGAGAGAGTGTTGAAAACGGAATTTGAAGGACATTGATTTATTGCAGGATTTTTATGGAAGAAATCATTATGATACAAAAGCTAACATTCAACTATATACAAAAAAAAAAAAATATTTTCTTTGATTCAACTTTTCATTAGTGAATCAAAATATAGCGTTAGTTTCATTGTAGTATGCAACCAAAATTAAAAAAATACTTCCTATGATATCTAGTATTCTTTTCACCAGATCCCACAGAATAGTCGAAAAGTTCTTCACTTTATTTTCTCTATATATTATTTACTTGATATTTGTCAATAAAATAGAATGATTCTCCTCCACTCTGCCCTGCTGCCTGCGGTTTCCATCTATGCTATGTTTTTTATAACCTTATCGCCCAAGAGCAACAAAATAACTTCGCCTCTGAACGGAAAACCAACACTGCCTCTAAAAAGCGTGGGGCTAAATACGGATCCTTCATTTTCATCAATAAATCGCCCGAGTACTCGAACTCGCGTTGAAACGGTAACCCAATCCAGACAGAACGATATTGATCAAGCCATTGTTTTAAGGCAAACACAATTTGCAAATTTGCGTAGGGTGCAGGTGAACTAACATAGGGTTCGATCACAAGAAGGAAATTTAGTAAACTTTCAGGTAATGGCGTGCCGATCACTCTTCCACTGATACATCACATGCTTAAAGCAAAAAGAGTGTTATTTTGTGTATAAAAATGATGTTCTACATTGGTGTAGCTTTTACCAGACATTTTAGTATGTGCTAAACTTTCATGACAGGAATTATTTCGGGGCTGATTTGATGAGCTTTTCAAATTGGCAATGCTGGTTTTTATATTCTTTAATTATTGTTACTAGACATACATACATGTACATACATGTGAATGGTTAATAAAAACAAAAAGGAATGTGTCATTTTTTTTGTTTTTTTGACACAACAGATTTTTTGGGGTAATTTTTACTCTTTTTTTCAAAAGTTAATTTACAAAGATGATGGTTTGGCAGATAACAGAATTTGAACTTGTCAAATCATTGCCAATTTAAAGATTTATTTCTTTATATTTTATTCCAAAAGTGTAACTCAGCAAAATTTCCAAGTGTAGCTTGGCAAAACTTCAGGTAAACTGTGGTATGTAAAAAGTTAAGCTTTTTATGTTGTTGTTTTTTTAAGTCTCATATTGGCAATTGTTGAATGGGTTATTTTCAGTGAAGAATGTGTTTATCTTGCAAGAGTGATGCTTATTGTTGTTGAAAGTAATGAATACTTTTTTATTTTTTGATGTGAAAGCATTGCTTTTCAGGTTGGTTTGAATGAAAAATATGTGGCTGGGATAAACATTCAGATAAACATACCTGTTTGCAATAGAAAAAGAATCTACTTTTACGATGGACATTAAATCGCTTTAGCAAGTGATGCCTACTTGTACAAAGCAACCTCAGAATAAAGGAAAGAAAAATTTAGCATTATTTTGTTGTTATTAGAGGTAGGCCCATATAAATATTTTCAAATACCTGTTTTCTTTCGAAAAGGGAATTGGCTTTTATACCACTTTTTTAACAAGTGATAACTAAAATGGGAATAATAAAAAAGATAAATATTATGCTATTTTGTTACTATTTGAGATAGTATCTTACAAAACTAACAATGCTCTTTATAATGTTATGTGATACTTTTCGAGTGTAACTTGATACAAGATAATTTCTAGTGACTGGAATAACAAACAAATTGCTGAAGAAGCTTTTTGCAGTTTAGGGTGAAAATTGTCTTAAATTTTTGTTTGTTTGTACATTTTAAGTCAAATATACATGTAGGCCTATAGCAAAGTTGCTATCCAGTCCAAGAACGTCTGTTTGTCCTTTGATCGAACTAGTTTCATGTTACTGCAGAGTTAAAGAGCCTTTGTGCTGTGTTGATATTGCATATTAATTAGAGTTAGCCTTATGAATCATTTATGATGATAATACTTAAAAGTGCTACGGTGCGGGTAGGATCACAGCTGGAACGAGGCTGTAAAGACGGGTGGTTTATGCGGCTTTTGGGGGTTGCGAGGAACAAAATGTGATAGGTTTCACGGTCCAGTAAGCAGTGTGATGGTTTGGGTGTGCTTTGGGAAGCAGACTTCACCACCGGTCGAAGATGTTTGTCGTAAGGATTGCTCTTGAATAAGTCAAGACCTGGTTGTCCCACATACATACATGCACATTAATGTAAACATGCTTGGTGGGAGTCTGTTTTACATGGATGCCTTTGAGTGTCAGGGGTAAAGTAAAAGGATTCGGATGATGGGAGGGTTGATAAGTCAGTTATTTAATGTTTCCCCATTGTTTTGAAAGGAATTTCTTTCTCTTTCTGGCTCTCCTTCTCACTTGCCGTCTCTCTGTCTCTCTCTATCTCACTTCTTCTATTTTCTCCTCTTTCTTTTTTTACCTCATCTATTTATCCCTTCCTAACTTGTCACTCCTCCTTCTCCCTCACCTATTTTGCTCTTCCCATTCCATGTCCATGTCTCCTTTCCCCCTCCGTTTCCCTTCCATTTCCCCTCTTAACTCACATCCCCTTCCCTTCCATCTCACGCCCCTCCCATCTCACACCCTACCTCTTACACCCCTCCCCTCTTCCATTTTCCTCACCTCTTCCGTTGCCTTCTCCTTCTCCCCTCCCATTCCTTTACTTCACCCCTCTTATTTCCCCCTCCCTTCTCCCTCCCCACTTGCCCCTTGCTCTCTCCTTCTCCTTTCCCATTCCCCTCTATCCCCCTCTTCCTCTGCTTTCCCTCCACTTTCCCTCCCCCTCCGCTCCCTTCCCCCTGCCCCTGCCCTCTTACCCTTCCTCACTTCTGCCGCCTATTCTGAGTACCAAAGTCTGAAAGTGCATCAACCTGTCAGCTACACTCAAAACAATTTCACTTTTCAGCTTTCCACACTCTAAAAACATTTAAAAACATGAATTCATCATGTTGATCTGTATCTTGATACTACATTGTTGTAATGTGGTTAACCGCAGACTCACGCAAACATTAGTTTTTCCCACCCATATGGTCCCAAAATAGATTGCCCCATGAAACCAACCCCAAGAGACATCGATATGGTATTACCATAATTGCTCCCGAGGATTTCCACTTTTTGTCTTCACAATCCCCAAAACACATTTTAAAAAGTCTCAAATGTAGTGTTATCTAGTCTTCATTGTTGGGACCGGAAATGAAAAAAGAGAAGAGCATCAAAATTTGATTGATATTTTGGTCACAAATGTTGAATAAATAAATTTCTAGCTGGAGACAATGAAATTGGGAAAGAACCTTTGCTCAGAGTTGATAACCTGAAATGGAATATTTTTGTTATTGTGGTGGGACTGTTTTTAGTCCCATATTGGGTTTCTTTTGTATGGTTAAACCACAATACCATTATTTATGATGGCAAGACATCCTGCCCAGTCTTGGTGGTTAAAGGGCCTGCTTTCATTTTTTTTAAAGGTTATATAGTAGAATATTGAAATAGATTGAATTCTCTGTGGTTATCACTGTCTTCTGTTGAGAGAAATAATGTTGATAATATAACCAACAGAGACAGTTGTGATATCTTTTAACAGGTACATGTATTTACATATAAGCTACATGTACTTGTACACAAATAGACCTGACCAGTGTAGGCTCTACATGTGTGCTCTTGAATAAAGAATGATAGGCTATATTCAAGTCTCTATGAACTGTTGTTGAATGTCAAAACAGATTCTATGCCTGTAGACTGTTGTTGTACATGTAGCCTACACCTCTAGAGGGGTAAAATCTTCTACCCTTGGCAGTCAACAGACAACATCCATTTTCCACCAGAGCTGTCCTGTCACAGAGCTGGAAGATTGGGAGAGACATCCCTTACATCTCCTAGACTAGGTCACTACTGTTTAAAAGCCTCTGGGCATCAGGGTCACAAACTTTGTTCATAGTTTTGACGGGAATGTTTTCTTCCTTTAATGGAAGGCAACAGAACTGCATCTATCAATTTTCCACCAGGGTTGTCCTTATTTTAAGGTCAAAGAGCTGGAAGATTGGTAGAGACATCCTATGCAGTGGCTTATCTCTCTTGACTGTCTTGGGTCACTATTTTTCAGAGGCCTCAGGGTTAAAAACTTTGTTGAAAGTTTGAAGGGATGAGCCTCATCCATTTTCCACCAAAGCTGTCCTCATTCTAAGGTCACAAAGCTGGAAAGTTGGTAGAGACAGCCTCTGCAGCAGCTTATCTCCTAGCCTGTCTATAGGGTTACTACTGTTTAGAAGCCTCAGGGCCACCAGAGTCAAAAACTTTGTTGAGAGTTTTGAAGGGATGAATTTTTCCTTTGAATTAAAGTCAGCCTACCACATCCATTTTCCACCAGAGCTGTCCTCCGAAAGGTCACAAAGCTGGAAGATTGGAAGAGACAGCCTCTGAGGTGGCTTATCTCCTCGCTTGTCTAGGGTCACTACTGTTCATAGGCCTCAGGGCACCAGGGTCAAAAACTGTTGAAAGTTGTCAGTGGAGGGATTCAATATTCCTTTGAATGAAAGTCGGCCTACAACATAGAATTTCCACCAGAGTTTTCATGGAGCTGGAAGATCAGCAGAGACTAGCATTTGTGGCTTATCTCTGAGCCTGTCGCAGGTCACTACTGTCTAGAAGCCTTAGGGCATCAGGGTCAAAAACATTTCTGGAAGTTGTTAGTAGGGATTCCATTTATCCTTTGAGCAATCGAGGGAGGCGGATCAAGACTTGAAGATTAGTTCTTTTGGAGATTGGACAGTCTCTCGTCATCGCTCTTTCGCTTGTCCATTGTTGGGGATTAAACTTGCCATGTGGTCATGATCTTGGACAACAAGGTTTCCTGGAACTATTTATACCCGTTTCATATACTTATCATCAAAGTGGGTCATATTCAGACATCTTAACCCACGTACCCCCCCCCCCCCCCCCAATATAAAATACAAAATGGGTTGAGAAGTCTAGTAGTCTTAACTTTTTACCCCACTTCTTGAAGTCACTAGAAGAAGGTTTGGGGTACAAAAAGTAGAGTTATAGCATCTGTCTGTGCTTAGAGTTCATGTTTCCTTGACATATAATAAAAACAGAGTCTGCAGAATGAGACTACAAATACAAGTCCACTATATCCACCCTTCCAGGTCCCAGTATTTTTGTGGTTCTTTTACCTCATTATTTTTCAATTTGCTAAGCTGAATAATACCGGCAGCTACTAATACATGTAGGGAACTATAATGAAAAGCACCCTTGACCGGCGTTGCGTAATTAATTGTACTACAGATGTATAGAGTGCATTTACGTGGTCAAAATGCCACTGATTATTAGAAATATTATATTTTCAATTTAAGGGTTTCACTTTGCAATTGGGAAATTTTATTGAATATAGATACCCTTTTCAGACTGCTATTTCTTAACCCCGTACTATCCTTAACCCCATACTATCCTTAACCCCGTACTATCTTTTTTTGCTTCAGATGTGTTCTTAACCCCATACTATTTGCTTAGCCGGGTTAAGAAATTCATGCTTTTCACACTGGGTATTCCTTAACCCCATACTATTTGCTGGATCATGAATATATGATTTCACTCTCTTTCGTTATGTTCTTCATTGTTTTTATCTCTTTCCTTATGTTATTCTATGTTTTCTATCTTTCTTTTTGTTATTCATTGTTTTTCTCTATCCCTATGTTATTTCTTGTTTTGTTTTTTATCCTTATGTTATTCTTTTTTTTTCTTTTTTTCCCCTTATGTTATTCCTTTTTTCTCTATCTTTTTCCTTATGTTATTCATTATTTTATCTCTATTTCCTAATGTTATTCATTGATTTCTATCTTTCCTTATGTAATTCATTATTTTATCTCTCTTTCATTATGTTATTCATTGTTTTCTCTTTTTCCTTATGTTATTCGTTGTTTTTCTCTCTTCCTTATGTTTTACATTGTTTTTCTCTTTTCCTTATGTTATTCATTGTTTTAATTCATTGCTTTCCTCTTTTCCCTTATGTTATTCTTTGTTTTTCTTTCTTTCCTTATGTTATTCATTGCTTTTTTCTTTTCTTATGTTATTTTTTTTTCTATTTTTCTTTATGTTATTCATTGTTTTTCTCTTTTTCCTTATGTTATTCATTGTTTTTCCATTTTTCCTTATGTTATTCATTGTTTTTCTCTTTTTTCTTTATGTTATTCATTGTTTTTCTCTTTTTCCTTATGTTATTCATTGTTTTTCTCTATATTTGTGTTATCAAGTTTACGAATAATTATGCATATTCATGACCACATTTTCATTGATTGGCTAATGCTTAGCCCCGCTTTTCCTTAGCACGGTTTGGTTTCAGACTGCAACTCTTAGCACCGCAATTGCCCGGCTAACTCCGCAATTACCCGGCTAACCCTGCTTTTTAGCAGGGCCAGATAGTACCGTACTATTTACCGTGCTAGCCCACTTTGGTAAAACGCAGTCTGAAACCGAAGCGTGCTAAGCTTAACCCCGGAAATAGGTGGTACTAAGGCCCCCCCTTAGCCCTACCTATTTCCTGGGGTTAAGGATTTTAACTGTAGTCTGAAAAGCATAATAGTGTATAATTCAATACAAAGTAGATGCAGTGATTGTGGTAGAAAGACTGCAAGAGTGCATTAGATTTATTGATGGGAAAAGTCAAATTTTGTTAAAGTGAGTAGTGTTATCATATTCATTGTAAACATAAATGTATTACATTTAAAAAAAAATTTACATGTAACTATCAAATATGCAAACATAAAATAACCAATATAATAAAGATCAGCATGATACCATATGAACCTGTGCTTGAAATTATTCAATGTTGTTGCTTCTTCAGTCAAATTGGGAAAATTGATGTATTGAAAAACTAGAGTACTTTATACTATTATAGAAATAATAATTCAATTTGGTTTTACCATTATTATTATTATTATTTAAAATTCTATTATTATTATTTTTTTTTTTTATTTATTTATCTATTTATTATTATTATTTTTTTTTTTCCTTGACAGCCCCCCCCCCCAAAAAAAAAAATAATAATAATAAATAGATAAATAAATAAAAAAAAAAATAATAATATAGAATTTTAAATAATAATAATAATAATGGTAAAACCAAATTGAATTATTATTTCTATAATAGTATAAAGTACTCTAGTTTTTCAATACATCAATTTTCCCAATTTGACTGAAGAAGCAACAACATTGAATAATTTCAAGCACAGTTCATATGGTATCATGCTGATCTTTATTATATTGGTTATTTTATGTTTGCATATTTGATAGTTACATGTAAATTTTTTTTAAATGTAATACATTTATGTTTACAATGAATATGATAACACTACTCACTTTAACAAAATTTGACTTTCCCATCAATAAATCTAATGCACTCTTGCAGTCTTCTACCACAATCACTGCATCTACTTTGTATTGAATTATACACTATTATGCTTTTCAGACTACAGTTAAAATCCTTAACCCCAGGAAATAGGTAGGGCTAAGGGGGCGGCTTAGTACCACCTATTTCCTGGGGTTAAGCTTAGCACGCTTCGGTTTCAGACTGCGTTTTACCAAAGTGGGCTAGCACGGTAAATAGTACGGTACTATCTGGCCCTGCTAAAAAGCAGGGTTAGCCGGGTAATTGCGGAGTTAGCCGGGCAATTGCGGTGCTAAGAGTTGCAGTCTGAAACCAAACCGTGCTAGGAAAAGCGGGGCTAAGCATTAGCCAATCAATGAAAATGTGGTCATGAATATGCATAATTATTCGTAAACTTGATAACACAAATATAGAGAAAAACAATGAATAACATAAGGAAAAAGAGAAAACAATGAATAACATAAAGAAAAAAGAGAAAAACAATGAATAACATAAGGAAAAATGGAAAAACAATGAATAACATAAGGAAAAAGAGAAAAACAATGAATAACATAAAGAAAAATAGAAAAAAAAATAACATAAGAAAAGAAAAAAGCAATGAATAACATAAGGAAAGAAAGAAAAACAAAGAATAACATAAGGGAAAAGAGGAAAGCAATGAATTAAAACAATGAATAACATAAGGAAAAGAGAAAAACAATGTAAAACATAAGGAAGAGAGAAAAACAACGAATAACATAAGGAAAAAGAGAAAACAATGAATAACATAATGAAAGAGAGATAAAATAATGAATTACATAAGGAAAGATAGAAATCAATGAATAACATTAGGAAATAGAGATAAAATAATGAATAACATAAGGAAAAAGATAGAGAAAAAAAGGAATAACATAAGGGAAAAAAAGAAAAAAAAAGAATAACATAAGGATAAAAACAAAACAAAAATAACATAGGGATAGAGAAAAACAATGAATAACAAAAAGAAAGATAGAAAACATAGAATAACATAAGGAAAGAGATAAAAACAATGAAGAACATAACGAAAGAGAGTGAAATCATATATTCATGATCCAGCAAATAGTATGGGGTTAAGGAATACCCAGTGTGAAAAGCATGAATTTCTTAACCCGGCTAAGCAAATAGTATGGGGTTAAGAAACACAGTCTGAAAGCAAAAAAAGATAGTACGGGGTTAAGGATAGTATGGGGTTAAGGATAGTACGGGGTTAAGAAATAGCAGTCTGAAAAGGGTATCTATATTCAATAAAATTTCCCAATTGCAAAGTGAAACCCTTAAATTGAAAAATATAATATTTCTAATAATCAGTGGCATTTTGACCACGTAAATGCACTCTATACATCTGTAGTACAATTAATTACGCAACGCCGGTCAAGGGTGCTTTTCATTATAGTTCCCTACATGTATTAGTAGCTGCCGGTATTATTCAGCTTAGCAAATTGAAAAATAATGAGGTAAAAGACCACAAAAATACTGGGACCTGGAAGGGTGGATATAGTGGACTTGTATTTGTAGTCTCATTCTGCAGACTCTGTTTTTATTATATGTCAAGGAAACATGAACTCTAGCACAGACAGATGCTATAACTCTACTTTTTGTACCCCAAACCTTCTTCTAGTGACTTCAAGAAGTGGGGTAAAAAGTTAAGACTACTAGACTTCTCAACCCATTTTGTATTTTATATTGGGGGGGGGGGGTACGTGGGTTAAGATGTCTGAATATGACCCACTTTGATGATAAGTATATGAAACGGGTATAAATAGTTCCAGGAAACCTTGTTGTCCAAGATCATGACCACATGGCAAGTTTAATCCCCAACAATGGACAAGCGAAAGAGCGATGACGAGAGACTGTCCAATCTCCAAAAGAAACTAATCTTCAAGTCTTGATCCGCCTCCCTCGATTGCTCAAAGGATAAATGGAATCCCTACTAACAACTTCCAGAAATGTTTTGACCCTGATGCCCTAAGGCTTCTAGACAGTAGTGACCTGCGACAGGCTCAGAGATAAGCCACAAATGCTAGTCTCTGCTGATCTTCCAGCTCCATGAAAACTCTGGTGGAAATCTATGTTGTAGGCCGACTTTCATTCAAAGGAATATTGAATCCCTCCACTGACAACTTTCAACAGTTTTTGACCCTTGTGCCCTGAGGCCTATGAACAGTAGTGACCCTAGACAAGCGAGGAGATAAGCCACCTCAGAGGCTGTCTCTTCAATCTTCCAGCTTTGTGACCTTTCGAGGACAGCTCTGGTGGAAAATGGATGTGGTAGGCTGACTTTAATTCAAAGGAAAAAATTCATCCCTTCAAAACTCTCAACAAAGTTTTGACTCTGGTGGCCCTGAGGCTTCTAAACAGTAGTAACCCTATAGACAGGCTAGGAGATAAGCTGCTGCAGAGGCTGTCTCTACCAACTTTCCAGCTTTGTGACCTTAGAATGGGACAGCTTTGGTGGAAAATGGATGAGGCTCATCCCTTCAAACTTTCAACAAAGTTTTTAACCCTGAGGCCTCTGAAAATATGTGACCAAGCAGTCAAGAGAGATAAGCCACTGCATAGGATGTCTCTACCAATCTTCCAGCTCTTTGACCTTAAAATAAGGACAAACCTGGTGGAAAATTGATAGATGCAGTTCTGTGCCTTCCATTAAAGGAAGAAAAACATTCCCGTCAAAACTATGAACAAAGTTTGTGACCCTGATGCCCAGAGGCTTTTAAACAGTAGTGACCTAGTCTAGGAGATGTAAGGGATGTCTCTCCAATCTTCCAGCTCTGTGACAGGACAGCTCTGGTGGAAAATGGATGTTGTCTGTTGACTGCCAAGGGTAGAAGATTTTACCCCTCTAGAGGTGTAGGCTACATGTACAACAACAGTCTACAGGCATAGAATCTGTTTTGACATTCAACAACAGTTCATAGAGACTTGAATATAGCCTATCATTCTTTATTCAAGAGCACACATGTAGAGCCTACACTGGTCAGGTCTATTTGTGTACAAGTACATGTAGCTTATATGTAAATACATGTACCTGTTAAAAGATATCAAACTGTCTCTGTTGGTTATATTATCAACATTATTTCTCTCAACAGAAGACAGTGATAACCACAGAGAATTCAATCTATTCAATATTCTACTATATAACCTTTAAAAAAAATGAAAGCAGGCCCTTTAACCACAAGACTGGGCAGGATGTCTTGCCATCATAAAAAGGTATTGTGGTTTAACCATACAAAAGAAACCCAATATGGGACTAAAAACAGTCCCACCACAAAAACAAAAATATTCCATTTCAGGTTATCAACTCTGAGCAAAGGTTCTTTCCAATTTCATTGTCTCCAGCTAAGAAATTCATATATTATATAATTTGTGACCAAAATATCAATCAAATTTGTGATGCTCTCTCTTTTTTATTCCATCCTGGTCCCAACAATGAAGACTAGATAACACTACATTTGAGACTTTTTAAAATGTGTTTTGGGGATTGTGAAGACAAAAAGTGGAAATCCTCGGAGCAATTATGGTAATACCATATCGATGTCTCTTGGGGTGGTTTCATGGGGCAATCTATTTTGGACCATTATGGGTGGGAAAACTAATGTTTGCGTGAGTCTGCGGTTAACCACATTACAACAATGTAGTATCAAGATACAGATCAAACATGATGAATTCATGTTTTTAAATGTTTTTAGAGTGTGGAAAGTGAAAAGTGAAATTGTTTTGAGTGTAGCTGACAGGTTGATGCACTTTCAGACTTTGGTACTCAGAATAGGCGCAGAAGTGAGGAAGGGTAAGAGGGCAGGGGCAGGGGGGGGAGCGGAGGGGGAGGGAAAGTGGAGGGAAAGCAGAGGAAGAGGGGGATAGAGGGAATGGGAAAGAGAAGGAGAGAGCAAGGGCAAGTGGGGAGGGAGAAGGGAGGGGAAATAAGAGGGGTGAAGTAAAGGAATGGGAGGGGAGAAGGAGAAGGCAACGGAAGAGTTGAGGAAATGGAAGAGGGGAGGGGTGTAAGAGGTAGGGTGTGAGATGGGAGGGGCTGAGATGGAAGGGAAGGGGATGTGAGTTAGAGGGGAAATGAAGGGAACGGGGGGGAAAGGAGACATGGACATGGAATGGGAAGAGCAAAATAGGTGAGGGAGAAGGGGAGTGACAAGTTAGGAAGGGATAAATAGATGAGGTAAAAAAGAAAGAGGAGAAATAGAAGAAGTGAGATAGAGAGAGCAGAGAGACGCAAGTGAGAAGGAGAGCCAGAAAGAGAAAGAAATCCTTTCAAAACAATGGGGAAACATTAAATAACTGACTTATCAACCCTCCCATCATCCGAATCCTTTTACTTTACCCCTGACACTCAAAGGCATCCATGTAAAACAGACTCCCACCAAGCATGTTTACATTAATGTGCATGTATGTATGTGGACAACCAGGTTTGACTTATTCAAGAGCAATCCTTACGACAAACATCTTCGACCGGGTGGTGAAGTCTGCTTCCCAAAGCACACCCAAACCATCACACTGCTTACTGGACCGTGAAACCTATCACATTTTGTCCTCGCAACCCCCAAAAGCCGCATAAAACCACCCGTCTTTACAGCCTCGTTCCAGCTGTGATCCTACCCGCACCGTAGCACTTTTAAGTATTATCATCATAAATGATTCATAAGGCTAACTCTAATTAATATGCAATATCAACACAGCACAAAGGCTCTTTAACTCTGCAGTAACATGAAACTAGTTCGATCAAAGGACAAACAGACGTTCTTGGACTGGATAGCAACTTTGCTATAGGCCTACATGTATATTTGACTTAAAATGTACAAACAAACAAAAATTTAAGACATTTTCACCCTAAACTGCAAAAGCTTCTTCAGCAATTTGTTTGTTATTCCAGTCACTAGAAATATTCTTGTATCAAGTTACACTCGAAAAGTATCACATAACATTATAAAGAGCATTGTTAGTTTTGTAAGAATACTATCTCAAATAGTAAAAAATAGCATAATATTTATCTTTTTTATTATTCCCATTTTAGTTATCACTTGTTAAAAAAGTGGTATAAAAGCCAATTCCCTTTTCGAAAGAAAACAGGTATTTGAAAATATTTATATGGCCTACCTCTAATAACAACAAAATAATGCTAAATTTTCTTTCCTTTATTCTGAGGTTCTTTGTACAAGTAGGCATCACTTGCTAAAGCGATTTAATGTCCATCGTAAAAGTAGATTCTTTTCTATTGCAAACAGGTATGTTTATCTGAATGTTTATCCACCACATATTTTTCATTCAACCAACCTGAAAAGCAATGCTTTCACATCAAAAAATTAAAAAAGTATTCATTACTTTCAACAACAATAAGCATCACTCTTGCAAGATAAACACATTCTTCACTGAAAATAACCCATTCAACAATTGCCAATATGAGACTTAAAAAAACAACAACATAAAAAGCTTAACTTTTACATACCACAGTTTACCTGAAGTTTTGCCAAGCTACACTTGGAAATTTTGCTGAGTTACACTTTTGGAATAAAATATAAAGAAATAAATCTTTAAATTGGCAATGATTTGACCAGTTCAAATTCTGTTATCTGCCAAACCATCATCTTGTAAATTAACTTTTGAAAAAGAGTAAAAATTACCCCAAAAATCTGTTGTGTCAAAAAAACAAAAAAAATGACACATTCCTTTTTGTTTTTTTAACCATTCACATGTATGTACATGTTGTATGTCTAGTAACAATAATTAAAGAATATTAAAACCAGCATTGCCAATTTGAAAAGCTCATCAAATCAGCCCCGAAATAATTCCTGTCATGAAAGTTTAGCACATACTAAAATGTCTGGTAAAAGCTACACCAATGTAGAACATCATTTTTATACACAAAATAACACTCTTTTGCTTTAAGCATGTGATGTATCAGTGGAAAGAGTGATCGGCACGCCATTACCTGAAAGTTTACTAAATTCCTTCTTGTGATCGAACCCTATGTTAGTTCACCTGCACCCTACGCAAATTTGCAAATTGTGTTTGCCTTAAAACAATGGGCTTGATCAATATCGTTCTGTCTGGATTGGTTACCGTTTCAACGCGAGTTCGAGTACTCGGGCGATTTATTGATGAAAATGAAGGATCCGTATTTAGCCCCACGCTTTTTAGAGGCAGTGTTGGTTTTCCGTTCAGAGGCGAAGTTATTTTGTTGCTCTTGGGCGATAAGGTATAAAAAAACATAGCATAGATGGAAACCGCAGGCAGCAGGGCAGAGTGGAGGAGAATCATTCTATTTTATTGACAAATATCAAGTAAATAATATATAGAGAAATAAAGTGAAGAACTTTTCCGACTATTCTGTGGGATCTGGTGAAAAGAATACTAGATATCATAAGAAGTATTTTTTTAATTTGGTTGCATACTACAATGAAACTAACGCTATATTTTGATTCACTAATGAAAAAGTTGAATCAAAGAAAATATTTTTTTTTTTGTATATAGTTGAATGTTAGCTTTTGTATCATAATGATCTCCATAAAAATCCTGCAATAAATCAATGTCCTTCAAATTCCGTTTTCAACACTCTCTCATTAATACAACAATAAATTGAACAAGCAAAATCATTGGTTAATCAAGTCAAAACGAACGCAGAATCTGAGAGAAGCTCTTTCCATAACCCAACTAGAATTCATCATCCTACTGATTTAATCCAACAGCCAAGATAAATTGCATTGTACATCTCATCAACTCTCTTATTCTCCCCATCTGCCCTGCAGCCTGCGCTTACAGAGGATACATGGAGAGAGGACCGGCTCTACTAATCTATCTTGGCAAATTGGACTTCATTTGCTGACAGGCGCAAGCCCATTGCAGGATCTTCATACAAGTCTGTAGTATTCATATAGTATGATCATCTCTCAAATAGGTACATTTGTGTAATTAAAAATATATGTATCTTCATGATACTTGAAGAAAAAAAAATGATTTCTCCTTGAACAACAGAACAATAAAGCCTCATCATAGGTTAACATTTCTTCAAATATTTACCATATTGCATCGGCAAAGAAGTAAAAAAATAATTTACAATAACATAAATTATGCTTTTTCATGTAAACACGTAATAATTCCTTGAACATTGAAATGCCTTTGTTGCTGGCTCTAAAAAGGGAGTATTATTTTCGAATAAAAATGTGACTAGAAATATTAAACTGTATAGGCCTTCTACATTGTATTTCCCATACAAAAACAATCAATCAGATACAAGGAAATCCACAAGTACGTTTCATTCTATAGGAAAACTTTTGTTTACAGTTGGTTGCTAAGCAGCCAATTTGCGAGGCAATCTCTGAATTTGCACTTCAAATCACAGATTGTATCTTGATTATTACATTGTGGGATGATAATTACTGTACATTACGTGTATATCAACGCTGTTTAAGTACATGTAAGCATTTGACCTACAAGGACAATATATGGCTTACTGCCGAAACCAATTACAATGTAGTATCCAAGTCAAGCATTGTAGCAATTCTATGAACCGAGTTACAAAAGTATTTTCATGAGGCATTTTCTAAACCTAAAATTGCAACAACAAAAAAAACTTCCTGGTAGAAGAAAGAAACTGTTTTTTATATCATTGTTAACAAATACATGCAAGTGTACTTGAATTTTCTCTCCAAATGTTCCCAATTATGTAGGCCTATTAAAGCCTATGAAAATAAAGAAAATAATTACAAATGCAAATTATCAAAAATAAAGGTTATCGTGTCAATCACAAAATGCGTCCCTTTGAATTTATATTTTACTTTCTCATACTTTTCCTGAAATTATTTTAAAAATAACATCATGTGTTACTTATAAGTCAGCAACGCCCCTGCAACCTGCAAAATATCCTCCCAAAATGCGTCAACGATATTTAACCAAACATGTTCCAATATATCTACCAGCTGCATGTTCAAGGCAGGATAATTTCAAGATCGATATCACCTTACCAAATAGGTCAATGACCTCAGAGGAAGAGCTGGTATCCTTTTCATCCTTTCAAGACATTCATCATCATCTCTTCCTACCAGTCTTCTCCAATGCACTTTTCACTTGTCGCAAACTTTTCTATTCTAATTTGAACTACAATGTTTCTTTTAGTCTCCTCTTTTCCATGGTAATTTGTTTAATACTGTCTACAGTGTGTCCAAAAAGAAACTATACACTTTTGAAATGGCTACCAAATAAAAAATATAAGATTCTGATAAAAGTTTCACTTTCACGTATTATGTCTATTTTCTTGTTAACTTGTGCCATATTTGTATGTACCATTCTTGTGTTTGTTTAAGTTCCGTCTGTATCTTGTAGTTGTCAATTTGTGTATATCTGAATGTTCAATGTAATGCCGACAAAATGAATTTCCTAAAAGGACCAATAAAATGAATCTGAATCTGAATCTGAATGAATCTGAATCTGAATGTATATAAGACTCATATCCTCAACTATCATTATGACACAAAAAATTCGAAAATAACGCATGCTTCAGTGAGTAATTTGTAAAGGACACAAAAATTAGCCTGCGCAGGAATTCACTATTCATTTTGCACCTGATTATGGAACGCCATGAATGAGTCAAAATTAACAATGGAATAAATCAGCCAACAGAGTAAAAGATAAACCAAAAGTCAGAAAAAAACAATTACTATTATGCAAAAATGTTATGTTTCACCACTTGTTTTCATATCATTGATTTATGCTTTGACTTCAATTCATTTTTGTCTTTGTTGGCCTATCGATTCCATCATTAATTTTGACTTTCATGGCGTTCCATAACCAGGTGCAAAATGAATAGTGATTTCCTGCGCAGGCTATTTTTATGTCCTTTACAAAAAGTGGGCATTACTCACTGAAGCATGGGTTATTTTCGGAATTTTTGTGTCATAATGATAGTTGAGGATATGAGCCTCATACATGTATATATATAAATATTTTCCCCAAGAATCATATATTTTTTCTATTAGTAGCTTATTAAAAAAGTGTATAGTTCTTTTTGGACGCACTGTATATGTAGGCTTTTTAGAAGTGTTTGTGGCCTTTAGTTGGTAGGCTACATGTAGTATCACTGACTGGGAATGCCAAAGGTTGTGGGTTCAATCCCCAGCACCAGCATTCAAGTCTGGGCAAGGCATTTTACCTAGATGTACATGCTTCACCTCACCCAGGTGTTTAAATGAATACCTCGTAGGTTTCATTCATTATTTGTGCCTGTAAACATGCAGGTCGACTGGGTTTGAATCCAATGATATGGGTAATAAACAAACTGCTTTCATCAGTTATATTTACTGGAAGCCCTATCCCTATAAAACACAATACATTGTATTATTGATATATGGCCTACCGTTAATATACTAGTAAACAAGAACAAGATCGCCCATACATGTAATTACCTATATTCCGCCCACTATCTAGGGTCATCCCAGAAGACGACACCTACGAGACCGACGGCCCACAAGTCCGACACTAGAAAAAAAGGCCTAACTAGACCGACGCTAGCAAATAAAGACCCATTAGACCGACACTAGATCAAACAGGTCCACGAGACCGACACCACAATAAATATGACCCACGAGACAGAAAATTCGCAAATAAGGCCCACGACACCGACGTGTAGAGCTCAAACAGCCCACGAGACCGACGTTACATGAAGTATACCACGAGTCAGACGTTTCTTCAATTAGGCCAATGAAAACGAACAAGCGAATATCCAGGCGGTATCATCGCGGCACGAGGCCATGCCCAACCCCCCCCCCCACCCCCTTATCGGGTAGGCAAAGGACATCTAAAAGGCAAACAAAAAGGGGAGAAAATAGGAGCTGGAGAGAAATTACAAGGGGAAGTAAACAAAAAAGTGGGGAAAGGCAACAGAGACTAGAAGCAAAGAACTATAAGCGAGCAGTGTATGTAACAGGAGTTGTAACGACCCCCTCCCCCCCCTCCGCCGGTGTGGATTCAAGGTGGGCCGGCAGGAAATATGGTACAAAAACTTGACCCCCCCCCCCCCCCCCCCCCCCCCTCCTGAAAATCTTTCCAAAGCCTATGGATTGTTCGAAACCTGCCGTTGGTCACTAGCCTCCTTAATTCTGTGCCCTTCCACACATTTATTTATTTTTTATTTTGTTCTCGACTTTCTCGCCCTTGCCATGTCTCTCTCTGGCTCCCTCTTCCACCTTTCTTTGCCTTTAGACGTCCCTTTTCTGACTCGTGGCTAACTTCAAGAATGTCAGGTTCTCGTGGGCTGTTTTGCTTCTACCGTCGGTGGTCGTGGGCCCTTCAATTGCGAATTTTCTGTCTCGTGGTCATATCGTTGTAGTGCGGTCTCGTGGCCTGTTTGATTAGTGTCCGGTCTAGTGTGGGCTGTCCGGTCTCGTGGGCCTAAATTGTTAATAGTCGATCTCGTTGGCCTATTTACTTTACTGTCGGACTCGTGGGTCGTCGGTCTCGTGGGCCGTCGTATCGGTACGGCGTGAGGTGTCGGTCTTGTGGGCTGTACGCTATCTAGTTCCCCCACCTGCATGTTGAAACCCAGTTTAATTACAAGAATCAATACCATCATGACCATATAGTTTAATAACCCCAGTTATCTGGTGGTATCATGTTCATCCATCCCACCTCATCCCTTGCGCCCCCTCTCTAGTTTGGAGCTACATGTATCTGTCTTTTTATTAATGAAGAATATAATTACAAACAATATAGGTGTCAGTGGTAATTATTATCCCCCTCCTATTCTCTGCTCCCCTCCTATAGTATAGGCCTACATGTGTACATATCTCTCCTTTTG
>CALNVZ010001721.1:26096176-26117099 GCA_940671915.1 Paracentrotus lividus | reverse complement strand
TAAAATCTTAAATTGAACAGTATTTTATCATGTGAACACATCCAAATGCTGAACTAGATCGTCCTGCACCCTCGGGTTGCCTGACAATCCCGCCAATTATCTAGAATAATGGAGTCTGCTGGCCGGATAAAAGCCAACAGGAAGAGGTCCATTTTGTCATCAATGGTAATGAATTTTAGGATGAGATAGGATAAAGGATTGTGCCCGCAGCTGTGTCTGGCATTAGAATTTGGCAGAGTGTGTTTACACTCATGTTTTAGTTCAAAGGTCTTTACATTGGTAAGATGCAATTATTCATTTTACAAAAGAAAATTATGCAAAATAGAGTTTGTTAGCAAGAAGAATCTTTCTTTTTGATATCACATAACACATATTATTTGAGAAGTTTCATGTCTAAAATATTCCCCCCTCCCCTGCTTATCCAATTTTTTTTTTTAAATACAGACTGTAGTTCTTGGATTAATATAGAAGTTAACAAGTATGAATAATTGGTCTGACTCATCTTCATAGTTTTATAAATATCTGAATTTTGTATTTTTCTTTTTGATTACCGGTAAATAAATTTATCAGTATGCATACCTACATGTCTCTTGCTAATACAAGCTGAAATCTCTACTCTGATTTATAATGGGGACCTTGATAGGATAGTGCAGGGAGATGGGAGGAGTTCCCTGGATAGTGGAAGGGGTGCTAAATAGTCCTGTTTTAATTTGATCAAAGACCCTAAATCAAGCTGGTTACCAGAATGCAGGCATTTACCTTACTGCCAAACAAAACTGGCCCAATTTTGGAATCCTACTTTTTCCCTCCACTGTGGCGGCGCCAGGGAGAAAGACCTCAGGCAAAGAGGGGTCGGGGACATGAACTTTCAAGGGGTCACTACCTTTACATGTAGGTAATCTCCCTTCTTACCAGTATATCCCTCTGTAAAAGCTCGGAGGAGGAGTGCACGACACGTCCGTTAATCCCATAATTCGGAGGGTCCGTAATATGCCCGGGGTTGAGCTTGGACCTGCTAGGATTACACGGCCAACTTTGATAAGAGATTCATCTATCAAAGAAATATGGGGCATACTAGTCTATGATCCCAGACCCATTCAATTGCCTTTGATCCTTACCTGGTATAACAAGATATTTCTCCAGTGAATATGTAATGTATTTGTTTTGGTTTATATTGTTTATCGGCTACTGACATAAAACAAGATACGTGATATAACAAGCAGAATTTTCTAGTTCCAAGGACATTTTATTTTAAATGTCAAGTTGTCTGTTTAGTGTCAGAAAGGATGCAAGTGTGCCCTATAAAGTAGGCCAGTCAAACTTGACTTTATTGAGAATAACATGACATGCCTTTTCTCTGGACTCTTCATGTAGCTGTCATATGCAGCTGATGTAATGTTCTATGCTTCCAGCTACCATCCTTATTTGACACATCACAAAATGTTCCCCTCTGTAAACCTTCACCTCTCCCTTGATACACGCCATCCGTCAGAAGTCGAACATTCCTCCAAACCATTTTTATTTGCCTTCTTCCCCAGCCCAAAGATCGAGGCTGGCTGCTCAATCGACTTATTGCGTCCCAATGGGGTCTGAGAGCACGACCGCGGCTTATATTTGCGCTTCCTGAGTACGCATTTCGGCACACGCAAAGCTGCAGACTTAATTCCTGGGTCATGCGTCCATCTGAATGGCATATCATTTGTTTAGAGGCAGAATGATGTAAGTTCACCTACTTGAACATGGAGTTAACAACCTTTTCGCTCTCAAAAGACAATTCCTGAGGAGTTTGATGTGTTTTGTCAATCCAGTGACAAGATCCTTTTGGATTCATCTGAATGGCATATGATTTGCTTTAGAGGCAGAACAGTGTTAGCTCATCTTCTTGAAAATGGAGTTAGTACCTTCTAGCTTTTAAAAGACCAATCTTGAGTAGTTTTAGGTGTTTTTGTCAGTCCAGTGGCAAGGTTCTTTCGAGGGGGAAAAAAGCGATGTTATCAAATCTTTCACTATTTACTTTCGACATCTCTAAAAGGGCAAGCAATAGCTGGGTATTTGCCCCCACCATGCAAGCAAGCATGCAAGCATGTTAGGAGTCACAGGTCGGAAACGACTTTGAGAACCTGTTCAGAAATCATGGCACAACTCGGCTTTATGAGATGAAAGGAAAAGAGGTTTTTCATTTTTGCGATTAAATCGGATACGGTGTTGGTTTGGATACAGTTGGCCAGCTATTGTTTTATCATGATGTGCATGTAAAAGAAATATACCCTTTACATTTGTTCTTTTTTATTGTCTTAATTTTGATACTTGTTTCTTTACAGTGTTTCATATTTTTTTATGGTATATAAAGGGATAATGAACGCATTTGGGGGGGGGGGGGTCGATCGATCGATGTCATACAGGTCATGTCTGACCCTTTGTGACCCTGTTGATGATGCTTTTCCAAATAGCTCTGTCTTGTGCCAGGCGATGAGCTAGGGAGAGGCCTGTTAATTGTTTAATGCCATCTGTCCATCTCAGTTTCTGTCTGCCTTGTCTCCGACTACCTTCAATGCAACCTTGCATAATTATTTTTTCAATGTTATCATCCTGTCGTCTGCATATATGACCAAAATATTGCAATTTGCTACGATCTATCTTATTAACCACCGTGGGTTTTTGCCCAATTTGGTTAAGTACGTATTCATTTGGGGGGGGGTGCCTTCCCCAAAATGGTACCTGTACAGTTTCAGCATTGTTTTTAGGTATATCAGAGAGCTCAGTTCAGTTAGATATTGAAAATTTGTTATGATTCCTGTGGAATTACATGATCAAGAATCAAATTTTCACACTAAGCTGAAGAAAAAAAATAAATTTAAGTTCTATAATATTGAAACAAAAACAGATTCCATGTTATTTGCTTCTGCAATAATTGTTCTATGATTCAAAAAGTTTTTTTTTTTTTTTTTTTTTTTACGAGTAAGGACAAATCCTAAAAGTTAAAAAAAAGCCATGCCAGACTCCTCCTCATGGAACATTCCTTCAGATCACTCAAAATAAAACTTAATTTAAGTGCTTTTATTGGAGGATATAAATTGGGTGTAATTCTTCCAAAAATGGAGACAGTTGGCCAGCTATTTTCATCTGAAGGAGTAGCTCAGACCAGAAAGTAACAGACAACAATGGATTGCTTTATGTTTAATCTTCTTGCTTTTATAACCAGTTTTATTTATTGGAAATAGTTTAAATGTATAGTTGTCTGTAGCTTTTGAGGAATGTTTTGATGTTTGGAGTAATGTGTCTTTCAGATATCTGAAATTTAGGAGCATGATTGTTGGATCTATTGTTCACATTTTCCTAAGGGTGGTATCTCACTTCGCGGAGACATCTCCGCGACGGATAAATTTTTTTAGATACTTTTTATCCGTCGCGGAGACGAAATTTTCTATTCTGACACGGAGACGTCTCCGCGAAGTGAGATACCACCCTTAGCTTCAGAATATTGCAACTTAGTAAAGAAGATCTACATTTATGTAGGTTTCTGCATGTAAGGTTTAACAAATGTAATGAACAATTTTTATTGACTGCATTTTGCTGGTTCAAACTATGTACAATCTACTACATGATTTATGCAAACATTACAGAATCATATTTTCTATTTTTAAAAAATGAGCAAAGAAAATGGGATTCCATCGGGATTTGAACCCAAGACCTCTGATTACTAGACAGACCTGTGCTCTACCTTCTGAGCTATGGCAATGTTGATGTCAGTTCCAGAGTACCTCTAAGCTTTAAATGCTTGAGTGATCAGAAATTATAGAATCAATTTTAGTAGCCGTTTCTTAATTTACTCTGGCACTACAATGTAGGGTAATTTCTATTGTTGGCAAAATGTCATGAAGTTTAGGTTAGTGTAAAAGCACCCTGAAGAGCGCACATTAGTCTACACATTTTTTCTTATTCAGGAGCCCATTCTTTGACCTATAGGAGACCTCAAGATGTTTTGATGTCTAAAAAACCACAATGAAAAGCACTGTAAACATGAAATAGATGACACCATTATTTAGGTATTTGACTACCAATATATAAATGTGTTTTATAAGGAATATATTAGAATATCAAAACATGAAACTTTATTTTATAAAACTAGCATGATTGAAACAATTTACATATCTATTTTTAGAAATTGCTAATCATAATTTGAAGGTAAAAAAAAAACATTTAAAAAAATCCAATGAATCACAAATTGAACATAGCCATTAGCCTATGATACAAACATTTCAATTCAATTCATTACAAGATGCCAACATAAAAGATTTAAAGGGATGCAGTAACATTGAATGATATTCAAATCACATTTATTTGATTTAGCTTATTTTGCCAACATAATTATAAAACACTTACGTCAGTCTGGTATCTCTTCAAATTGCAAGCTAATTGCTTGCTTTACCTTTGAGATCAATGATTTTATACTCAAATTTTATAAACCAACACCGGATGGTTTATAAAACCATGTGCTTTTCCATACACCCATTTCCTGTTGTATAGTCCCCCGTCCCTAGCGGCCTGGTGAGCTATCAGCAGAGGGTACTGGTGTTCGGCTGTATGCTTGGCATTGTTTGTTACACTGTTTTAAGTTAGTAAATGACTTCCATTTGATCTGAAACTTTCGGTAGTTTGTTTTTCTGTATGAACAATATAATTTTATTAATCTTGATATAATTGCTCTTGTTTTTGAAAGTTACTAAATCCCTTTAATGAGTAATATTTAAATCAATCAAGATTTAATCCATAAAATTGTTCTTGACATTTGGAAAAGTGAGCCCTCTTATACTCTGTATATTTACATATACATAGAACAGCGATTAGTAAACAAATACAATCTCTCCCACACAAAGGTCTGCCAAGTAGACTAGCTGGCTGGTAACAATTTCATTGGCATTGCTGTATTCGCCAGTGCTGTAAAACCCCACGGCCCTGGCTGGCTAGCTGGCCAGTGTGTTTAATAGTCATTCATGAGTGAGAGAGAGAAGGAGAAGCACGCACATGTGAAGAACTCCTGCTTACAGAGACGCTGGTAGGCCGTGCTATCACAGCACCCAGTCAATAACCGTTGAATACCCAAGCACTCTCTCTCCATCTCATAGACGTCTTATTAAAACTGGTGGCTACCGACCTACCGAATGATACGAAAAGGGGGTAATCCTTCTCATCCTCATTCTCGCCCGAGATGCTTTTATGAGATACCCGCTTTCTGAGGAGCCGGAGTCGGTAGATTGAGCGCAGTGTTCCGCATCTTATGGAATTATTATCGCTCGGAATTGGATTATTTCACTCGCTGGACAATTGTGGTTGGATGACCGAGGGCAGAGCTAGAGGAAGGTTAAACTCTCTGCATCCTACTGTTATCTATCACAAGCTGATGAGGAGCATCTTCTTGTGCTGATTTACCGTGGATTTTTACCCTGATTTTGGAATATTAACACAGATCTGTCAGTGCTCGTGTTTCTTCTCTAGTAGGTTTTTTTTACTTTCTTGGTAAGTTGGCTGAGCTTTATCATTATGACAACAGTGAGGGTTGCATTGATATTGAAGTAAATGGTAAACTTTTTAATGTTGCAGAACAACTTTGCCTACATACTACTAGGTACCTATAGTTCCACTATCCTGGAGCTTCTAGCTGTCTGAACAGGAGCACATCCCTTTGGCTTTGTTAAGTTCATGGACCAATATGACAAGTGCTAGGCAGTTTGAGATATTGGAAACAAGATATTTAAAAACATACATGTATCACTGAATTGTGAAACATTGGAAAAGACTTTTTGAATGATAACTTATCACCTCCAAAGTTCTGAGCTACACATTGTAGGCCTATATTGTTTTGAATGGTTTGATGTATTCATTAACCCGTTGTGTACTAAGCCCGCATATATGCGGGCTGACAAAATAGAGAACATCCCTCGTGTTGATTGTTTATTTCACTGATTATTGCATGAAATATATGAAAACTTTATATAATTCAAATTATTAGACATTCATATATTAATATGTGTTTTTATTTCACCTTTAAGTGAAAACAATTTGTTGCAACCTTGCTTCACAACCACGATTCATTTGACTTTGAAAAAAGGTCTCAGTATTCAACGGGTTAAAGAATAAAAACAAGCTCTTTGAAATTCAATCTGAAGCTATCACAGCAAGCATTGGGTGGAAATATATTATTCAGAAGTGAGTTTACCAAAACCAGCTTTGTAAAATATACTGCAATCTTTGTTCTTTTTTTATTGGTTATATTGATGGCCATGGAACTTTGGACATATTTATAAATTTATTCGTCCTTGGCATTCATTGAATGTCATTAAAATCAGTTCAACTTCACATCTCTATAGGGAAATTGAGATATTTGTGAAGTATGTATGTTATGAGGGGATACTCTGATATCCTGTATTGAAAATGTATTAAAACAAATAAAACTAATGTAGGGCCTATAATGTGAATATGCCCAAAATGCCTACCAAATGACAATTTTATATTTTGGGGTAAAAATTCCCAATAGAATTGTGATGGCGTTTACCTATTGGTGTGTGTTTTTAAATGAGGGATCATTTTCTCGCTGCAAAGAAGCTTTGCCGCTAGGTCAGGAGGGTAACCTTGCCTACGTTAACGGTGCATGACGATCTTCAAGTTGTCGGCTAGAATTCACCGCTGTTTGATGCATTTAGCATCCGAGTGTGCTTTAGAGGTGTTCATGTCTTCACCCCAACGTGCAACTGATCGAAGATATCGCCGAATTGATTGTGCCTCTGGAGGCCCGTTACGTGGGTTATGTCGAGAGAGGCCTATTACCGCGGTCGTGGCACATGTGTACATTTCACCTTCCATATCAATATTTAAAAGCAAACTGCGAACATTGCGTTTTAGTGGTAGTCAGAAAAATGTCAACAAAACACAGGGATGTGTTTTTTCCCCGCTGTGTTTTTCCCCACTGCCTTGAAGAGCGGATCAAATGAATCATCAATAACGCTAATATTATTTCAGTGTGGTATGCAGCGTTCAAGTTTGATCAAGACATCGCTGCACACTTCACATGTCGAGGCATGCAATCGCTTTGCTGGAGTGTTGATTTTTCTGAAATGACTTGAGACTAGTAGTTGAGTTTTTTCTTTATCAACACCTCCGTGACAGCTAGTAAAGATTTTCTTTCAGAAGTGAACCTGTGTTTGAACTGTAATATGCTACCCAAATGAACAAACTAAAGACATTGTTTATTGACAATGACTGATGAGAGCTGGAAGGGCATTAAAAGCTCATCTGAAATTTTGGGAGAACAGCAAAAAATTTTTGTAAAATTTCCATTGCCCAATAATGATTCTAAGAAATATAATAGTGAAAATATATGTATCTCCAGTTTATATCAGATGGAGATCGAAATCACAGACACTATTAAAGTTTATGCCCGAAAGGTACACTGAGAATGCACACATCTATATACATGTACAGCATTAATTTTTCATGCCTAGAGTTCGGCCTATGATTGAAGTAGACATCGCTTGGCTCTGACGACCATCTCCACGTGTTTATATAACTGTTGCAATTATGGAAACATATGCATGGAACAGGATTAAATTACTCACCCATACAAAAGTATGTTATTATGTCATTGGAATTATAAAAGGACAATTTAAGCATGTTTCAATCAAATCTAACTTTCCCCACCGAAAAGTTTAACTTGAACTCATAAAACACATGTATGGTGGTATCTCACTTTGGGGAAACTACTTTGAGACGTTTTTGAAAATTGTCGGAGAGACGTCTCCGCGACGAAAAATAGTATGAGAGACGTCTCTAATACTTTTTATCTGTCGCGGAGATGTCTCCGCGAAGTGAGATACCACCATGACCAAGAGAGTTGGTTTGCATCCTTTTGACTCTGAATGTCTTGCATTTTGGACCTTGTCTGTCATTTGAAGGTCACGCATGAATTACAACGCTTTCATAATGTGTTTGATATTTTAATACAGCGCTGCCTGTGTATGAGATCAATAAATTTGCCTTTGTTTGTATCGGTTCAGTATAGAATTACTGTGAGATCTCGAGCATGGATACTGTGATGTCACTCAAAAGTTTCAAATTGAGAAATGTGCATTATTTATATTTTGACAAGATAGAAGTTCCATCAATTTGTTGTAAATTGTAGAAAAAAATGTCCCTGAAAGTTTGAAGAAAACTGATCAATGTTTGGTAAATGGAAATATCATGTTTCTATTCAATAAGAATATAATCTAATGATATTTAAGTACAAATAGCATTCAAATTGTACATTGTAAATGTCTTCAAAATTTGTGGAGTTAGTTTCAAGCAAACATCTTTAATGTAGTGGTCCACCTGCATACCCCCAATCTGTTATATTGGGAGGAGAGACCTGCGGGTTACAGTGATTCAGTTCGCTTTTCGCCTTCCAGGCATAGACGACGCCAAAATGAATAATAGTCTTAACCACCCTGCATTGGGATCTGCATTGTAGATATTGTTTTTAAAAAATGACCTATTTGGCAGTCCAGACCATTACCCCTAACGGGCGAACGGAATGTTCTCCCGAATGAGAGAATGACAACCTCATGAATTATTTATGAGCACCCTCCGTCAAACCGGAACGTGTACAAAGTCAATTGCACTTGTTTGACTGTTGTCTTTAAAAAATTCACCAAAAAAAAACCCTCAGGGCTTGTGAATATTTAAATTTCGCTCAATTGAAGATGAATAATAAATCTAACTCCAGTGCAAAAATAAATATTTACAAGCCCCTGAGGGGTTTTTTTCATGAATTTCTGAAAAAATCCATTTTTGTCCTGCAAGTCTCGGCAGTTCAGTTTTCAGGCTCACTGTGTTAATAATTCCGCGGTAACGAAATATCACCCGTCGAAACTACCCATGCATGGCGGTGACAAATACACACACACACATGCTGGTGCTGTGCTCTGCTACATGTATACACTGTAAGCAAGGGGTTATATAACAACCCCCTGCTGTAAGTAGCTACCGTGTACACGTGTATGTTATAGGCATAGTATTCAATCTCGACTCCCGATAATAGTAACACGAGTCGACTATCCACCATCTTAGTGTAACTGTAGGAATACATTTATCAGAACAGTCGACAATTAATGGAACAACGTAAACATGATATCTTACCTTGTCAGTAGTCACTGATTTCTAAATATTCCTCTTGTAAGTTCCGAATTACAATTTTTCTACAAGTCCAGTAAATGATTCAGAACGGACTAATATTGTCAAGTTTACTGGATGAATCATAATATTCATGGACTCCCCTTCATGTATGGAAAGAATGGGAGACAGGCGAGAGAAGAGATACGGAGAGAGAGAGAGAGAGAGAGAGATGCGAAGAAAGTAACCGGAAACAGAGGGCGGATGCGGAGAAGAGAGAGAGAGAGAGAGATACATGGCTATTACACAGTCGTTCGCGGCTTTGCCCATTGAATTAATTCGCAGTGTTCTGAAGTAAGAATATTTTCAACCGCTTGGCGCGAACTTTCGCATCGGACCGAAGGTCAACCCCGCTGAGCGTTCAGTTTTCTCTCAATACGGAGAACGATCGTATTCTCCCGTTAAGGAGTATGTTCCTGACTGTTTGGCCCATAAACTAGCAATGAGTCATCTCTTAAAATCTATGGCATAATTTTAGAGATGAATGAAAGTACTCTACAATTCTGACCACAAGATTTTATGACAGATGTCATTTATGGCATTCAATGTTCCATTACAAAAAGACATATTACCTGTCAATCATACTTCATTTCCAAGTTATTGATGTGTTATTGTATTCCCGTAATGGATCTTATGAAGTAGTAGTACGCATGACGTCAGTTACAATACTCAAGTAGCTTTCATTGTAGCTTTGTTGTTGTATGGTCTCGCTATACCCTTCATATTGTTAGCCTATCATTTTACCAACTACAATGCTTGCAGGTTAAACTACATTGGACTTATAACCAAAGGACAATGAGATGTGAGACTTTTTCATACAGCTACATTTTGTTTATATAAAATTTATCAAAGTTACAAGAGGAAGAGATGACAATGAAATCGGCAGAAAGAGAAAGAGAGAGAGAGAGAGACAGACAGACAGACATGAAGAGAGAGATGGAGAGATATAGGAGAGCAGAAGAGGATCAGGTGGAAAAATTTGCAGCAAGAGAGGGATTGATGGGAGGGGAAAGAGCAAGAAATGAGATTAAAGAGAGAGAAAGAGAGAGGGAGTCGGAAAGTGTTAGATATACAAGAGAGAAAGTTGCACTATACTTTCAAATTTCCCTTGAAACAGCTCTCTTTAATTATTGATTAACCACAAAGCTAAGAAGGTTAAAGGGAAAAGAAGGCCCAAATTCCTATAGATACATAGTATATTTATTTTTAAAGAAAAGGGTATAATGGTGCACTTTATACTTTCTAGATAAACAGGAAGAAACAAACTTTAAAAAATGATTGAGGTAGCAAATTAGGCCTTGATACGTCCAGGCATTTAAACACATCTCCGTGCTACGCTTGTACGCCTCTGTGGTAATCCACATAAAGCACGCCATGCTCGTAATTTGCCAACGCAAGTTGGAGGGCCTTATCCAATTTGGATAATGCACCTTGTTTATGCCATGAAGTTAAGTAGAATATATCAGAAACGCTATTGGTTTTGACTGGGAAAGAGATGGAAGATTTGTACAGAATTGCATAAACACCAGGGCTGTAAAAATATCTTTGAACCAGCCCAAATGGTCCCTCGTATTTCTCCATTGACATTTTGATATGCACGTCGACGTCGTCTGAAAAACTTCCATGCAAACTTTTTAAGTCGTTGAGAGGATAATTTTGATAACTTTCTTTCTTAGTTTTTTGTCAGAAAGGGAGGCACAGGTACTATTATCTTTCCTGAACCAATATATTCAATTTCTCTCAAAATTTTCTTTGAAGAAATTTGTTTTGACATCTCCATTTTTAACATCTCCATTTTTAACAACCACTTGGTAATTGTTCAAAGCTGTGTCATATTACATTTATTGATTTGTGTCTTACAGTAATAGGAATTGATGCTTTTGGAATTAACTTTACAGAAACTTCTATCCCTAAAAAGTTCTTCTATGTTACATTAATCTTATTGTCAGATAAGTTTCAAGAATTTGAGAAAAAAAGTTTCAAGAATTTAGGATAGTTTTTTATACTTTGTTTTCTTCTTTCAGAAATGTTAGAATTCCATTCATATATGACCACCACAGTTGGTTCCCCATCAGTGTTCCGTACAAATAATTTGATTGATTTTTTTATCAAGTTTCATTAATTTCTCTCATTCTCTGTGTTTTTTCTTCATCAGAAATGCCAGAATTCCTCTAAGACATCACCTTTAGTGGGGAGGCACCATCCTCCAAGAGTCTTTCCTATCGCCTTGACTCAACTCCCGTCAAAAACGCTAAACCCTTGACAGTTGATGAGCGCCACCCCAGGCACAATGGATAACTGGCGGCCCAACCCGCGGGCCCAGCCATATGTGCCCAAACGCCATATCTCACCGGGGAATGCTAGGGGCACCTTCTCTTACCATCGTACCCCGACTAGACGCCTCATCTCAAAGTTCTTCCAGGTAGGAAAATAACAAATTTTCAAATTTACTGTTACTGATATTGCAAGTGACTAAAGTGGACTGGCAGGCAAAGAGTTAATGCCTACAATCGTATAATGAAACAATGCAGGGTCAATGTTCTTTATAATGTAGCTTTTATATAGCAGACAATGCCAACACTACATGTACATGTACATGTACATCTGTGCAGATTGATTTTTGTGGTCAAATCTGAATTGAATAACAATTTTCTGTCTTTCCGTCTACCACATGATCATCGTGATGAATTTTTGCAATTTTTCTAAAAACCAGATAATCATCGAAAACAATTGCTGTTGAGTTGTATCTGTGCACTTGCAATACATTGACACGTACCCTCATTCATCATTTTTGTGATTTATGGCAATACACAATTAATTTCAGAAGTTAAATTGAGTGTGAATAAGGGACATTTTCTCCATGAACAGGGCATTTAATCCTCCCCATTAGGGTGATTTTCATGTTCACATTTTGTGGTGGTATTGGCTTCTATGCACTGAAATGCAGTATGTAGTTTTTATCTTTTTATTCATTATTATATGGACTACATTGTGTGTTATGGATTTATGTATCCATGATTCTGTGAAATTTACATCAAAAATTGAGAGATGGATGTAGACAGGTTATGATAAGTCTTTAAAATAGATGAGGAGAAAAATCGAAATCCTTACTTTTTATGGCGGAAAATTAAAGGGTTATATCTCCTCGCTCAGAAAATGGAAATGGAAGAGAAATTATCAAAAATTTTGTTTTAATAAAGATTTTGATTATTGTATACTGACATTGACTACTAATTGGAAAATATACATTGTAAACACTTCTTCAATTTTGCATCTACATGTATCTTTAATCTCTCAAAAAATTGTTTAATGCATATTGTTTGTTGTAAACCTCACTGCCAAGTTCTATCATATCTATTTAAAAGTTCATTTTAGATATTTATCCTCAAAAAATTGGAACTGGTTGACAGGGTTTGATATAATCAGAAACTTTCCTCATTAAAGAATCACTTTTTAATGTATAAACTGAACATGCAAGGCCTGTCAATTTCTAACATTTCCAGTGAAAAGTTCATTACGATACTAATCTTAGGAAAATTGAAACTTAACGACCTGGGCTGATAACCGCATAGTTTTAATCAGCAACTTTCATCAATACCCTGGTATTTATGATTCCCTACGTTCACAGAAATATTGGAATGTAGTCCCACGCACCTTGTTGCATGTGCTGTTATCATCAGCGGGGTAATATGCCTGATAATTGCCGGCACTCAGCTGAGATGCCTGGCATAATTTGTAACGGGATAGTTGAGAAATTATTTCTGATAAGGCGGAGAGGCAGATGACATTTTGTGCCTTGTCTTTGCCTATGTAATGAGAAAAGTCATGACTGATTTCGTGAAGCGGACAAAGTCAGGGTTGATACGACTTGATTGACGGCAGATGATTTATTCCAAAGAAATTATATCTATATCTAAAGGCCAGGGCATAGGTATGAAAAAGACCGGTAATGATACAGTAATGGAGTTATTTACATTAAAAAGACATAAAATCGGCTTTACTGGGCATGCTTATTATGATGACAATAATTGAAAAGGAAGCATGTTATTAAATATTAAACGATGATGTAGTGATGTCATTGAAGTTCAGTTACATTGGTTTTCTAAAATGAAACAAGATTAAAAAAAATAAAAAAGCAGAATTGATTGAAGTGAAATTTAATTCAAATTTGTTTAGATTGAAGCGCTTGGTTTTAAGTTATTTAGAATTACATGTACATGTAGGTAAAGAACAAATTATAAGGTAAAAGTACATCAGAGGAGGTGTTGACATATGATGTACTACAGTCTGTGTCAAATAAAATGGTACAAGTGGAAAACATTTTTTTATAGTATGAAGATTAATCACAGCCTGCTATTGTTTGGTATTTTCATAAAGCAGGAAGATCAGACTTTCACCTGCAATTTTTTTCATCACATTTGGTGTTGTAATTTTTGAAATATGACAAGTTTTCTACAATCAAGGAAAATCCACTTTTCGCACGCCGTCCCATGCCTTTGTGTATAGGTTTCGCATAATGGCCATAAAGTGCTCAATTTCGATTTGTTCCTCGTCGCACAAAATTTAGCATAACTTTTGTTTTACGAAAGCAAATTATACAGAACAAAGCGCGTCAGCAAGGTAAATCCTTTGGCTTTATTTTGGTACCACATACACACATTATTTGAAAATATTTCACACCTAAATATTTTTTTCCCGACTGTACCATTTTTTTTGACACAGACTGTAGAGAGAGTCAGATGTTTATAAGCAGAGAAAGAGTTGGGGATTCAGTACGAGATGGGATAGAAAAATAGAAGGGGGGGGGGGCATTGCAATGAATTTCATTTTCAATTCCAAACCCTCAACGTTGATTTATAATAGAGATCAGTTATGACCGTCACAAAAAACAACAAATTCTAATGAAATTCAAACAGCACTCCTCTGTTTTCAAATCTAAATCCAATATTTTGAATTAGACAATACATGTTATAAATAGACCACAAATCTGTTTATTTGTCTACCCCCTCTAAATGAAACACACAGCTCTGTAATCGAGCAGGCAAAAATAAACTGAAGGGGGATAGTCATGACCGTGAACATTAATTACTAGTCGTTTTCTAATCTTGTAAATGTGGTTTCATAAAGGTTATCTTTGGCTTCAATAGATGCTATCAGATTGAATCTATCCATTTGATATATATAAAGTCGGTGCTGCACTAGCTCGAGCTATTGCAAGTAGCGCGCTATTTGTGATCCAATATATCAACTCGATCAGAGCAGATCTGACTTTGTGTTACCAGTTGCGCAATACACATCGGGCTTGATTGTTCAAGGTCATGTCAGGTTGTTAATGCAAAATTTTAAAAAAGCTTGAGCTAGTTAGTGCATGACCGGTTTCATTTTTTTTTTTTTTTTCCTGATCCACCAATTAGCGTGCTATTTTTAAGCTCGAGCTAGTGCAGCAGCGCCTAAAGAGAGGGTTGGAGGGGAATCAAGGTCTTAATTAAAGTGCCATTTGAGCAAGTAATCGGGGTAATTAAAAGATAATGATTAATGCTGTCCATGCGTTTAGCCGCTTGACAGCCTCAAATGATGAAACTTGATTGGTAGGAAATTCAAAATCATGGCTAGTTACTAGGGTTCTTGGGTTAAATTGCTTCTTTGGGTATGGTAATGGCTCTTGATTTAATTTCAATAATTGTTCGAACATCCCTTTTATGGTTTTCTTTGGGATTAATAGGGTCCCCGGGGAGAAAAAGAGAATATATTAGGGCTATCAAGAAGTAAATAGCAAAGCATGATGTTGATGGTATGAACATGTAACATGGAGTCTTTAGTAAAGACATTCAGTTAATTGTACTACATTTAAAACAAGGAAATATTCTCCCTTTTTAAGTTAATTTTAAGCAAAGTAAAGGGCAGAAACAGAGTTTGTAAAATAAACAAAATGTTGTCAGTGACAAGAATTTGATATGTTGTTATTGGGTCTCAACAATTAGGATTCAATGCATAAAATATAAATTGCCCCCAAAATATTTCACTTCGTTCCAGCCCCCCACCCCCTACTTGCTGATTGAGAAATTGGAAGAATTAATGCTCAAGAAATTAAAATTCTGAAGGCAGAAAGAAAAAGATATCTAGAGCAATTCAACTTCTTCTTTCATCTACCAATCCTTCTATTAAGCTGCCCTATTCAGCAGCTCTTTACGATGGTCTTCAAAGATATCTTCGAAGGTATCTAGTTTTACAATGCAACAATGATACCCCCCTCCCCTAGTAATTACTCTCATCAATTAGTAAAAGCAAATGAAAACAGGCTGTTTCATTGCCCAAGCTCTGATTGATTAGTTGTAACTTCATACGCTACTATCCAAGTGCTCCGTTGTCGTAAACTCTCATCGGGACTTTGTCAATACCCTGCTGCGGAGTAATTTCGGGCCTGTCCACCGCTTCGTTCTTTCATCACGGGGGTTTGCGTTGTTCCCGCCCAATACGCTTCTCAAATTTCATTTGTGTGATGATTAGAATGATAAGGGTTCTCTCAAGGGAGAAGTGTTAAAGAATATGCTAAGATTGATGAGTCTTCACATGTCTTAAATTATGGGAGGGTGTCGTATTATACCCCATTCACAGTGGTTTTCAAATTTATCCCGGTGCTGTCGCGGTGCTGTCGCGGGACGGCAACACCGCTATAAACCCGCTATAAATGCATTCACAGTGGAAAAGTTATCCCGGGACAGTCCCGGGATAGATTTCAAGTACCCATTCACACTGCAGCGTGTGATTTTTATGACCTCCGTTACAAAATACTTGCATTTCTTTGTATTTCTTTGTTTTGCTTCTTCTTTCCTTTTCTTTGCTATCATTTCTTATGTATTTCTTTGTTTTTCTCCTTCTTTCCTTTTCTTTTCTATCATTTCTTATGTATTTCTTTGTTTTTCTCCTTCTTTCCTTTTGGTTTCTATCATTTCTCATGTATTTCTTTGTTTTTCTCCTTCTTTCCTTTTCTTTTCTATCATTTCTTATGTATTTCTTTGTTCTTCTCCGGCCTTCTTTCCTTTTGGTTTCTATCATTTCTTATGTATTTCTTTGTTTTTCTCCTTCTTTCCTTTTCTTTTCTATCATTCTCTTTATGTATTTCTTCTGTTTCTTCTCCTTCTTTCCTCCTCTGGTTTCTATCCACAATCCTTCTTACTGTATTTTCTTTGTTTTTTTCTCCTTCTTTCCTTTTCCTTTCTATCATTTCTTATGTATTTCTTTGTTTTTCTCCTTCTTTCCTTTTCTTTTCTATCATTTCAAATGTATTTCCCTGTATTATATCCTTCTGTCACTATATTTTCTGGAAATTCTTATGTATTTTATTGTTTTTTGTCCCGGTGCTGTAGCGGAGTGCCTTCACACTGAAGGCACTCCGCGACAGCAGCGGGACTGTCCCGGTGCTGTTACTATGGTTTGAGCGCGATAGTTTATCGCGGTGTTATAGCGGGTCGAGGTTATCCCGGGATAGTTTATAGTGGGTCCGAGCATTCACACTAAGGGCAACACCGCTACAGTCGCGGGACAGTCCCGCGACTGTAGCGGTGTTTGAGGCCACTGTGAATGGGGTATTAGACAGGCTAAGTTATAACATTGGCCTAGCTTATGACATTATCCCATAAATAATTAATTTAACATTAATTACATTTACATAAGTACTTTAAGTGTTTTTTCAGAGTCTTATAATTTTTTTTGGGTTCTTTTTGAGATATTTGTAAATATCTCCTTTATTAATAATATTTCCCCATGCCCTTTTCTCAAAAGGCAATCTTGAACTATGTGAAAATAAAAGTCAATCTCAGATGATTCTTGATGCTACCTTACGTGGAGCTCTAAAGAGAAATCATATTATAACAAGATATGTATACCCCCATTCCCTAAGATTCTTGAAACATATACAATCAGGATTAAAATATACAAAAACAGAATAGTAGTATAAATTAAACTACATGTACATTTTTTAGGGAATAATAATGGTTATGAGGTGGAATAAATATTTCCAATGATCCCCCCTCTCTAAAAAAGAAAAGAAGAAAACATACAAAAATTCAGTATCAGATTTCACATGGAATATAAAATGATCACCCCAAATCCACCATATTCCATCCACAGATGATAGTAATTTTTGCTTCTCAGCAATAAAATAAATCAAATCCACATCAGTAACAAATTAAAATGCAAATGAGTGCTTCAACCCTGGATAAATAATAACTCACAAAATATGAAACCATAAAAAAAGGGATAGAAAAAAGAGGCTGAAATGATCAACTTGGAAGAGGGAAGATGGCTCTTTTCCCCGGAGTATAGGGATTACGTGATGAGAATATTCATGGTTTGATGAAGAGGGGTATATTTAACCGTAGATGCATAATTCAGAGGACAGGTTGTTTGGTTGGTGCGGACTAGCAACAGGCCGAACATGTTGAGATTTCTGGTGCTTCTGTACCTTTTTTGCCTTTTTTCCTCTCTAACTCTGTCAGTTTGTCCGTTTCTTTTTTATCTCGACCTTGTCGATCTTGTAAATGTTGAGATCTTCAGCTTGCCCCTATATTTTTTGCACTTTTTCCTCTATCTGTATCTCTGTTTGTCTGTTTGTCTGTTTCTTTCTTCTGTTCCCTCTTTTTGTTGTGAATGTTTCAATGTTCTCGTTTTACCAAATATATGCAACAAACAGCTTGTAAAGTTAGAGAGAGAAGGAGGGGGGGGGGGAGATAATATATGAATGTATTTGGCTTTATAAAAATATATCTTTTTGAATTAAAAAAATACTTTCAATTAAAAATGTGTCATTTTCAATAAATTTGCGTCTTGGGGAGAAAAAAGAGGAAAAAATCATCATCTTTTTTCAAACACAATATTCAAAATACTAAGAAAATATGCAAGAAATACAATAATCAGTATGCATCTGCTTTGGTGGTAAAAACCTTACTTCTGAGAAACGTTCCTCACATGAAGTTGAAGAGGATGATGGTTACATCTTGTGCTCCTCATCCTCCCATCTCTAAGCCGGAAGATCTCCATGGATGAGAGGGGATAAGAGGAGGATGAGAATGAAACCAAGGATGAAACTATCCCCCATATCTTTTGGGGTACAAAGGTATACATCATCTACCAGGCTTATATTTTATAATACAAGGTATATCTCAGAGAAGCTGACCCTTCAGCTGGTGAACGACAGAAGGTTGTTAATTAAAGCAGTGTAAATTCAATTTAAATGAAATTATGACCTTTCAGCTCTTAAAACATGTAACAAGTAATTAGAGATCTCATGTGAAATAAGGGAATATTATCTACACAATTCATTAATTTAGATTGAGCATTGCTGGCTATTAATTGCAAGGTAATGCACAAATAAAATATGTTTAAAAGAGTAAAATAGTCCCATATTGCAAAGATCACTGTATAAATAACAATTTTGCAAATTTATTTTTAATATATTTTTATTTATAGTTAGGTATTTACTTAGTACTTAATTTGTCTATTTCTAACTTTATTTTTAAAATTTAAGGCTTAATGTCTACATCCTCTCTGAGAGTAGTCAATCAGATCATCTCGGAAAGAAACCAATATAATTGGATGGGGGAGGTGTCTTCAAGTGCCCTTAAATCATAGATGACATATTTATTTTTGCGAGGAATAATGTTTTTTGTGAGGCATGTCCTATGAGGGCATAGGTTGAGTGAAGTATGATTTAGGGTGCTACATCATGGCGGCTCATGATATTGATGTCTTTCTCTTGGCATCGTCGATAAACACAATTGATCGGTGCTTTTCCTTTCATATCCATCATTCTAATTTTTTTTTTGCAAAAGAGAAAATGTTGAGGATCCCGATGATTGATCAAATTGCTCAGGTTACTGAAATGATACCGCATTTATTTCTTTTTCGATCAATAGATATGATAAGAAATGTGATGGGAATTTATTTGGATGAGGGAAAGGTGTGGAATTTTTAATCAATTCATGGATTTGGGAGTGATATGGCTATGTTTTACATCAAAACGAGACGTGACAGTGTAGATCTGCATGGATAATTTTGTTAGTGGAGAAAGAGTTGAAGGAAGAGAATGACAGCCTCTCTCTCTCTCTCTCCCTCATCATCCCTCCCTCCTTTCCACCCTTTTCTCTCATTCTCTACCTGTTTCTATTTCTTTCTTTCTCTTTGTGCATCTAAGGGAAAGCTTCCATGCCATTTCTCTCATTTTTCCCTCCTTTATTTCTATCTCTCTCCTCCCTATTTCTTTTTCACTTTCAAATACGCTCTTTCTCTTCATTTTTATTTCTCTCTCTCTCCTCTTTTCTATAATTCCTACCTTCTCAGGCCCCCTCCATAGCCTCCATTTCTCCTATATAATACCTTTACCTTCATTTTTCTCCCTTTCTTTAGTACTTTCACCTTACTCATTCCATACTTTTTCCCCTCTCTCTCCCTCTCTATCTCACCATCTTTCTCTTTTGCTTTAATACAGTGTATGACACTCTCCCTCTTTTTCTCTTCCTTTCTCATCCTGTCTTTAAACTTGCCTTCTTCCTATTCTATCTGTTTTTTCTTGATCCCTCGATCTTTCTTTTTTGCTTTAAATACTCTCCCTTTCTAATCCTGTCGTCGCTAATTTCCCTTTCTCCTCTCTCTTTCCATTTGCCTTTCAACTCTCTCTTCCCTTCCATATTTATCTCCCACTTTCTTTCTCAAATCCCGTCATCTTCACTTCTTGGCTTTGTCACATCTCAATGTCATCAAGGGCTCATTAAGGCTGACCCTTATTTTCTTCCTGAATGCTGATCTTGAAGTGCTCCCTCGAGGGTTTCCGACGAGTCATTAGTTCGTTGAGATGCATCATTAGGCAAACCCGGCTTGATTCTTATGGTCCGTATCGTACCCAATGTCATTCTCATATCATCCATACAGCAGTCATACACATCAGTCAGTCATGGAATATTTCTCATGCCGACTGTCTTAATTAATATGCGGTCGTCTTCTCTGCATGTCGTCTACAGCATTAGATGAACAAATACATTTTAATATATCATGACTATTCAAGCATGTGATGTGACGTTTGGAATTGAAACACACTTGTTACCATTCCTATTGTACATACAATGTAACTGACTGTATGTCAGTGTATCCAACAAGTAGGCGATAGGGTTGAAAGGATTATCGTGAAAAATAATGTCATATCACTATTTTCGTGAGCAAATTGGTAATATCTTTCAGGCATTTTGTAATTTTTTATGGATAAAGATGTCATTGTATTAAGATTTCATTTTTAAAGGTTTTAGGAGTTAAATAGAAATATAATTTGTGCCAATGTTAGGATCAAAACGTGATCCATTTAGACTTTGTATAATCTTGTTTTAAAAAAAAAATCCCTATCAACCATATTTTAGTGAACCATATCAACAATTTTAATTTTGCTAATAACCTTTATAGAATAAGAAAATCTGTATAATATTTTTGTCACTGATATGTTTAATATTTCATTCACACCATTTTCCAGTCAAACAATGGAATGTGTGATAAGGTGAGGCTTTGATTGGCTGGGATCAAACAATTAGTGGGTGATGAAAATGGTATACTTTCTGAGGAGTACCATTCATTTTACAGGGACAAACCATTTGGAACTTTAAATACAGAACCCCCAAATCCCTGTACATGTTTGTAATAATATGAGGACATTTACAATGAAAGACTTTTAACCTCC
>CALNVZ010001721.1:26047239-26096156 GCA_940671915.1 Paracentrotus lividus | reverse complement strand
CCCCCCCCCCCTGCTCCTAATTTTGGCAGACTTTGGTTAGGTAAGGTTTAGGTTTAGGGCTGGTCTGGGTTAGACGTGACGTAGGGTTAGAGTTAGGGGTATTGATAGAAACATCCAATTTTATTGCTAATAATAAAAAGATATTTCATGCTCTGAAGTATATTAGAGATTACAGATTCGATGAAATTATGAATCAAAATATTTTCAGAGGTGTAAGTGACATCTGAGTACTTCTCTATGACCTTACAAAATTACATTTAATTGTAATTGATGATATGTAGTAGAAAAATGTATTGATACACCAGATCGTCTACATGCATTAGTCGTCGGGGAAAGGGGGCGGTTCTGTAACATGGTCCGATCATGAGCCAAGCCTTGGGGCAACATGGAACCAGCTTGTCCTATGTTACCAAACATTAGAAGAATTTAGGGCTGAAGTTTCCACCTCATTTGAGGTAAACTTTCGTTGATATATTGATCAAGATTCTGACCTGTTTATTTCATGGGATTGAGGTTTAAGGTGACTAGGCCTGAGGGTAATGTTCAGATGAAAGATCGGAGTCCAGAGATAGGTTTATAGTTAGATCCAAGCTCATTACTGGGTCCTTTTCCAAATAGTTTTCCTTTTAAGGTAGTATATGTTTCTTTTGAAACTCAAGTAATTTTTAAAAACTGGGCTTAAAAGTACTTTTGTTGCTTTAAAAAAAAAAAAATTGAATTTGATATTCATCATCAATGACGTTCATTAGTGGGCATGAAAAGATTTAAATATAGGTAGCCCTTTTTTAAAGATCCCTCATCAAATGATATTCAATATTTTTTTATTGTTTTGTTTGCCTTTTGGCAACGCTCAACACTAACATTTTTTTGTGGTTGCCCTGTCGGGCAACCAGATATCCATTTCCCACCAAATTTGGTTGCCCGAATGAAAAATCTGGTTGCCCGAAAAAAAAACCATTAAAACCAAATCAAAGATCTTTGTTTGAGTCACCAATCACACATAAACAGCTCATTATCATGGTTATGGCTCATTCTTCTGGTTTAATTGTGGTTTCATTAAGTGTAGGTTCATAATAATAAATCATTAATCCACTTAAACACAAAGACAAAGTACTAAAAACACCATAATCATTGGTATACGCCGCATATTTTTGCCATTAACAACAAGTCAAAAGTTCAGCGTGCAGTATTGAGATATAGGCTTGGGATCGACGCGTCGCAAAGACTTTTTCTAGATCTAGTTCTAACCAAATTTGTCAAAATATGAAAAGTGAAATCCACACTACATACCTTTTAATCAAGGTCCAAGTACTGAAATGCTCGGGAAGAAGTATATTCATAGGTTTTTTTCAGGTTAAAACATCTTATTTTGATGTTAATTGACCGCATGACAAATGTGCAACAATTACCAGGTTGAGGTATTTAAATGCCCGAAGCTACGGCCAGTCACCCGGTGGTCATGATGATCAAAACAGAACGCACAATTCACCTCAAATTCACAACAAATCATGCATCAAACATAACAATCACACAAGAAATATACCCCTATAATATACTTCTGAGAAACCTAGGTTTCAGACATCTCCAAAATAAAGCATAACCTCTGATAAAGAGCAGTTTTGCTGCAAAAAGTTTTTTCAAAATTGAAAATAGATTAGGATCGACCCATGCGGTGCTATTGCATAAATTGGACAATGACACTTGTCATGTTGTATGTTCTATCTGTAATACGCAGACCGCGTAAGATATGAAATTGTGAGTGTAGACAATATAGTCAGTCCGAATGATATCTTCCATGTCTGGATACGCCTTTCTTTACTATTTTCTTCATTGTCAGAGCGCCAATGTCCGCTTATAAGATTCCGTATGGATTTCTTCATGTTAAAACCAGATATATTTAAGAAGAAGATTAACTTTCGATAATTTCTGATATAATTTTTTTATATCATTATTTTTAAAATAAAATATAAATTATTTATTTTTATTTATTTTTATTTGTGGTCGCGGGGTGCATCATCTATTTCGAATTACTATATCAATTTCTAAATATTTTTTCCCCCTTCTTTTATTCATTCATTATTAATTTCAGCATTGAACACAATTAGTTGATATTGTATAATAACATTTTCTCCAGCTCAGACCTGCATAATAAGTTTCTGAACAATAGGAGTAGTTATGATCTCACAGACTAATACCCTAGACATAACAGGAGCTTCTGAAGTGGAATTGCAAAATTACCTGTATAGCTGGCTTGATTGCTCTCGCACCATTAAGCAGTAAACAAACTTTGCTGCTTCATCAATTATGATCCTTAAACTTTATTCTATCGCCTGTCTCCAATCTTCTAAGTTATCAGTGTTCTTCCAGATCAGAACTCTGATATCTTCTGACGCCCACCCATCCCGCCACTTATACTCTCTCTCTCTCTCTCATCTTATCTTACATCATCACACAATACACTTGCCAGAATGGGCGCCTCTTATGGCAACACACACTCACTCCACATACATCATGTACATTAATACGTACTATGTATACAGTGCAACTACAATGCAGGTACACTAGAGCGATGTGACGCTGCTTTGCATGCATTGCTTTGGCATCTCAATCCTCAAACCAGGGTAAGTGTGGAGCTTTCGATGGAGAATGTATCTTACAAATTCGCCCATTTGTCACAAGTGGCGTCCGGAAACACCGCTAAGTCCCAGGGCACAGTTCACCGCGAAGCTGCTAGCAGTGTTGCCATTGTAGTGTGACGAGATCGCTACGGACCGTAAAGTAAACTATCCGGGACAGTCCGCTGGGATTAACCTCGACCGCTAACACTCGCGATAAAACAAATCGCGCTCTAAACCCATAGTAACAGGCACCGGGGACAGTCCTGCTGCTGTGCGCCGGAGTGACCTTCAGTTGTGAACGGCACTCCGCTACAGCACCGGGATAAAAGAACAATAAAATAGCATAAGAATTTCCAAGAAGATAGAGATGAAAAGAAGTATAAACACGGAAATGACGATAAGGAAATGATAGAAAAGATAAACAAAGAATGGTAAAAATCAAAGAGAATACATTAAGATAATGATTAAAAAGGAAAGGAAAAGAAGGAGAAAAACAGAAGAATATAAAAATGAAATAGAAAAAAAGAGGGAAAGAAGGGAGAAAAAACGAAAGAAAATACTATAACCAAAGTGAATAAGAAAAGAAAAGGGAGAAGGAGAGAGAAAAAAAACCAAGAAAATACATAAGATTTGATAGAAAAGAAAAGATGAAGGAGAAAAAAAAACAAAAGAATACATAAGATGGATGATAGAAAAGAAGAAGAAGAACGAGAAAAAATTAAGAGAATACATAAGAAATAATAGATAGAAAGAAAAGATAAGAAGGAGAGAAAAAAACAAAGAAATACATAAGAAATGATAGAAAGAAAGAGGGAAGAAGGGAAAAAAACAATGAAAATACATAAGAAATGATAGAAACAAGAAGGAAAAAAGAAAGAGAGAAAAAACAAAATACATAAGAAATGATAGAAAAGAAAAGGAAAAGAAGAAAACAAGAAAGAATACAAAAGAAAAGAGATATTTGGAAACGGCTGTGTCATAAAATCACAGCGTGCAGTCTGAATTAAGTGAGGATGACTGTATAATGTCATTACCCGTACTGTCCCGGATACTTTTCCATTGGTGAATGCGATAGGAGTCATATGCGGGTTTATAGCGGTGTTGCCGTCCCGCGACAGCACCGCGACAGCACCGGGATAAATTTGAAAACCACTGTGAATGGGGTACAAGTTAAATATACAACCTGAATATTTCTTTATACTAGAAATATTTTCCCCAAAATGTGGGCGCCCAGTCGGGCAACTACTTTGTTCATTTTTTCTGGATTTGGTTGCCCGATAGCCCAATCTAGTTGCCCCGGGCGCCCGGGCACATGTTAGTGCCGAGCGTTGCTTTTGGAGAGGAATTCAAAAAGGACCTTCTTTAAATTTCATACCATATCAGGAATTGAAATATGGTTTGCACTAGCTTTTCAAGAACATGAAACAACAGAAGAAAAGACTGGCCTTTGGTACTTCAAATATTCTCTTTCGAAAAATGATAAACAAATTAGCAGGAATATTGCAGTTAATTGTAAGAATTTATCCACTTTACTGGAATAAACTCTCCATTTAAAAATGCCCCATGTGTTTATGCATACCAACATGCATGCAGTAATTGGCTTGTGTAGGTCAATTTATGTGTGGCAGTTTTCAATTAAGAATTTCTCTCTGTTCAGGATGCATTTGAATTATGGCACAAAAGCAAACATTAGTCTCTTAGCTCAGTTTGTGGGATAAGTGCCATTAATATCTCTTCTGAGTGGAATAAGGACGCTATCTTACCTCACTGTACATAGAGTAAATGCCTTTCTGGCGCTGAAAGTTGACTGCTCATATAATGGCGTTGAATTCATCAGTGACAAAATTAAGGACTATGACTGACTTAGAACAAGGTTTGTGCCAGTGTGAAAAACATACTACATGTAGAATAAAATGAATAGTTATTCACAAGTAGCCATGGAATACAGAAATTATGAAATATCTTGTAAAGGGAAAGGTCAAGATTGTAAATCAATAAAAAAAATAGTAGTAGGCCTAGATAGAAAACTAAAAATTGAAAAAATTTAATTGAAAATTGAAAGAAGGGGAAGTTATATGGCTAAATCAATACAAATCTTGGTGGAGAATTGAATATTTTATTTTCTGTTTGAAACAACAACCAATAAACTGTAATAAATATTTCATAATCAAGTTTAGTCCACTTTGTAATGTTTTATTTTATTGTCATCTCTTTGGTTTGGCTTTAATTTCCTTTTAAATGAATCCATTTTTATGAGGATATCATTTAGCAAGGGATTGCGGCTTAGTGTCGTGTTCTCGTTTTATAGCTACCCGAAACATGACCGCAGAGAATTAGAGGGAACGAACGAATAAATGATTCAGTGCAGTGATCCTATTAACACAGTTCCTCAGTTCTAGGTAATAGCTAATAGCAAATTTTCTCCTGGTTATACATTGAATATGACAGAAAAAAATACATTAAATGTAAAATTGAAATAAATATATTTGTTGGCTATTATATAGAATTCTTATTTCATATTTCAAGACAACATTTTATTACATATATTTTTTTTTTTTGCGCAGTGTATGGTCATAGTTTCTCCAACAACATTTAAAATCAGAAACATGTTTTTTTTTTTCCCCTGTCATTACTTTTGTGGTTAATGAGATAAATTGACTGTAATTGTTAAAAAATATATCGGTAGGGATTAAACAGAACGTTCTGAGAATACCTGTTTATTAATAGAGAGAATGGCCTTTGTAATCAATATACAATTCTTGTATTAAAAAAATACATCATCCAGTCTTTTACATGTACATAAACAAAAATGTGTCACTACAGTTTAGCAACTATATCCTGTGTAATTATGGAATATTGGGAGCCTTGCAGTGATATTAATCGAGCAAAATTGCACCAAATTTAATCAGATGAGCAATTACAGTATAAAGTGATCATCAAGGACGCAATTTCGCCCAGCCATTTTATCATACTTTCCAAAGAGCTGCTGCATGTACATGTATTTCAAAATGTTTGAAACAATGATTTTTGAGCCTTTCTAAAATATTTGTACATGTATTTCACTTGTCTGTCTTTACAATATATATATATTTTTTTTCAATAATACACTTATAAATACTAGTATTAAAGTTTTGTATTTTTCTTTCAAAAGGAGATTTAGTTTGTATCATGCACTATGTCAAACTGTATATGAAAAAAAAAATTAAGAATATGTCCAATAAGCATTCTATATTTATTCTGCCTAACTCAAAGTTTAAAGAATTACCAAATGATTTGAATAATTATATAAAATCAGTTTAGGAGACCTCAGATTATTTTCACAATTTGTACAAGTTTAGATAAATTTGATGAATTTGATGGATAATTTTATATCTATTTTTCCAGCGAGAAATGTTTTGGCTGTGGGCAATTTGGTCTTTGCTCTCATGAGCTCAAGCTGTATTTACTTTGGAATCAAGTCAGATCCGATACTGAAGGAATAAAGCACCGTGTTTGCTTTAGGAAGAAAGATGAGATTTGTGTTAAAGGTGATATAATGATAGTCACGATTTTAGCCTTCAGCAAAGTTGCATGAATGATGCTATTCACGAATGACTATTTTCCGTATAGGGTAAGGTAAAATATAATAGCACATGCTGATATCTCAAAGGGTATTAACCTCATAAATGTTTTTTTTTGCCACTCCTGTTCCAGGTATATAAATGGCTACAAGGCTCTCACTTTGTAGCTACTTTTACAGTATCTTTTGCCCGGAGGACAAGAAAAGGGTCCCACTATTAAATATTCCATTTTTATTGTTTGATTGATTTTTTTTTCTATGGAAATGAACACACCTGAGTTTGGAAACCTAATTTTTTTTAGGAACTACATAAATAGGTTGGCCAAATAATTAGTTATTAAAATTATTTAGTTATTTATAAATTATATTATTTTTATTTAAATTGTTCAAATTCATTGGTAATTTTCTTTTTTCACTGACTAAAAAAAAGCTGTAAATGTTAAAGTCCCTGTCTATAAATTTAACTCCACAATAGGGCCGGATATATGATTAGGGCTACTGTCTAGATTTTGAGAAATTAAGGGTTCCAGATTTCTTATTTTTTCCAAGTGTGTTTGACAGAGAGCTGTGCTTGTTTCAAGCCTTGTGTAAATTGTACAGCGATATCAGAGGCAGCAATTTTTAATTATCCTGAACCCTAGCAATATAAGTCCTTTTATGCGGAGGAGACAGTATATATGTGTTGCGGTGTTATTTGTGCTACAAGTGCAGTCGTCTATTGACGTCTGAGCAGGAAGGTAGCTCTCGAGCTGTAACGTGATCTGCTTTGCATCGATGATAAGATTGGAGAATGGTCTTTTATTCATCCTAACCCTACACTCAAGAAGCCTTGGTGAGGTAGACAGTCGATAGTGAATGTGGAGAGATGGGGAGTGTATGTAGAATGGTATGGCCATGAAGTCCTCATGCATTGAAATAGAGAGAGGGAGAGAGAGAGAGAGAGAGAGAGAGAAAGAAAGAAAGGGAGAAACAAAGAAATTATGAGATACAAAAAGAGATGAGAGACAAAGAGACAGTTGATGGGAGGCAAAAAGGAAGAGACAGATGGCTAACAAGAGGCAGAGTATGAACAGAGATAGAAAATTAGAAAGACAAGAAAGAGAGAGAGACCAAAATTGAAAGAAAGAGAGATAAAGAGAGAGATGTACTCAGATGAATATTCAATAATGAAAGAGAGATTAAAAAAAGAAGCACTCACATATCAGCTGGAATACAGAATCCAATAAGGAGGTAGAGAAAGTGAGAGAGAGAGGGAGTAAGGAGGAGAGAGGCAGATGGATGAAGCTGATTAATAATGAAGCCTTGATATTGTGTCACAAATGAACAATAATGAGATGAGTGTTTTGTCCTTTTGCATATCTTGAAGGAAAAAAAAAAGACCTTTCAATGGGTGCTCATTAGCTTCAAATATTTTACCATCTTTTATTTGCTGTTAGGATAAAAGATATATGTGACTTTATACTGGCTTTAATAATACCACTGGTCAATAAGCTGCAAAAATGGTCTTTGGGGTTTTACATGGCTTTTTTTCCTTCTAAAACTGGATACTACAAGCTTTTCAATGATATCAAACACTTGTAGTGAACTAAGGTATAGTTGAATATCATGTTATAGTATTAAAGAGCTATATAAATGATTATGCAGACAATGTTCTTTTTACGAATTACACTGTATATAAAGTGGTGTTACTAAGCCATTGGCCATAGTGACGGGTCGAGTTGACATCTTGTGTACAATTCAACCAGTGGTAACATTGTGAAGGGGTGAGGACCATAATCATATTATCATGAAAAAAAATAATATCACAGTTTGGTTAATCTTGTTATTGTTGGCAGGGAATTGATGAAGAAGACCAGTACAATATGATTACGGAGAGATTAATTTGTAGCGAATCTGAGACTGGTTTGTGAATTAGATTAGAAGTGCAGAAGGCAGGCACTTCTTGACCGTTTTGATGAAGTGATTTTTGATCAGGTGCGAATTGAGGGTGTAATATGGAAGTTAGTTCTCAGACAATAGCACACTAATACCTACTAACGAGCGGGGACGGGCTGTATGTTGTTTGTTGATTAGCAGAAGGCTGTTAGTGGCATATCATACTGCACATGCTGTGGTTAAACACCCTTCTTGCACTCAACAAGTGATACATGTGTGTTAGAGATATTAATATATTTAGCTTTATGAGATGCTGTCTTTATCAGTACAAAAGGTGAGTGGAAGAAATTTGAATATCAGGTTTTCTCAGGGGAAATAAAATGTGTTTTGATTTCCAGACTGTAGTTAATGAGTTGTGGCATGGCTAAAGGACTTGCAATTCTAAATAAACAATTAATTAAAGGATTATTGCATTTTGAAGAACTGGCATGATTAAAAATAGTCACCAAACACAACAACCTTTTTCACATCCTGTTTATGATTCATAAAAACCTTGGATAGCCAAATAAATTGGAAGCACAAACAAGTTATTATGTGTATGTCGAATTGTTAGTCTTACAGCCTTCAATTTATTTAATTCATCTTCCAGGGTAAAGGACGATGGAATTCAAATAATTCACCAAATTAAAGTATTTTCACAACTATCCAGGGTTTTTGTATCTGTAGATTGATTACCGACAAAGGTGTGAGAGTGTCAGTTTTTAAGTGTTGCAGCCTTGAATTGATTATTATTATGTTTTTTTTTCTTGGTAAGGTAATTCAAATAATATACCAATATGTATAGTATTATATTTATATGACTGTCCAGGGTCTTCCCCAATTATAGCTACTGCCCATGATGTGGGTCAATGTTAGACCTATCTTTTGATAACCAAAAAAGACATTAAATTCTATGCAAATATCTGGCTCAAAGGAAGCGTTCTCACACAAAAAATGGATGATTTATATGTAGTGAATCAAAGTTTAGATCATGAGTCAATGTTATAAATACTTGCCATTTACATTAGAACCAAAAAGTTGTTAAATCGCTATCAAAATATATGAATAAGTGCCCTTCTGTCCCTTTTGTCTTGTCTTGTCCTATACAGGCAACGAATACTAAATTATATTTTGTGTCCTGGATGAAGGTTAGACCTTGACAAATACATCTGCCTTTTTAGAACCACAAGGGCATTAAATCTCTGTTAAAATGTATGAGTTACAACTTTCTTGCTCCAAGTAGTCATATATTTACAGTCAAAGGCAATGCGTGATCAAAAACGAATCAAACAATGTACATGATATAGAAGGTCAAGTTTAAACCACAGACAAATATACCTGTTTTTGTTAATGCCATAAAGGCATTATTAATCTCTAATGAAATATATGAGTTAAACACTGGTGGTCAGTCTAGCTCTAAGCAAACCAATATGTACTATCCGAGTCAATGCGTGATGAAGGCGATTGATTCCACGCTCGATTCTGTTGTTCTCTCTATAGCATCTCTCGAGCCTTAGCGTTAGGTGATATCATGCAAGTGTAATAAAAGCTGAAAATCAATGTCACTCAACCACTTGTTATTGTAACAAATTGCTTTACTGGAATTGGCATTGGGTTGGTAGGGTGAGGTAAATTAAAATTGGAGGAAGAACTATATAAATGGAAAGAGAGATGGAGTTACATAGAAAATAGGATAAAACAGAGAGAGAGAAAGAGAGAGAGAGAGAGAGAGAGAGAGAGAGAGAGAGACAGGGAGATTGAAAAATTATAATGAATATAAAAGAGGAACAATGAGGTAGAAAGACAGGAAATAAGGCGGAGAGAAAAGGGGAAATTGGGGAAGAGAGACAAAGAAAAGAGAGGGATAAAATGTAAAGAAAATAAAGAGAGAGATAGAGAAGGAAGAATGAAAGAGAAACTAAGACAGAGGATGACTAAGTGAATGAGAGAGAGAGAGAGAGAGAGAGTGATAGAGAGCAACCTGAATTTTTATTTTTAATTGATCTAAAAAAAATTATCTTCACTGTATTCACATCTTCAGTAGATAACTAAAACTTTTTTGTTGTTGTAATAATAATAGTTGCATTTATATGGCGCTTAATACAATATCCACCGTAGTGTTTCTAAGCGCTTATAGTTTTAACTAATTATTACCCGGCTGGGCTACCCCGAAAGGCGCTCACAGCATTGAAGGAATTGCCTCCTACCGGTACCCATTCACCTCACTTGGGTCAAGTACGGCAAATTTGCAGGTTGACACCTTGCCGAAGGATGCTAGTGGTATGGACGGGATTCGAACCGCGTACCTTGTGATCGTAAGTTCGCCGACTTATCCACTCGACCACACCACTCCCACATCTCGAATCTTGAATAATTCGAATTTGTCTGAAAAAACTCTTTGTTTTTCAAATTTCTACATTCTTCTTAAATGATATACAATCATAATGGGTACCATCGTCTAGTTTCAAACTATGAGAGTATAACATTTTGAGTGTATATACTCAAGGGGAAAAGTATATATTCAAGCCGTTATTGACTACATGTAGGACAAGTTTCATTCACTAAAATCATATCGATTTCTCACTCTTGAGTTAAATGGTAGTGATACTTTTCATTTTCAGTGATAAATACATGTAATAAAGCCAGACTAAAGTTATATGAAGAAAAAAAAAAAGCATCCTCAAGTTTCAAACTACACAAAAAAACTTGATCAGTACATCAACTAATTTCCGGTTTTAGAGGGTAAACATTGCTGGGACAGATGTAATGGAACTTTTATTAAAGAAATCACTCAAATTTGTCTGAAATATCGAAAGGAGTGTGTCTCTAATAGGGTCATATACCCGAACAGGTGTATTATCAAAACAGATATTACTTTCTAATAGCAAGAGGCTGAAAACAAGAAGAGTTCATTTGAGTACACATCTGGTTCATAGATTTTTAGAGAGTGGGCATTTGCTATATTTCATTGATTAATCAAAATGGCCTGTTTCAATTTACGGGAAAAGGTATGATAGAGAAAACTCACCACCGATCGATTGCTGGATATCTATTTCCAAAGAAAATCAGAGATATGAACAGAAGGCATGTCAATTTAGCTTAAAAGGTAGCCATATCTCTGTGGAGTCAGATTGAGTAGGAATGCAATCTAGTTAAAACCCTCCCTTGATTGGCCAACTTCACTATACTGGTGTTGAAAGGCATAAGGGTGTTTATTACTGTATTTTCATATGGAGTTACTTCCTTTTGGTTGCTAGTATTTGATATCTGTTGAATGGAGTGGGTAGAGATTACTTCTATCTTAAACTGTACTTGTAGATTACCAGGTTTGAATAGGAATGGTTGATACATGTAGCGTGTTGTGTGTAGTTGATTGCAAAAAGTTTTAGCATGTGATGGACACAGGGAATGTCATCGCAAAAGTTAAAAATAAAGCATTTCAGAAGTAACAGATCTCAGTACTGATACTGAAGGAATGATATGATAAATCAGAAGTCTTTGAATTTCCCTTAATTTTTTTGAGATTGTAAGATTGTAATTCAAACTGTATATCAGCCACCAGAATACCTTCATAATATAAATAAAGTATTCTGAGTCTCACTGCAGTTCACCCTGAAGTGGATTCAAGAATATTCAGGGTACATGTACATGCATTTCAATGGGTGTAATAAGCTCATAAGCATGTTACTGGCGTAGTGTTTGACCATGGCATATTTCTATGTGTATGTACTTGTTACTCTAAAAGGTCAATAATTTAGTATTCCACTGAAGCACTAATGGCAAAGCTTTTTTTTCTCTGAATAGAAGGGAGATTTTAAGAAAGTGCATCCTGCCTCATTTGATTTGTTGGTTTCTTGAAAAATGGGATGAAAGTGTCTTGTCAGATCAGAAAATATTAGAGGGAGATATAAAAGATGAGTAGGTCTATTAACTCACTTATAACAGAAAAAGAAGAGAGAGAGAGAGAGGAGGGGGAAAGAGAGGAGGGGGGAAATCTTTTTCCTTCTTCTTCTTTTTCTGTCTCTCCTGTTGGTGCATTTTGTTGAACCAAGTCCCTCCATGTACCTCCACGTTTCATGCATCGAGGGATATATGTTTAACTTGGTTAAACAAAATACACCAATAGGCGAGACAGAAAGAGAAAGAAAAAGATTGAGAGTAAGAGAAAGAAAAGAGAGAGAGAGAGAGAGAGGCAACCAGTTAGAGGAAGGTGGAACAGATGCAATAGGATGGAGATGACATAAGAGAGGGGGAGAGAGAGAGAGACGAGATGACAAGAGTGGAAAATACAACATGAGAGAGTAAAAAAGATAGAAAGAGAGAGAGAGAGAGATAAAAAGAGCTTTATAGAGAGAACACTTGAGCAAAGGCAATCAGTTTTGAGGAAGTTGAGAGAGAGAACACGATAGAAGAAGAGAGAAAGAAAGAGAAAAAAAGAGTGATCAAAGCAGAGGGCTGGCAAGCAATTTTGATGATTGTATATTTGTCTGGTTTGGGATGCCTGAAGCCTAGTTTATATATTGAGAATGTAATAAAAGTGCGTAGGAGTGGTCTAGAATCATCATTTAGATAGGAACGTACCTATTCTCATCCCTAGGGTGAGAGGGTTTATTGCTTACAGGAAGGAAGACGAGCTTGAATGGATTTTAAAAACATCAATATTATTTGTCTTCATGTTTGTTGTCACGCAAAGTTCATTAACTTTGAAAGGGTCTAAAGGAAAAAGTTAACTAAAACTTGTCATACAAACTTCATTAATTTTTAAAGGTTTTAAGAAAAGCTCCATTGAATATTGTGGCACATAGCTCATTGAATTTTGAAAGATTGAAGAAAAACTAATTTAAATCATTTCACAGAAATTTCATTAACTTTTAAAGAATCTACATGTAAGAAGATTTAATGAGAGGAAATATTTGTTATATTTCTGTCCACTTTTCTGGGTCTTGGCAGAAAATCAAGATAAAGCCTCATCATATCTCTCACGAAATTGTGGGACAAGTTGTACCTATTTTTAATGCGTTTTCCAGTATTATATGAAAGCCAGGTGACTGGCAATTTCCTTTCACCTTTTATTGAGACGGAAGACTCAATATCATATTGTGCACTATTTCATAGGTTCATGCGGATTGCTTTTCATATAGGGTTTGACTCGCATTGCTATTCTGACCCATCTTTTGTTAATGCTCTTGAGTTTCTAGTGCACTTATTTAATATTTTTGGTGAGTTTCACTGCATGCAAATTTTATACGCCATTAACAGTCGTGACCTGAGAGATGTTTCCAAAATCCATTGCCATGGTTTGATAGCATTTTGCAGTACTGAGAACATATCGTCGGCTTGGAGCCAGAAGGGTGCTATTGCAGATCAAGGATGTTCTGTTTGGAGCCAGAAGGGCGCTATTACCATTGACTTTGTACAGTAATAGCGCCCTTTTGGCTCTCAACAGAACATCTATAAGATGCAATAACGCCCTTATGGCTCCCAACAGATGATATGTTGTAGGCCTCTGCTTTCTTTCAACTAAACAGAAGAATCATTTGTGCGAAGGTTTAGATTGTACTTATTCACAAATTTAACCACATTTGATGATTCAATATGGTTTTATCCCTAAAGTTTGGGTAAAATATGCACTGTAAATTTGATAACCACTGAAAGGCCCATGCAACGCTTCCGGAAAGAAAAAAAACAACAACAATCAGACAAAGTAATAAATCTATACCAAACACAAACAAAGAAAACGAAATGATGAGATTCTTATTTCATTCAGTAACTTCATTCAGAAACGTGATGCATTTTTTCATCTCTTTATATGCGTTGATACAGAGATGTCCCTTGGGTAAAAAAGGTAATATTTCAAAGTTTTGACTTCTCATTGATGAAAATATTGGATCAGAATGGAAAGATGATCCCAACTGAAAATGTCAACGGCCAAGAGTGACGGGAATTAGTGTGGATTGGAAGGAATCAAAGCTTCGCTGGATGTGAGATATTGAAACTTTAACTTCTCGCTAATGTGATTAGTGAACTCAGGCTTTTTTCTTGAAGTTCTATCAGAAAGTTGTGATAGTGGATCTGATTCCCAATTGAATAGTCACTGTGTATTATGTTTCTTTTTTAGTTTATGTACATTTATAGCTGTGAGAGATAGAAGTGCATTAATCTTTTTTTAAAGAAATTTGGAAAAACTTGAGAATCTGTGAAAGAAGAACCCTTGTGTTTGCCGGTATGATTGAAAGTTTTAACTAAATTACTTTTTAGTGTGATTTATCTGGAGGATTAAAAACTATCAAATAAAAGGAAAATAAGAATTGGAAAAGGTATTTATCAAAGCAATCTAAATATTTTAAATTTTGGCAAAAGCAAAGTTGGAATTCAAGGTTTAGTTGAAATTGTGTTAAACTTTGAAAGTATTTTATGAAGGACAAGTAATGAAGAATACATGTACATAAAATTAAGAAATGGCAATCCTTATAAAAAATGTGTTCAATTAAAACTGCTTATTAAATGCACATGTATACACCTTTGTTGCATTTAAAAGAATGTTGTAATTAACATGGCAGATGAAAGGAGCAATTAGAAAGGTGTGTGTCGACAATACTGTGCTACCTTGAAGTCATCGGCTCTGTTTCTCTGAAGGTATTTATCCTGTAAGATCTCCCGCTGTAAATGTCATGCTAGATTACGTCTAGATCCCCTGTGACATGCTGGGATAGCTCGCTGCAGATGTATGAATGATGTCAATCTAGATTTTCTTCGTGCTATTGGGACATGGTGCAGATTGTTGTGCTATGTCAGGCAATAATAGACCTCTATTTTTATTCAGCAGCATTTGAATATTTTAAAAGTAGTAGATTATGAAGTAGATTAATTTTTTTTCTTTTTCAAAATAAATTCATTATTCTGTCGAATAACAATTTTTCATCAGTCAAAGAATGTACTCTTAGTGAAAAATTCTTGATTAAAAGATATCTCTCTCATGTGAACACTTTCCAATGATATATGCAGAACTTCGTTACAAGCATCACAGTTGGTAAGAGGATGAAAAAAGAATGTTGCAATTAAAACAGATGATGAAAAGTGCAATTAGAAAGGTGTGTCGACAATACTTTGTTACCTTCAATTGAAGTCATCGTCTCTGTTTCTCTGAAGGTATTTATCCTGTGCGATCTCCTGTTGTAAATGTCATGCTAGATTGCGTCTCGATCCCCTGTGGCATGATGGGATAGGTCTGTACGGATGTGTGGATGATGTCAATCTAGACCTTATACGTGCTGCTGGGACATGGTACAGATGCCATGTGATCCCACAGTCAAATTGAAGAAACTGACCCAAAACTTAGGAGAGATGAACATAAGAATGAATGGCCAAGATTTTCTGGATTATCAGTTACTTTGATGGCGTATTTGGGGTATACATTTGTAGGTGTCTGACATACATACTTTATATTGCCATTTGTTACAAGTCTAGCTTCATGCATATATTTAGAAAGTTCATCACCATACATGTGTATATACACTGTAGCTGATTTGTTGTAACACAATCTAAAGTGGTTTAAATTGAATAAAGTATCTGAACTGATATTCCAAGAAATTATTAAACCAATGCCTTAGTCTCTTTTCTTAACAAACATAATTGTTTAGCTGATGAATGAAGCAGTTTGTTCAGGGAGAAGTCTGCATTCATTTATCTATTCATTTATTACGATTTATTTCAGTAGGGAAGTTCAAATCAAGTCACAAAAACTAACAAATTGGTGACCTGGTTTTCTAGGAAGCCCAAAAAATGTGCTAAAATGGTTTCTTTCTCTTAGAACGCAAAGGGTGTTGACTGTGAATAAAAATGCATGATTTTACCACCTTACTGGCTCTAAACACATATTTCATATTCAAACATCAGATGGGTTCTAGGGTTTTGGAGATGGAAATTAAGGAACTGATTGGTACAGAGAGCCGACTAAAAGGGCACTAAACAGCGGGAAAGCTATTCTAGGTGACGTTCAACTGAGAAGTACATCTGCCGCCAGGTTTGTCAGGGAGGCGAGACCGACTTATTGGCAAAGTTATTGCCTTAATTTACAGTAGGGAAACTCCAGAAACCTCCCCTTGTATGAGATTTTTTCCTGAGATGCGTCATGAAATGTATAAGAACTTCTTTATTATTTATTTTCTATATACGATAGTCAGATGATGGTATCATTCTTTTTGACTCGCTCTCTCACACTTTTATCCATTCTAGGTAACTGACACTGTTGGTATAAAATTTTCTTCAAATCTGATAAAGCTATATGTTCATCCTTACTTGTAGCCTTTGATCCAATTTCTTCTCCAGAAGAGTAATTATTGATTGGCACATTTCTTTCTTGTACAGTGTGTGTACCAGTTTTTTGGTTGGTCTATTGGTTAATTTGGTTTAAATGTAGCTTCGTATTAAAACATAACCAGTTGCAATCAAGACCATTGTTGCATGTGCTTTGTGTTCAAATAACTGTTGTGTTCAAATAACTAATTAGAGTTGTTCTTTCTAATTTACAATTGATTGCAAACCTTTCTTCTACGGAGCCCAGATGTAAATATTTATGACTTGGACCGACCCTTAATTTCACCATCTCAAAGTCATGACTGAGATTTGAACCTCGGTCCCATCAGGGTCAATTTATAGAAAAGTTAGCTGACCGTGGGTGTTATCGCTTGACCAACTCCTGATCCCTGTATTGGTGATTCCCTACTGGGGATTCCTTCTTTTTCTCCGCTGTTGAGGTCTCCAAACCATCTTTGGTTAATTCATTGAGGCAGGTCTCATCTGCTGACTGTTTGTCTCTGTTAAGAAGGTGGGCGGGGCCACATTTTATTAACTTAATTTCAGCAGGGATTCTCCGCATCATCCTTTTGTCACGCTTTGACTGTTTTTCTCATCAGTGACTTTGTTCAGTGACTGTTGTGTATAGGGTTCTTGACACTTTTAATCATTATTCAGGTATCTATAAGCTAAAGTTCTAATCCTTTTCTTGACCTATTTTATCTTCTTTTTGCTCTTTTCACTTCTTCTTATCAATGAAAACAAGATACTTTTCTTTAGTTCTGTCTCTTATACTCTCACTCTCACAATCTCTTTTTGCTCTCCCCTCCCTCCCCATCCACTCTTCCTTCATTCCTCTTTTTCTGTCTGTGTCTCTTCTCTCTCTCTCTGTCTCTCTCAGAACGTGGTATTGTAGTTCTGTTTCCGTGTTATTCATCGTAATCATACAGAATTATCTTCCTTCTTTTGCCCCTCTTTTACCTCTCCCAACATGCAAACCCCTTATCTGTCTCTCTTTCTTTCTCACTCTGTTCTATTTTTGCTCATTACATCTCTCTGTTTCTCTCTGTCTGTCTCTCTTTCTGACATTATCTTTCTGTCTCTCTCCCTTCCTCTCCCTCTTTCACCTGTGTCTCTCTATCATCCCGTTGGGAAGCCGACGTTCACAAAGCAAATGTGAAGTGTCAGGTTATTGAATTGGATCAATTTGAGGTTGGGATTGAGCTTAGAGACCAAGTAGAGTATCGTGAACCAGGGATGTCGTCCCTTGACAATTCTCCTCGTCTGGCTAGTCCATTCATTCATCTCATTGCATGACTCATGTAACGGAGCTGCGAGCCTTACATACTACTCTGCAAACAAACAAAACAATCACAAAGTTGGCAACATTTAAGACAAAAGCAGCAAGGAGATACAAACTCTTTTACTAGTCTGCACATAAACAAAAACCTCAGAAAAATTGACATCACAAGATGAGATATAGAATAATAAACTACCACACAACTCTGAACACAAGCAAAGCAATAACAAAATTTGCACCATCATATAAAAAATGGTGGTATGGAGATATTCTCAAACCACTTTGTACATGAACAAAATAATTATTAAATTGGAAATATACAACATACATGTAGGTAGTACATGTCGGCCTACATGTATGAGATATTATTGTGGAGTTTTATCCTCAAATACTAATCTGCTAACAAACAAGCAATCACAAAATCGGAAGCGTAAGAAAATGGTGGTACTAGAGCATTACTCCGTTCTCCTTTCCCATGGACGACGGTCTCAGGAAATGTACATTTCTGCTAGATTTCTGCTATTGATATTTTTCGCTGTGATTATTGTTTTATTTTATTTATTGCATATTTTCTGGGGGGTTACCGTAACTTAAAAGTACATGTACCTTTTAAATGGGTTGATTTGTTCTTGTTGGGGTAAGTAAGGCATAAAGATCGACCCCCCCCCCCACTCCTCTATACATGTACATCTAAGGAAGAGCTTGTATGGCCATGAGAGGCTATGTAAACTGCTTTGCCTGGTGTAATGGAATCCCAATTATACAACAATTAATTGAATGGTGTCGCGCACCTGCTGTTTGCACCCTCCGATGTGTGAGGCTCGGAAATGACAAATTAGCGGGAGATACGCACTTTAAAGGTCAAATCGTGCGGAGATATATTCATAAGTTCATTGTATGCAACATTGATTGTCTTTGCTATCTTCATTATATGTGCATATGTGCTGAGGGGAGGCAAAAGGGTGTTAATCAAGATCATGATAAATCAGCAGATAATGTCTTCAATTTGAGTGCCCTCCTATTTTCTACCAAAAGCTAAAAGGGCATTAGGTTATATTTTGTTGAATACTGACACCCTCTGTTGACCTTTACATAAAAAGTGCATTGTTTATAAAAGATGAAACATGTTGTCAATTATGTATTGACCAGTTTTTATTTGCCTGACAAATTTTTCTCTGATTGAATGAAGCGAGAATATTGAATTTTATTTGGTATTAAAACAAGATAGGGGTGGGGAAGGGAAATGAGAAAAAGAGAAGGAAGTGGGGAAAGGGGGAGCAAAGGACTGGTATGTACAAAGCAGGGAGAGCGGCAGAGAGAGAGATAGAGAGCGCTAGTGAGAAAGAGAGCCAGAGAGAGAGAGGGTAGGGGGAAGAGAGAGGGTGAGAGAGACAATAAAATGTGAGCAAAGGACTGGAGTCATATAACAAAGAAGGGAGAGAGAAAGAGAGAGGAGAGGATGGCGAAAGTTGAGGAAAGGACAAGAGTAAATAAGGGTGAAAGAAAGAGAGGGAGAAGAGTATTTGAAGGGGAAATGATAGAGAGTTGGTGCAATATAGATATGATTTGAGAAAGGTAGAGCACAAGTGACAGAGGGAGTGGATATTGATAAATATAGTTTGTCATGTCAATATGTCGCCAAATTTAGGTGAGATATTGGAAAGGTCATGCATGTGTGGAATTAGGGAACATTCACCGTTGGTTATCCCCATAACTTTCCCAGGGCTTGCCTCAAATTTTGTCCATATCTCAAGGTTGTTCGTGTTCATATAATATTGTACAGACATAGCGCCGCCACTTTATCATAAGCCAATCAAGTTGAATTGGTGCTGTTTTAGTTTTCCAGTACATTCCCATTGTAAGTGATTTTTTGTTTTTCAGTGCAAAAAGAGAGAGAGAGAGAGATAGAGAGAGAGAGAGAGAGAGAGAGAGTAATTTTCAAAATGAGTTTCTGACAATGAATTTTATACAGGGAAAGGATCAGTCTATAAATTTGCAGAATAATTTTTATACCTTAGGTTTATTTAGGAACCCTCACTTCTAGTTGGTGGATAAAATCCTTTTTCTTATAATTCAACATATTCAGTAGATGTGTAAGTATTAAAATACCATGGCACAGGCCTGTACAAAAATTTTGTTTTTCACTTGCCGTGTTGGGCAAGTGAAATTTTGTTTTGCTTGCCCAAGAGAAAAAAACCACTTACCCGTTTTTTTTCTTTTCATATTCTTTGCTTTGACCCTAATCTTGATTTTTATTAGCAACTATTAATCTAGACCAACTATAACTTGATTGAGGATAAGTTTGATTTCAACTGTCTTGTAATGTTTTTTCAATATTATCCTTCTGCAATGTTTTTGTTTGATTCGTGTGAATTGTTTTGAGGTGAGATGTTGCACATACATCTTGCACTCAAATCATTGCTTGCCTTATCAGGCAAGTGACTTTGAACTTTGCTTGCCCACCTAAGGTTTTCACTTGCCCGGGGCAAGCAGGCAAGTGGGTTTGTAGCGCCCTGCATGGCAACATGTTTTTCTTCTGCTATATCAAACCAATCAAAAACATTTAATTTGGTACCTTCACATCTTCAGTAGATTTGAAAATTTGTAATTCTGTGTGTTTTTTAAATTTTTTTAATTATGCTATATCTTTGTGATAACTAATCATAGGCAGTTTATGTACGGGTTTCATGTTGATAATTTTTACCACATTTTATAACAAAATGGAGAGATTTAACTTTTTGACTTTTTGCACCCTTCTGCTGGGCACACAATGAGTTTCACTGATCTTAGCATTTGGACACAATCAGTGATTTTCTTATTACATCTCTATCATATCTTTATCCTCAGCTTTCCTTATTCATTCAGCATTACATAATAGAATGTTGAGCTATTTTTAATAATACCTAAGCTCAGACCAATGAGGATATTACAAATCCCCAGTGCTAGAACTAAGCCCATCATAGCCTGATAATTGCCCATACAATTAAGATAAGAATATATCTAGGCGGCTGATCTAAATTGTTTCACATGTTCTAACAGCTTTTCAGCCTTGCGAGGTATTTTACCTAACACATTTCAAGGAGCATAATAACTGATAGTGGGGAAGATAGGTTCTAAGTGTTTTGTCCTCTAAATTGTTCAAAGGGGATAGAGAAAGAGTTGTATGGAATCGTTTAGAGGTGACTTAATTTTGAGAATTGCTTTAAGTTGAAAGAGTATTCTGTTTATTACAAGATAAGTGAAAAATTTTTAGACAGCAAAGCCATTTTCTTTTCCCGTTCTCTCTGAGTAGTGCAATGTATATTTTTAAACTCTCAATTATGTACGTTTTTTTTACCCCAGAAAATGAAACTCTCATTTATTATCTGGGTTGTTTTACATGATGAAAAATTCAAGTGTGCACATTTTTGTTTTGTACAGTCTCTGTCAGAGACCCCATTGTATACTTTTTCATTCTAAATTTGCACAAACACTTTCTTCAAATATTCTGTTTAATGTAGGAACGTTTTAATGGCTAATACAAGGTATATAGTGATTCACATGTTGACTTTGTTTTTATTTTGTTTTTGCTTTTTACAATGTACACTTTATTTGAAGCTTTAAATTCACAAATTTGCATACATTGTACATTGTATATTCCTATTTCCCTTTATGAATCCCATTATGCATGTAGTCTAATTACTGTACTGAAATTGTCAATTTATATTGTCCAATCATTGTATCAAGAATATATTTGTCAAAACTAAAGCTGCAGTTCACAATAATATTGTGCTACCCACCCACATACGGTGGAGCTACCCAACCTGCTAGAACAGTGTACCTTTAATATCAGACGATATGATATTTTGGCAGAATACTATGCCGTCAGCAATTAGTATAATAGCAGGAAGTGTTGTGAGTGTATGGGGCTGCTTGAGTCTTGACAGTTTGTTTAATATGGACTCGATCTTTCCCCCACCTCTTTTGGAGAGGTTGAGAGTGATTTGTGGAAACAAATCTGGAGGCAGTACCTTCATATGAATAACATCTTGCCAATGAAGAAGCATGGCCATACATGTTGAAAATAAATGGTTGGGGTTACTTTAAATGGAATCTAACAATTATTGTACCATGTGTGCACTACATAAATTCTGATGATGTCATCATTAAATGATTGTACCTGCTGAGAGCACTTCACATTGAGTCAACATTATGGAGACAGTGCAAGATGCTTTTTTTATGATTGGTGATAAGAACAATAAAGATATCAAATGGCAAATATTCTACACAAATCAAAATATTATAATATTAACATTTATTAAGTGTTACAGCATTTTTTTAAAAGCTGAAAAGATACATGCAATATTTACCCATTTTAAGGATTGGTTATATTATTGATAATACTGAAGTAATTTATCATAGTGCATTTTTATTACTACTGCATTAATATCATACCAGATGTATAATGATATTGGCACATGTTGAAATTGATTTATGGAATAATTTTGATTATTTCTGGCATACATTGTAAAGCCATTGATTGATATCCACCCTAGCACCCGTTTTCCTACTTTCCAAGCGGTTTATATGAAGGCATTCTGAATTCAGAAATATAATGAGAAAAACAGGTCTTCTGTTACTCTTATCGCACACTGTTTAATCATTAAACGCCTCCAATGTTAACAAAAGGTGACTAACAAGCATGTAATAGGCTAACCAGACAGCCATTCATAAAATGTCAAGTTCAGTACACCCAGCCATTTTTCCTATTAAGAATATTGATGGAAACCACACGTGCCCCACTTATTTGAAGATTCTAAGGGAAGGGAAAATGTGAGCGAACGGTATTCAATGTAAAATTGTAAACGTCAAGATATTTTCAGTTGTATTAAAAGAATTCATAGCACAAACTTGAGCTTATTTTTAATGAATGTTTAATTACCAGTATATGTACATGTACATTTAAGAAAGATTTTTTATATATCCGAGAGTCAAAAGTGGCGTATAGGCATAAAATCATAGCTCTGTGTTCTACAATAATGCCCTTTTGAACCTCAAAATATGACTTATTTCCTATTCTTTTTAACACAAATATAAACTTAAAGGAGTATTTTATTGTTCTCATAAAGATTTTTTTAAATATATATTTTGAATTATGCACCTGTATTTATCAATAAGCTATTTTTTTGGAACAAAAGCAGTGAACTCATAACCTCAAGATTCCTGGTTCAAAACCAAGTTGATATGTGAGTGCCCTTCATTTGGTGAGGTAATAATCTCTGGTACTAATTCCCTGGAATAGGATTAAAAGACATACAGCCTCTCGTTACTATAGCATATAAGCAGTCGAATACTTCCTTAGCAGTTACATAACATAAGACAATCATATTTGTCTACTTGCAAATGATTTCACTGTTAGTTTTTTTATATACATGTAGCTATAAAAAAGAATAAACGAGGATTCAATTTGTTTGTACTGTTGTACAGGTGAACGTGGGTAATCTGAATTCCTAGCTCACCCTCACTCAGGCCCTACGATCACCCTGAATCCAATATCCATTATTTACAATAGTCCCCTATAAGCAGCCTAGTGTGAAATTGAAAACGGAGCCATTTAAAGGTACCGAGTGATAAATGGTCACAGAAATTCCCCTTTCTGTAACACCATACTCGCTTCAATTATACAACGAGCATGCATTTTGAGGGGAAGATTGAAATGGGATCATTTCTGATAGGTTCAAATGGATTTTATAGTGATATAAATCATAATTAATTCAGGACCTGTTCTGTGCATCCCTTATTTTATATGCAAGGTGAAAGCAGCATTCGTTGAAAGACAAGGAGAAGGCGATATGTCCTTCAATAGGCTACATAAAATTTGTGACACTTTTCACCACCAATTTACAACACAAGGTGATGATACAATTAATATCGATAACTTTTCAAGGGTATTAATTTGAATTCAATTGAAGGCCCCCCCCAAAAAAAAAAACAAACAAACAAACAAAAAAAAATAATAAAAATACAAATAAAAAATAATAATTGTTAAAAAAATAAAAATAAATTGACTACCAAAAATGAAATATTTCAGCTACTTTAACCCATACAAAGCAGAGTTTAAAAAAAAGGTCAACTGTAACATTTTTTTGTCCATATATTATATGAATAGTGCATGCTCTATACCATGCAGCATACTAGATTATGTGCACGACAAATACTAAATTATCCCGAGAGCACATTTATTTCACCGAGGCGTAGGCTGAGGTGAAATAGATGTGTACGAGGATAATTTAGTATTTGGAGTTCACATAGTCAGTAATGTTGCATTAATAGAGCATGCACTATTTATTATAGTAAATAGACCCCTATAGCTAGATCTTTGACCTTGCCTAATCTGGTTTTATCCTTGCAAACTTTTGGTGCTAATTAAGCTATTGTGACGTATATTGTTGCTCCGCGTATCCATTGTTGTTAACTTTTGTGCGCACTATTTTACTGTTATTACGTGCTAGCGCAACAAGGCAATCGATTTCACCATTCATTTTAACACAGGATCAGATTTACACCGTGCAACATAACAAAAAACCGTGCAACATAACAAAAAACCGTGCAACATAACAAAAAACCGTTCAACATAACAAAAAAGCGTGCAACATACCAGAATGTTGCATGACACGTGACATCCTTTCAACCAATCACAGTTCGTTAAATACTTCCACTATTTACTATACACATTTAAAATATATACATCTTTAGAATATTTAAAGCAATGGATTACAAAGTGTGGAAAGACATTATAAACTTCTTCATGAATTTGTCTGCCCCATCCATCCTATCCCTCACTCATATTTGTCTCAACATATCTCCTTGTTGCAAATATCTATTCTTTTGAAATGGTTTAAGATATTAAATGCTGGAGTAATGTTCCCAGTATTACCATATAGATATGTTCTGAGATACTATTTTTCCTTCCTCAAAGCTTTAGCTCCCTTTACAATGAATATTTAGTATTTCTAGAGATGGATATGTTGCTCTTTATAAATATTGTAATTGGTATTTTCTTTCAATTCTATGGTAAGTCAAGCTTCTAGTAGATCCATCACCTTCTTGTTTTGGAACAGATTAAGTCTTAAAATGACACATTAATATTCCATGTATTATCATAGATTTCAAATTCTGAAATCAGCTTACATTTTCATGAATATATTATACACAATCCTGTAAGCCCAGTCGAGGGTATGTGTCGTGACAGAAAATAAAGAAATCTGGATAAATATTGGAATATCACATCCAGCGTGACATTTCAATTTCTGTTCGAGTTCAGTGTCGTCGCCCCTAGATGTGTTGGCAGTTCTCATGGTGTGGGAATTATTCATAGGTTTGGATGTGTGGAGGCAAATAAAATGATGCCGCTAGGATTTTGTCAAATGAAATGCAAGACTTGCCAATATTGCTCCGGTTATTAAAGCAATATGTAGGTTTGGTTTGCTGCAATCCTCTCTCAGGTTTAAAGTTAGCTCCGGGGAACGTATGAATCAGCTTGTATTCTTTTATTTTATATTGTTTGACGGCGTAAATGAAATGTTATGATTTCATGAGAGCTGTTTGTTTTGGAAGAGTACTTTTTTTCAGAATATAGATGCTGGATTTTTCCAGTGGACTCTTTTCAATCCCATACAGGACATGTCCATGTGTGTCATTTTGCCATTCTCTCTTTCTCTCTTTATTTCTCGCTATTTATCCCTGCTTCCCTCCCTCTCCCCTCTCTTTCTATATCTCTCCATCTAACCATTTTCTTCTAACTCCCGACCCTATGTCATTCATTCTTTAGATTTATTCGTCTGTTTTGTCTTCTCTTCTGAGTTTGCTATTTACCTATTAAAATTTCTGTATTTATTCCTGTATAAGAGAACCACTCCACTTGGACTGGTGTGGACAGGATTTCCTGACGTGCAAACTTTTACTCGAGGAGGGTTGATCGAACTACAATCTCGAGATTGAGCAAACTCTGTGTGATGTACATGTAGACGCATATCGATGTCCTGTCTGTCTGTCTCTGTTTGTCTGTCTGTCTGTCTGTCTCCCTGTCAGGCACTCTATCTGCTTTTCTTCTGTCTTCATATTCAACTGTGGCCTAGATTTTCTGCTTCCTCACAATAGATGCCCTATAACCCCCCCCCCCCCATAATGAGCTCCCCCCTCATCTTCGTCCACTTCTCTCCTCCCTCCTCCACCACCTCCTCCACTCCTCATCCGCCTCCTCCTCCTCCTCCCATCTTCCTCCTCCTCTCCTCCTACTCCTCCCCCCCCCTCCTCCTTCCTCCTTCTCCTCCTTCCTCCTTCTCCTTCTCCTCCTCCCCCTGTTTCTACTCCTTCCCCTCCTTCCCCTCCTCGTCACCCTTCTTTTCCTCCTCGTTCTCCTCCTTTCTCTTCCTCCTTTCTACTTCCCCTCTTCCTCCTCCTCCTTGCTAACTCTCTTTATATCTTGAGAAGCAGAAGGCTATTGACACATTCTTGAGTTAACTAAACACTAACGTCCGTCTTGTCCTAAGCGGACATCATAATACAGAGCCCGCAATGACATTTGCAGTAGCTTTAGTAGTAGCTTGTGTTCATTAATCCATGTTTTCTATCGATAGCAAATGAAGTAAATGAGGTCTAGGTAGTGAGTGAGATGAACATATAGGACAGGGGTAGGGGATGAGATAGTGAAGAGAGATGATGATGACCTACAGTGGGGCAAGGAGGCTAGGAATCTCTACTTTGAGACTGTGTTGATACCCCCCTTTCTGCAATAACAAAAATCAGCTTTCTTTCTCACATTGGTAACAATGATATTTTTTAATGCTACATGTACATGTGTACTTTTGAATAATCTTCTGAATATGCAAATACATTTTCTTATTTTAAAGTAAAATATTGTCTATTTTCGACATCTCAATGTTTAGCAGTGGAAGGTTTCATGTTGCACCAAGTTATCTTTCTTGAGGTTCTGAGTGTTTCTGAAAGGGAACCTCAGCTGCTATCACCAGTGAAACCTTCAAAGATAATAAAATAAATAAAAGCTCTGAGTGCCTTGGCTAAAGGCTAAGGCAAAACTAGCAGTACGTTGTTATGAATTCCTAGTGTTCTAGTTCACTTATCATATTTGTTTCTTTCTCTATTCCTTTTGATACAGATGGTTCTATTAGCTGTGTTACTAGTAACAGTACTTATCAACATATTATTTATTGCCGACACCGGCAGAAAACTACGAGAAGCTCAAATGGAAGGTAAGAAATTGTGCATTTTACAGTTTATGTTTAGCTCTTGTACATTCAAAATTACACATGATCGTGTGCTTTTGGTGGGACGGACCATTGTGAATTTAATTTAAATGTGATTAGTAGTGGTCCCAGGGTTAGGATGACATTAATGATTAATCATAGGGATATATATTGTCCATGAAACACCAGAAGGGCGTTAGATGTGTAGTTATGACTTTCTTGCTGTTTAACAGATGATATATTGTTTGTGCGATGTAGAGTAATCCTGCGAACTATATTCGTCCACTTGCAGAGATTCCAGTGCACGCTGCTCGCACTTTACTAATTCATGTTTATATGTGCTGTCATTCTTAAGCGGGAGGTAGAGGAAGATTTGATTTTGTTAAGGAGAGAGAAAGAGAGAGAAAAAGAAAATAAGGTTAGGAGTGAATCATAGAAAAACTATACAAGGAAGGAGTGGAAAAGTAAGAATGATGAGGATAAAATATCCTAATATTAAACAAATCCTTAATGAAATAAAAGACAGAACAGAAATATAGTGCTTAAAGGGGAAGTTCACCCTGGAATTTTATTGGTCTTAAAAAATGAAGAAAAATAATAGAAAAATATTAGTGAAAGTTTGAAGAAAATTGACCCCAAAATAGCGAAGTTATGAATATTTAAAGTTTTGATTCTGTGACGTCACATGCGAGCAGATCTCCTATGTGTTATGTATTGTACATTCCATAAAATGTCATTTTTTTCAGAAGAAATTAATCTTGTCACCTGTGCGGTCGATATACCATCAAACATATGTTCATATACATGACTATATCAAATTGACCCATTCCTTTATGAAGAACCATGACAAAAAGACAAATTTATGAAATTTACGTACACAACCAATGGGAAAGCTGCTCGCACGTGACGTCACAGAATCAAAACTTTAAATATTCATAACTTCGCTATTTTTTGATCGATTTTCTTCAAACTTTCACTAATATTTTTTTATTATTTTTCTTCATTTTTTAAGACCAACAAAATTCCAGGGTGAACTTCCCCTTTAACATAGTGAATTTGAGAGATGCATGTATTCTCTTGACATATCAGAAGGGAGAGAATATGATGGGAAACAAACAATAAATATGCTTCATCTATAAGATAATAATGACTATCTTCTACATAAATTATAATCCATGGTACATACCGGTCTCAAAATCTTTTGTGTAATGCACTCATATTCTTACATGTATTTATTCATTTCCATAAGAAAGAAATACAAAGTTGACAACATTACAGTTTAATTGCAGAATAGATTAGGAATATATCAAATTTTTCTTATTTTCCACAAGTAAATAACATCTAAATAAAATTATTTGCAGAAACAGATGGATCCACTAAAAAATAAATCGTGACATTGTTACATGCTTAATCTACAAAGTACTATGTATAAAAACATAAGTAATATGAAATAGAACAATTTCTCCTCCAAAAATTCCCATTTATACCCTTAGTCTGGTGATTAAAATGACACCATCAATCACATTTCTAAGAAAAAATATTGAAACATCACTTCGATAAAAAAAAAAAGGCTTCATTTTCCACTCAACGCAACCAAAAACTGCACATTTCAGACTTCATTTCCTTTGAGTAGCTACATGTAGCTCTTTTTTTTTTCCCGCTGAGAATGTTTACAAACGTGATGGATCTCTTGTATTGGGCATAGCGAAGGCAACCTTTTAGTTGCAGAATTGCAAGTCTCTTTCAATCTTTGCTGAGCCGGAGACATTTACATTTATAGAACACCTTCTTCTAGCGTCGGCTGCATCTTAATGGGACCGTTATCACACGGTTGCTTTTATTGAAATCACTGTTTCGCTGCAATGGTGGATTACAAATGAATGTTCGTTGTTGTATTTTATTGGCCAGAACCGATGCTTTTTTATTTGTGAATTTCTGTTGGAATTTGCTGGTCATACATGTATGATATGGTGATTTTATTAAAATCAATAGTTTCCATTAAAATTGTTCTTTTCAAATTTTGTGTTACATACATGTATTCATGACAATAAAACCAGTTTCATTTTATTGTTCATTTATGGCTAACTTTATTTGTTTACATGTATGTTGAAATATGAAAGTTGTGTAGTAGAAAAAGAAGTTTTTCTTTAAACAATGACTAATAATTCTTTAGATTGATTTGACATATATTCCTAATTTAGTTGGTTTACTAAAAACTCTTATAAAATATTAATGAGCCATGTGACAATTCAAGGTCTACTGTACAAATGTACATGTACATGTATAAAAAAGATTTATCAATCATCGAGAGTTAAGGTTTGTTTGCTATAGTAGTTGTTGGGGGTGCTTTGTTGTTTGTGTTTGTTTGTTTGTGTTTTTTTTTTTTGGGGGGGGGGGGGGGGTTGGGGCGGTTTACACTTAAATAGACATTGGTTTTTAATTACATTTGAGGAAACTGTTTTAGAATTTGTACCCTTTTGATTAAAAAGATTATTTTTATAAAAAGCTTTATCCAAAAAATTTGAATCTTGAAGCTCTACATGTATGGTCACTCTCTGTAGACTTTTAATGTAGGATTTTTGTGTATTAATGCAGGGTTGTTGTTGTTGCTTGGAGGGGGTGGGGTAGCAGTTTTGAGACACTTTTAAAAAATGATACAATGCACTCAAATATGCAAGCCTTCTTGTAAAATGCACCTTGTATTCTAGGTCTACGCTCTTTTATGTTTGAAGGCGAAGTCCCTTTCATTGTCAATTGACCTTAGTTGAGTATTCACATGTTTCGCTGTTTTAATCCTGCAATTGTACATAATCCAATATGTAATGTTTTTCTTTTATTCATATGACGTTGTAGCTTTGTTTATCCATTTCTTTTCATGGTACTTGTAGAATTGGCCTTCAGTACTCTATTCTGTTTTTTTGTCGTTAGTTGTTACATTGTGCAAATTTTGTCCTTTTTGTCAATAATTAATCTTCAGTGAGTGGCTTCTTATCCTTGGCTATGGGATTTACATGTAAATTGAATATTGGCCCACATTTTACAGGTTTCTACACAACAATACACACCCATCATTGATAACTGTCAGAAATTGCCTTCTATATAAAAATGGAATTTCTAATATAAATGTGAAATATTGTAATTATTGTAGCCTAGTTTTTAGGAATTTGTATGTAATCCATGATTGATTGCTTCAGTACTGTGACATTTATACAGGGTTTCATTATTGAGATGTGGGTGTGTTTGTGAAAGGGGGCCAACAAATTGGCACAATTGGCAAAAGATTAAGAGAATATGGTTTGGAATGGTGAAATATTGTTTTTCTTCATGAAGTCCAGTTTTTAGAAGCAAATTAAGTCCTTGAGTTATATGATTTATAGCGCACTTGCTGTCGCATAATATTAAAATTTGTTTATTACATGTAAGTGTTTTGGGTGAGTTTGTGAATGGTGAAAACAAATTAAGAAACACAGAGACTAGTCTCAGTTTTAAAAAGCCAATCAAATGATTCATTACCCTTGCTATCTGTCACATTTATTCAAACAGTTTTTAATTAAAATTTGTGGGCGTGTTTGTGAATGAGGCCAATGAATTGGCCGATTGAAGGGGCTTAGCATATAATTTGGAATATGGAAATTTGTCACCATTTTAAATTCTGATTATTAAATTATATCGGGGTGATGGATGCCTATGAATTGTAATTTAATTTGTGTTTTCATGTTGATAATTGGAGTGATGAATCATGCTGGATGTTGACAATAGGTCCAGTGTACTGTGTCATTTATTTTCATGTAGTCCCATCCATTCACAATGGTGATGGCACATGGAACTGGCAAAGTACATTGTAGCCTACATTGTGAGAGATCATCTACATGTGTACCTTCTTCAATGGCGATGATTTAGTTCAGATTCAGATTAACATTTATTTGGTAAAAGGTAAAAATCAAGATACAGTAATTGATAAGATAATGAAGTGCATAAAATACCAGGATTGCTAAAAAAAAGTTGTAAACTTAATAACAAAACTTGTAAACAAGCAACCCTGTACATACAAAATAATGAAATACAATGAGAATACAATAATATGCATTACAAAATAAATAACAATATAGTTAAAGAAACTGTTGAAAAATAAATTGCACAATCTACCATAGCAATCTTGGAAGTTTTCCTAAATGCGTTTTACATACTACAAATCGGTGTGGTTGCAACAATTACCCCCCACATGAAATTGTCTGCTTGTGATTATCAACAAGAACTAGTTCATAATATAATATATTTTCCAAATATGATGAATTGTTCCTATTGAAACAAATCCATTGTAATCGAAGGGGAGGGGTGGGCAAAATGTTATATTTAGAAAACTGAAATGTATTTATAAGCATGCTGGTGAATCTATAGTTTAATGAAAAAAATATGTAAATGAAACAGCTACTACCTTGTCTGATGTGATATCATCTTGTCTTGTAGTATCTCAATGGATAGTATGTTTATGTACAATATAAACACAGATAGGAGATTCAAGCACATGGACAGGAGGTGCTTTTACATCAGCTCAAGTTTGTTTTATCTCAAAATTCTAGACCGATCAGCCCTCCACAAGAAATAAGTAGAGGTACAAGAACACCTCCATCAGTTTTTTAGCCATGAATGATTAACATAAGATAAAATTTGACAGTGCCTTTACCTGCTAAAGAGCTTATTTGCATCATGAAATAACCTGCTATTTTCATTCACATTACAAATAATCTCAAGCAGTCATGAGCTCCGTAACACAAATGTTTTTATTCAATTGCAAAATAGCAATGGCTAATCACGATTATTGTTGCATGCACTTCTTGCTCAAATTACTGCACAGTAACCAATTAGAATCGTCCTTTCAAATTTGCAAGTTGATGGAAAACTTTCATGTTTCAGGGCTAAGATCATGACAGTTTTTTATCAGAAATAAAAGGATGAATTGAAAACTTGGGCTGATGTAAATAGGCCTGTTGCACATCAGTCTTCAGGGTACATTTAAGGTCAACGAGAGAAAGCCAGACTTGTTCTAAGGAAGATAAAGTTGTCTGTGTTCCAGAGAACATTTATTTTCATTTCCCTTGTTATAAAGCCCTTGTCAAATAACCATAGGATGTTTATACAACAATATTGCAGAGTCCAATGTCGTCTGGTAGTCTTAGAACGCAGACTGCCATGATATTGATGTATTTAGGACTTTAAAAATATTATTGCCCTAGCTAGCTAGCTAGGGGAAGGGGTAGGGAGGGGCAATAATGCATCTAAATGCGAAGTACATGTGTTACTATTCCTGGTACAACAGACATGTAATAGATGTATATGTCGAGGATTAAATTTGTAATAAAATGCAAGTGGCTAGAGCAAGTGATAACGAAATATTATGGAAATCATGGCAGTCATGTGTTTATTAAAGGCTGTATAAATATTATGGGAATGCTTTTCAATTATTGTGGTTCGTATTTATAGAGTAATATCGCCTTCCCTAATCTTCAGTTGTTTCACATCTTACCCTGAAGTATATGCATACATATTTGTATGAGTTATGCCCTAATGGGCCTGAGGTGGTAATGTAAATACATGTACCTACACATCACTATGTAAAATTTACATTGTAATGTACTTCTGGCTTTGAGGTGGTGATGAAATTTATAAGCATAGAAATATAGTTTGCTGTAAGAGTGTGTTCAATGTCCAGTTTCAAATTTATACGCCAACATGAATCATGATACAAAAAGCAATCACAAAACACAAACGCGATCAGCGGTGCACCGTTCAGTGTCCAAAATTTAAACGTGTTTATACGTCGATCGTCTTTAAATTCCCCTTCAAAAACAAATATCTTCTCCTTTTTTCATTGCACCCGGAAGTTCCATTGCGAGAGCGCCCCTGAGGTCGGGGAGTAGAATAGACCGCTGTATTCCCTTGCATGTCGTAAGAGGCGACTAAAAGGGACAGTCAGTTTGCCGTGGACTGCGACCGTGGTCGGGGGAAGGGATCCTGGTAATTGATGTGAATGGTGAGACTGCGGTCTCCTGAAGCAACACAAATTCACTTTGGCCCTGGATTAACCTAGTCGGGAGTTATATAGGCCTGGATATAATCAATCGGTCTGGCTGGTGCTTAGCCCTAAAATGCAAGCAGTATTGTATTTCATCGACTTGAGCCAATTACGTTTGCCTACTATAATGTTAATTATGGCAGTAAATTGTTATTTTGTAATCAACTTTGCATTTTAGAAGGAAGCTGCTTATTAGGCAATCTGGTGCTACTTTGTTACTCGGAGTATAACTTTTTGTATCCCTGGCGTCGGCAGGAATGAATGGTCCCTAAGCCATACACCCGTCCCTCACTGGCGGGCTCGTGGGGGTGGGTGAGCGGGCATAGTGGTGGTGCAGAAAATAACAAATCAAATATATGGCTACACAACAAACAAAAGAACAAGAAAATGACCTCTTCAAGCGACTCTCGGAAGATGCACGGTGAGTCTTTTCCGGAGATTTCTGATAATTCAGGCTACCGACCCAGACCAACGCTCTCTACTGTCGTTTCGCTGATCACAAGGGCATTGAGGGGTGGTGGGCCTGTAGCTGATACGTGTCTGCAGTAGATCGGGAGAGCACATCCTGTAGAGTAGAGATAGAGCAGTACAATCGAAAAATTATTACTGAAGTGTAAATTGTTTGTAATATCCCTGTCAAGGTTTTTCCTCTCAGATCCTCTCAATTCGAGCAAGAGTATATCTCGTTGCTCCGGATAGGTGAGCGTTAGAGGGATTGAAACTGAGGAGATCCTTCTGTGAGCTCTCTGACCAGGGTGTCACGGAAGTCTTCCGTGTTTCTTCCTTTAAAACGGTGAGAGGAAGAGGACGAACACACTGTTTCTTACTTTTAATGCACAAGTATTCCATCATACGTGAAGGTGGGTTATCTCAGAGTAAAGTTGACCCTTACATCCCTAATCCAATTCGATGTTTTAAATGTCACAAGTTTGGACATTTTCAGAGCGTTTGTACCAAACAGGAGTGCTGCAGTAGGTGCGGCCAAGAAGGTCACGTGGCATCAGATTGCAAGAGATTGGTCAAGTGCATTAATTGCGGAGGGAATCACTCCTCTGACTCCAGAAATTGCCCGAAATGGTTAGAGGAAAAAAATAATAGGAAATAAGACCTTACAACATGTATCCTATCCTGAAGCACGAAAGCGCTTTCAGCCCCAGCAACCGCAAAACTCTTCGTACGCCGATAAGGCAAGTGCATCCCCTGTAGCAGCAAAGCAGAAAGTTCGAGGGAAAAACTCTCTGATGCTTGCTGCCAGACAACTCTAACTTGGATGAAGGGAGATTTTCCAAGTAGTACAAGCAAACACATATCTACTAGCACAGGAGAAATAAAAACTCAGAAAGCCTGAAGAAAACAAAAAAGTCCAAGAAAGGTAGAAACTCCTCGTCGGAGCAGAAGTTTAACCAGAGACCCTGTAGGGACAAAAAAGGCTTCTGGTAGTTTGACCGATAAGATCAAACAAATCAAAAAGCCAGAGAAAGTAAATCTAACCTATCAGAATATACAAGTCAGAATAAATACAGTAGTCTAATTGAAGGGGTGGAGGAGATGGATGTGGTCCCCCTTCCAATCCCCCTCCGTCCAAACTACAAATTGCAAAAAAAAGGATAAAACATAAATGCATCCTAATAAAGACATAGCTGTTGTTCAATGGAACTGCCGCGGTCTTAAACCAAATTATGAAGAAATTAAGCGTTTTATGCATGATTTTAATCCTCTTGTTTTCTGTTTACAGGAGACATTCTTGGGCCCAACTGATAATATTACTTTTTGTTATTACAATATTTTAACAAGTGTAGTAGTTCATTGGTAGATGGTAGACCCATTGGAGGTTCAACTATTTTAATTAAAAAGGGACCCCACATGAAATAATTAAAATTCAAAGTAACCTTCAAGTCATTGCGGCCAAGGTGACACTTCACTGCACCTTTACCATATGTTCAATATACATTCCACCTAGATTTGAACTTACTCAAGGGAATTAGATAGGCTGGTGGATCAACTTCCAGAACCTTTTCTGTTAGTTGGTGACTTAAATGCCACAGCCCTTTGGGGATGTCAAAATTTAGATAGGCTAGGTAAAATTGTAGAACAACGATAGATCATTTTGATCTATGTATTCTAAACAGCAATACAATGACTTATATTCATCCAGCCTCTGGTCAAGACAGCTATTGATTTATCAGTGCTCACCCACTATTTTTATGGACTTTCAATGGAATGTTCATAATGATAATGTGCAGTGATCACTTTCCTATACTCATTGAAACGGTCAGGTGTTTACCGGAAGAAGAACTCCAAAATGGCAACTCCTAAAAGCAAATTGGGTTGACTTTTCAAAGCAATGTTCAAACAGCATTAATCAAGAGAAGTTTAGGAATAAAGAAAATTCCCTTAATTCATTTTCTCATACATTAATTGATATAGCCACAATACCATACCAAATCAAATTCTTCACTTCGGAAGCATAATCCTTGGTTTAATACAGACTGAAAGAAGGCTGTTAAATGTCGCAAAAAACGCTGAGAAAATTTCAAAAACACAAAATAATGACAATCTCCAAAAATATCGTGAGGCAAGAGCCAAAGCCGCAATACCATTAAAAAAGCTAAAAGAGAGTCTTGGAAAAGTTATATTCAAAATTGAATATTCATACTCCCATTAACAAAGATATGGGAAATGGTTAAGAAAATAAGCGGAAAACATACAGATCCTGTTCCTTTCTTATTGAAGGAATGGAACCAAATGTACCGAAAGATTAGACATAGTCAATTTATTAGCCAAGAATTTGAACATAACTCCTCAACTAATCACTATTCTCCTGTGTTCCAAGCTTACAAAGGTCAAGCTGAAAAAGGGGAACTTAATTTGCTTCAAACAACACAGAAACAATAACATCCATTTAATATTACAGAACTAAAAGATTCCCTCAACAAGTCTCATGATACAGCAACTGGTCCGGATGATATCCACTACCAGTTTTTAAACATTTACCAGATAAATCTCTTTGTCGTTCTGGATATTTTCAATAGTATTTGGAGGACAGGTGTTTTCCCAGATTTTGGAGGGAGGCTACCATTATCCCCATTCCAAAACTGGAAAGGATGCTTCTAAACCAACAAATTACCGGCCATTTCCTTGATAGTTGTTTGTGCAAAACAATGGAGAGAATGATCAATACTAGATTGGTGGGCTTCTAGAAAAGAAGGGACTTATTACCAGATTTCAAGTGGTTTTCGTCAAAATCGAAGTACTGTTGATCAACTCATTCGCTAGAGTCTTATATTCGTGATGGGCATTATTCGGGGACACCATGTGGTGTCTATCTTTTTCGACTTGGAGAAGGCGTATGATACTAACTTGGAAGTATGGCATTATGAGAGATCTTTATAATGTTGGGTTGAGGCAATATGCCCATTTTTATCAAATTTCTGTTCCAACGAGTTTTTTAGGGTTCGCCTCGGATCCAGCTTATCAGAACTACATAATCAAGAAATGGGTGTTCCTCAAGGGAGCATTCTCTCTGTTACCTTATTCTTGTTGAAGATAAACAGCATCGTAGATGTTTTACGCCGCGGTTTGATAGATCTCTATTTGTCGATGACTTTTGCTTATTTGTTCGTCGGAAAATATGGCACTATATAGAACAACTCTACAAAATTGTCTATATAGAATCGAAAAATGGGCAGATGAAAACGGTTTTCGTTTCTAAAAACTAAGACTGTATGCGTACATTTCTGTAATAAGCGATCTTTACACCCTGATCCTGAACTTAAAAAATAATGGTTCTATCATACCCGTATCTCAGCAAGCTAAATATCTTGGACTGATATTTGATAACAGACTTAATTTCAAAGCTCATATTGATTATCTAAAGGAAAGGTGCTTAAATCGTTAAACCTTTTAAAGGTCGTCTCCAGAATGGATTGGGGTGCAGATCGCATTGTTCTACTGCGCCTCTATATGATCTTTGATCAGATCAAAACTTGATTATGGCAGTGCAGTATATAGCTCCGCAGAAATCCTATCTCGAAAAAATTAAAACCAATACAGAATCAAGGCCTTCGAATCTGTCTTGGGGCTTTCCGCACTTCTCCATGGAAGCCTTTATGTGGAGGTAATGAACCACCTTTGCATTTACGATACGAGAAACTTTCTCTTAGCTATGCGATTAAATTAAAAAATAACACATCAAACCCAACATATGATATTACTTTCAGACCGCGACATGTTGGTTTTTATAACCTTAAACCATCTCAATAAAATCTTTTGGACTTCGTATTCAAGGAGCTTCTAATACACATACTAAATAACACTAGTATTTTCCTTTTCTAGTACCTAAATTCCACCTTGGATGATTTTGATCCAGTAATTGACCTTACATTAAAAACTTTCAAAAGGGCTTCATAGTGACCTTGTCTATTTAGTATAATTCGTGTGGATTCAGGCATAATACAGACTTCGGACTATCTATACCGATGGTCAAAAGATGAGAATAAAGTTGGATCAGCCTGTATTAGCAACAATGTACAGGTCAGATTAGATTACCGGAACAGTGCGTCCTATATACACTGCAGAATTGTTGGCTTGAAAATGGCCTTACACATAGTTGAAAACAGATAAAAGACACTTTGTAATTTTTACAGAATTCCTTATCTAGTTTAATGGCTTTGCAGTGGCAGAAACCTTAAACACCTCCTTTGTTGTACAGTTAACTAGAATCTCTATATAAACTTGATGTACTATGCAAAAAGGTGGTTTTTCGCATGGATCGAGCCAATACAGGTATCAAAGGAAATGAAAAAAGTGACAAGTTAGCTAAAGAAGCTCTCAAATTAGAGGTAACTAAAATACAGATCCCATATACAGATCTAAAGTCGAAATAATATTTACATTAGAAGAAAATGGCAAACGTCGTGGGATTTAACGCCTGTCAATAAACTATACAACACCAATCAGTAATCAAACCACATAATACATCCCCTTAACTAAACGACGTGATGAATTGTGTTGACCGTGTTAGAATCGGTCATTCTCATTTGACGCACAATTATTTGCTCGCAGCGGAGGAACTGCCCCGTTGTGTATCGTGTGATTGTGTTTTATCAGTTAAGCATATCCTTATTGAATGTGTTGAATTCAGCCACATACGTACTAATTTTTATGACGTACGGACTTAAAAACGTTATTTTGTGACGTTTCACGCTCAAGAATGTGGATTTCTTAAAGAAATAAATCTTTTTCTCAGATTTTAAAAAAAATAACATTGAAGCTTATCAAAGCAGCTATGACAATTATTAAGACATTAAAAATTACTATAGTCTTTCGGAGGAGAACTTTAAGCCGTCGGTCCCGTGTGATGGAGAGCAACCCCACTTGCACGTTAAAGAACTGCTTTCTATTCGAAAAGAGTAGGGATTTTTTCCGGGAAAGTAGCCAACCCAACTAATCAGTATACACATTAAAGTAATATCTAGTTTGACACTTATATGAACACATTGTGTTGGTAGTGTCGTTAAACCTAATCAATCAATCAATCATATCCATTGCGAGAGCACATTTAAACACGTTTTGAAAACTCAATCCTGTTCAGTGTCGCATTTCGTTGCAATCGCGATGCTCAAGGTCGTTAAAATTGAAGCTGATTGTGTTTGTAACGCATCTTTTTCGGCGTTTAAATTTTCGGCGTTTAAATTTAAATTGAATTTGAAACACGTTTATTTTACGGCGGATGGGGGACAATGAACACCCTCTTTGTTTTTCTTTATATCAGCATTTTGTAATTGCGTTTTGTATCATGATTCATGTTGGCGTATAAATTTCAAACTGGACATTGAACACACTCTAAGTTACTTGTAGAGATAGATATTTGAGAGCGATGATCAGGCTACAGGATTTTTTTTTTTTATTTCTCTTACAAGTTTAGTGCCTGTAATCTAGTCAAAACCATTCAAAACTATTATTCAGTCTATTTTTATAATATGAAGAATATTTAGATTTTAAAACAAAGACAGTCAGCCAGTCTACAAGCAAAGATTATAAACAAAAGGAAAATGATCACAGCATTGGCAAGTTGAACAAAAAATGGCGAAAGGGAAAATTGTAATCGATGGGCGACGGTCGGCTGTGCCGGCTGAATGGTCTTGGATCAATGCCAATGATATTAAAATGAAGAACGAGGGGTTACTTAAGAAGCACTGGTCTTCAAGAGAAAATCAAGAAGAAAATCAGGCCCTGTGATGAGGTATCATATGGCTCAAGAATTTTGAGGCCAGTGTGCAGTTGATTTTATGGATACGATTAACCCGCTTTAAGGGCTGCCGACCTTGGGGTGGTGTTGCGCAAATCGATTCTAATTCCAAGGCAATTTCGAAGCAGCAGACATATCATTTGGGGGGAATTTGGGAATCGTAAGCGTAAATAATATCATCAAATGGTATTATATTCGCCAATGACAAGTTGGGTATTTTTTTGGCAGAACCAATGAAGTCATTATTACAAGGTGCTCTAGAAACTGGGTAAATTAATTTTAAGAGCACTGGCCAAGGTAGGGCCTAGGCCTACATATTCGATAATTTTTGGCCGATCTTCTCAAAACTAGGGAACAGGAAATAGCCTATCATAAAACTTAACAGAAAAAATAGAAGTGTAGGAAAAGCAAAAACACTAGTGAAGACGTGGTCATAGAGAAAATAAGGTAAAAATATATGTTGAGAAAAACTTCTAAAAGAATGAAGCAATGAATACATGCCAAGAGATGTGTATGAGGCTGAAGAGACTGAATCATTTTGGTTGTAATAGCTTACTAAAATTTGCCTTTCTGACACCCAAAACCCAACCTTAACTCTAAACCTAAACTCAACCTTAACCCAGCGCTCAACATTAGCATGTGCCCCGTTGCCCGGGGCAACCAGATTAGACCCCCGGGCAACCAAATTTGGAAAAAATGATCAAAGTAGTTGCCCGAACTGGGCAACCACATTTTTTCCCGAGACTAGTGAAAGGGCTTACATGACAGACTAAATGTATTGGGCTTTTGACCCTGTAAACTAGGTGACATTATGAGTTCATTGTAAATCACATTTTATGCGATTTTTTTTTTATATAAAAATCAAATCTTCAATGTTGTCACTGTTTTTGTTTTTTGGGTAGGGCAACCAGATTTTTCATGCGGGCAACCATTTTGGAGGAAAATTAAATATTTGGTTGCCCTGCAGGGCAACCCCTAAAAATTGTTAGTGTTGAGCATTGCTTAACCTAAACCTAGTAGCCCCAATCCCAATCCTACTACTTTGTTTTAGGTCTCAAGGTGTTTGGAGGGCAGTATTTAAAAGGAAATCTTTAAATCTTTTAGCCTGGACACAGGCTGGAGGGAAAAATAAACTTCTCCCAAACGGTAATGCTTGCTTGTGGACCAAGGAGTGTTCATCTCAATTCAGAGTATAGAAGGACCTAACTCACACCAAGTACCTTATGCCCTTCTTGTCCTCAAAAGCCTTAAGGAAACTATCAAAGCCCAATGAGGTCATTATTGCTCCTTTCTCCCCTGTCCTTACATGCCAAGAGATTATAAATAGCCATTGGGAGAATGGTTGGAATTTTGGGCAAGTTTGTGTTCGTCCAAACCGTTGACAAATGCACGGTAGCTGATGTGTCCAATCGGCGGGGACGCGGGCGTGATTGCCTCCGACAGGGAACGCTTAATGCCGAAAAGGGGGTTGGCATGGATTGATTAACCCCTCACCTGGCGTAAATTTGTCTGTCCAAAACCCTTCAATGTCAGTTGAGATTATGAGAGTGATCAGACCACATTCTATAGTGCTCTTCCTCCGCATTATACTTGTATCAAAACTTTTTCTTATGACGCTGTGGTTATCATTAGGGATGGCTTATTAAGGTTTGTTCCATTTTTCCCCATCCATTTTTGGTTTGTATAGTCTTTGAAGCGCTAAAAATGTTAATCAACCTATTTGTTATGAATTGATATTTTTTTATAATGAATTTCAAGAGGTTTATAAAATGAAACTCTTTTCCATTACATGATATCACACATTCAAATGTTTATGCTGTTGGAAAATGCAGTAAGGAGCTTTTTGACTCATTTTTGCAGGATGTAGTCATGAAAAGCTATGCCTACATGCTGATTTTTATTAATGAAAATATCATCGTGTTTCAATAATTATCTGAAAACAAATTCATTGATAATGACATAAGAATTGTTTCAAATATTGAAATATCAGATTCACAAGCAGATATGTAAAAATTATTTTAGACTTGTTAAAGTGCATGACAGAAGAAAAAATGCATTCCCGATATAGGATAAAAAAAAAGTTGCATCGTGGGTGTTTATAAATACCCATACTTGTCATAAGTAGAACAACTGCCATATCATACAAATCATCAACTGATTTGTGGGAGGGAGCAGAACTATTCTTGAGTAAGAAATGGGATGAGAGCATCCTAGCGCATCTGTCTGCATTGCGATGGTATTGCCTTACTTAATTAAGATAACTCTGAACGTGGGAAGAGACATTTGGCAGCGCATCACCCTGTTAAATTCCAAGCTGGGTATCTCTCTCTCCCCCGCTGAGTGGTAGATTGAGAGATATTTAATCTATAGATGTACATCGGCAGTCTTCAAATCTGTCTATGTATTAAGCCTGCATTTTAAAAGATTCCCTCTGTACGATTTAAATTTCTCCAGAATATTAAGAAATGAGAAGGATGTTTGCATCAGGAGCAAAAATTTGTTACGCCTAAATTTTTAAAGAAATACATAATTTTTCCTCGAGTGAGGAAAGAGCTTTATAAGAGATGTTTTTGGAAGATCTAAGCATCAATTCAGAGAGGTAGAGGAGTGTAGCAATCGTAATCCAGAACTGATCATGATGTAGTTGTTGTCATGGCAATAAGGTGGATCGCATCCTTCAAGTGGTGTAAAGATGAGTTACATACTTTAATATATTAAAAACGAAATTAAACCGAAGATGAATGTATTTGCATAGTTGTATTCAAAACTATGTAGCACCTTATATAAAACAGTATCTCTAAGCCATTGATACTATTGAACTTCTTTAGAAAAGGATATTATTACTGTAACTTGGCATATTACCTGTAAATTGATATACGGATAGTCAATCAAATCAATTCCCAGTAGATTATCAATTGGAAATTTGTTTTCAAAATTGGGATAACAAAAAATAGAAAGAGATATTAGAATAGTTAAGTTTTGGTTATTTCTCAACTCAAACTGTATGTCATTTTACGTCATACATTGAGGAATTAAAAGGTGTAAATGTCCATGTTAATATGCTACTTTACAATGTCAGGGTATAGGTCAAATGCATGTGCAATTATTTCATGAAACCTAGCCCCCTGCCCGAGGGCTACAACTGCTTACATTTAATCAGCCTCACAGTTACATCCATTGGGACCAATTAGAAAGAAGTAAACGATTGTATTGAGACTGTTGTTTTAGGTTGGGCCTCTTTTCGAGAGCGTTTTCTCAGCCTTTGTTGACCGTGGGAGCGTCAGGTTTCGAACAGCACTTGACACATCGTGCAGGGGCTCCCAGCATGTTTGAACTTTTGACGAGTTGAACGCATACTTTAGAAATGTAAGAACAAATTATAATGTTTGCTGGGTGAACATCCAGCAATATACATGTATTTTTGTGTGTGTATGCTGTTATTCAACTCGTTAAATTTGTTCCATCATTAATAAGCTAGAGCTTTGATTGGCCTTTTTTTAATGGGGGTGGCTGGGGGAGGGCATACATACATGGACATATGAATCTGGGGGCCGTACCACAAAACTGTCATATAAGTCTAAGTTCAAGCACATCCAATTGAAGCTTGTGTTAATTCTACAACACATGTTCCTATGGGTTGTCAAAGAACTTAGACTTAGGACAGTTTCGAGAAACAGGCCCCAGAATCAGTTTTTATGTCTACATATTGCATACATTTTAAACCCCCGTAAAGAAAGGTCAAGATACTATACATGATCTTGTAGATGTGGGACTATACACTGTACTCTGTTGCCTGTCATGCATGATAATACCACCTGAACAATGATCTATTCATGTGAACTTTCATTCCTCAGAACATTAAAATGAAACATATCCTTCAACTGAAAAATAGCCTTCTTCCCCCTTCATGTTGGTTACTCTAAGTGCTCATGCATCATGTTTTATACCTTTGTTTGTTGACAGCAAGAAGGACATTCCTCAATGTAATACTCCAAATAATGCCATTTTGGCTCTAAGAACACAGCCTATAAGGATAAAAAAGGCTACGAGGATGGAAAGGTCAAAAAGAAGAAAATGTTGAAAAGACGAAAAGGCCCTAAGAAGAAAGAAAGAAAACGAAAAATGGTCACTCATCTATCATTTCCGTTATGCCATACTTCAATTCCATAACATGTCTGTGGTGATGCAATAAGGGGTTATCTCATGGGTGTCAAAGAACTTTGCTTCAGTCGACACGATTACTGACACTGTTACCTATTTTTTGTTCGACATTGGTTGATTAGAGCAGGATGAATGTTAACCTGTTGGGGAGGAGCTGATTTGGCTATAACACATTTCCCATAGACCTCAGCCCGAATATATTCAGGATCAGTCCTCAATGGGTTAAACCATTTTTTACTTATGTGCATCTAATGGCCTTCTTACTTTCAACAGATAATGAGAGAGAGAGAGAGAGTTATATTTTCAGCTGAGAGCCACAAGAGAGTTATCTCCCATAATGCCCAATGTCATTTTGCTTGTGCTTGAGAGGACATTAACTTTAAGACTTCCATTAGGTGTTTGAAAATAATAAACCTTTGTATTTTAAACTGTTGAAATTGGAACTGGTCTATCAGTACCATGCCCCAGATTTTCGATCAACTCTGACACCTGAAACACATTTACGTTGTTCATGTTGACAGCCAAAGCGACATTAACTTAAATCATGTTATATGGTGCTAGAGTCTTTTCAGCTCTGAGGAGACAATTTGAGCATTATTGAGGAGAATCAATTGAGAGGTCATTGAATTGAATCTGTTCCAAATAAAATTCTAGACACAACAACTTTGTTTTGAAGTTGGTGGAGGGATGTAGTTCAAGTTCCGATTTTGGTCATTATGCTAAAGAAAATGTTGAATGTTTCTATTTGAGGCCATCAGTGTAATCATTGTTAGAAGCTGAAAAGGTTTAGATGGTTCAATGAGGTAAAGATACACAAGGTTAGAATGAAAGAAAGACTAAATAAGATGTGTGTTTGTTTGCAGCTAACTTTCACAAACTAAATTGCCATTTACACCCTCTTTGCCATTTTCCCACTTTATTTTTTCTCTGCTTGACATTTCAATTTAGTTCAAGAGCTACTCACTTGCTGTAAACCTAGACAAGACATACCCTTCAAAAGTCTTACATTATTACTTGTTAGGAGATATTCTAGCAACACTACACAGAATGTACCGATTTTTGTTTTTGTCAATACAGAAGTGCATTTTTCTCGCTAACTATTTACACGTACACATACATGTATATAAAGTTATAAACACTCAATTTTAATGGCTTGCATCTATCCAAAAGCAATTTTCTGAGATATCTAAGAGGTTTTGCTTCTGTCTACTCTTCAAAATGAATATCACTTGGCTATCAATCAAAATGAATTTTCCCACTTTTAAAGGATTTTAATGGCAGCTCAGGAGAGTCGAGTTTTCAAGATCTGCCAAGAAAAATGAATAATTTCTCCTTGGGGGTTATCCATACTGCCTGATGCAAATGGAAAATTTCAGTCTTGACTTATTCCATAGATTGGAATTTTTTAACCAAGATGCTTTTTGTGGAGTTTATTGTGCAATACGCTGTATAGTACAGAGCAGTGTTTGCATGTTTAGAATAAAATCACACTTTTTATGTTGCCCAGCTCTTTGCAGGTAATACCCATGTTCACAGTTTACATTTAGCCGATCCTGAATTATAAGACTACAATCTGTACTGTACTGAAGCTTCGACAACATATTGGGAACCTGGAACAGGCTTTGCACTCCAAACTTGATATAGCCTACTGAATATTTAGAAGTGGTTATTTTCCTGAATTTGTGGAGCTGGTCTTTGCATCCAAAGCTTCAACTTCAATGAAATCAGAAAATAATGCTGACATTAATCTCCGAACTACTCCAAAATTGTGCATAATTACAACAAATTTTTGGTAATTTCATTTAGCTGGTCATATCAGAATCAGTTCTTGTGCACTCACTTCAATTTAGTCTTCAAGACATAAGTCCGAGGACAGTTTATATCTGGGTTCCCCCCCCCCCCCCACAACATCCACAGCATCATCAAGTCCATGGTATGCCAGAGGTCATTGTCAATATGACCTCTGATTGACCTCTGATTAGCCCAGTCTTTTTCCAGCCAAGCACTTGAGATATAATGCCTCAAGAGATGTATGAATCATGGCTTTATATGGTCAGCTAGGGTGATATCCCATGAACTTGGACTTTGGGGAGAAGTCACAATACTGTCTTCCTGGGTAGATATGTTTTTGAAACCTTTTATCTATTTTTTTTTCCAGGGGAGTGGCATATTCATCTAGAATTCAAACCAGAGTATAGAGTGCATTTGTAGGTGGAATATACTGTAGGCATAAATTTAAAACAAAAAGTGCAAAAAAAAACTTTGATACTGGTTTCAGCCAAAGACTAGCACAAGTTAGGTTTCTGCATGCCTTACAATTTGGGGGTTGTATTTGTAAATATTCATATAATGAATGAAAGCGCCGTAAAATATAAAAACAACAACAACAAACGAAAAAAGAAAAAAAAAAAACAATAATAACATATTATTTATAGTTGAAGAATTCTCTAATGTGGCGCAGATCTGAACACACAATTAATAGATTATACACCCCTTTCCCCTTCCCTGACATGCATAAGGTCCTGCCTAGCTACCCCACTGTCCCACATTCACCTTTGTCGATGAACGTGTCGTTATGAAGATGTCATTTCAAGAAAGGTTTTGGGTGCCTAATGTCAGGATTGAGGTACATGTAAGCTACATGGTCTTGAAAAGTCAACAGCATTGTTACATTTGATATACCATTGTACTCTCTCAAGTGTCTATCCCATTACACTACACTTGAATTGAAGAGTCTCTCAGCGTATCGTCCACCTCTAGGGAAACTGGCCCAACAAACTGACCCACTTCTGACCCAAGCGATGATCCCCATCTGTAAATCAAGAGTTCCGAGAGCATTTTCTATTTGGACAGATTACCTAGAAAAATGGTTGTGTTGGATCAAGAGGACTCTGAAAACCTCTCAAGTTCAAAGTCTTAATCTTTTCACTGTTTTGTTTTTTTCGGGGGGGGGGGGGGGGGGCTACCCAAGTGGCGTAGCCCTGAAGAAATATTGGCTCTCTTGCCCATCTGGCATTATTGGACTCTTCCTTGATGATTTTCAATAAAGCAATATTATTTTATTGATGCTATTGTGATGTTTGACCAGGACCGTAGGCAGAAAGGTCTGTCATATATTTTCTGTTCCCGATTTCAGAGAATTGTCCACCAGCTCAAATGTATTTCAGGAGATGAATTATGGACCGAAGCAAGAATATTGTTGTGACTAATTACAATTGTTGGCCAATGTTTACTATTATTTCAATATTGATCATTGTTCAATTCAGATAAACATACATTGGGAGCAGATTCTCCCCCCTTTTTTGGGGGGTGGGGGGACTTGGCTTGCCCCCTATTAACCATTTCCTCAAAGGGGTACCCGTATAGGAAACAGGAACTGTTACATGTACCTTAGAGTAATTTATCTGCTACTTCTCAGTTATCTACATCTGGAAACTATCAAGGAGACTAAATTCATCCCAGTCCTCTGCCATTGACACAGCCCGTCTACCCTTCACTGGAGTAGATATTGCATTTTGACAGTTTTTTCACAGAGCTATCCTGTTCTAAATGTAGCCTTTGTGACACAAATTTCTTTTTGTTAGATACCGAATTATGAATATATTAAGGCTATGACTAAATGGGGCTCAATCCTCAAACAAGTAACAAAATGGGTAATTATTTAAAAAAAAGAGAACTCCTACATCAAATGCATTGTTGAACATACAAAATCTTTAAAATCATATTCTAGTTATCTTGAACAATTGAACCATCAGTAAAATCTACATTTATGCGCCCACAAATCTAACTTCATAGGAATCTATATTGTAGCGCATTATTATTGTTTATGGATCAAATCTTACTTAGGAACATGATAATAAAAAGATGCAAAAGCAAAGAAACGTCATGCAACCTCTCCTTTTTATGAGAGCGGAGAAATTGTTCACTGTGTCATATAGTAAACCATTCTACCTCATTATATGATATTGGGCATCTCATATATGTAATAAGTCACATGACCTGTTTCTTAGTCACATTTATACTGCTCCCTTTATTCAGTTAGTTCCTTCGTACCGAGGGCAAAATGAGAATACTGGCTTTGTTGCCAATATTGCGCTTGGGCCCACAGGCGTAAAGACATAAATACGAGCAATAAAGAGAGCATCAAAACAGCGAGATTGCAACGCTGATTTGCCTTGGAGCAAGCTCAAAGCCTTGCGGAGGATTGGGAAATCTTTTGCTCATATTCCGTGCCTGATTTAACAGCAATATGCTCAATTTTCAAAGAATTTTTTTTCTTGAGGGGAAGAGATGTTGAATGCACTGTTCTAGAAGCCTTTGTAAGCTATGTTGTCGGCATGCAAGTTTGAACTTATTGTGAGGGTGTGCAATATATAGATGAGTGACTATGTGATGTTGCAATACTAGTATACCATGGTGACATGAGGATTTTATACTCCAAATTCATGAAAGAAAGTATTACCTTAAAATGTGTGATTAAAACACAACTTCTATACATATTATTATGTTGCATATATACACACCCCTTGGACAATTCACACATTTACATAAAAATTTGTAAGACAAAAGAATCTTGAGGAGAATATACCCTAGTTCGTAAGAAAGAAATGTACGAGTGCTATAATCAAAACTTTTTATGCCCAACATAACATTAATGATACATGATCAACCTCTTTTAAATGTAAATGTATAAATCATAGAATAATTTCATTAAATCACAATTTTTACAATTGACCTTTGACCTTTTGTTCTTTCAGCTGCTGGTGGAGACGGTGAAGCAGTAGAACAAGTAGAAGCTCGGGAGACCAAAGATGGAGGACGAGATATCCTCGATACAATACCTCAAGAACTAGACATAGAAGTCTTATCCAGTGCCAATAAGGTTGCCATCTCAGTTGGTGGAACACCGGTAAGTTGGTAGTTTAGATTCTATTCGTTGGTTTGAAGTTTATTTCTCTCTCCTCTCTTCATTCTCCACCACTGCACGTTAATCCCTTTGATTGCAAAATATCCCTTCCCCTCTTTTACGCCCTAACCAATAGGAATTTAAGGGGCTGTTTCTTTTTTGGGTGTAGAGGTCGACGGTATGTTGTTATATGATTGGGGTAAAAAAACTGAACAGTCCTGATGAAAGACTAGTAAATTGGATGCCAGTGGCAAAATTTGAAGAAATAACATTTCACTTTGCAAATTGAGAATGCATATCCCTCATCTTTGCAAATAATGGCAAGGTAAAGCTAAGCACTTATAAATTATAATTTTCGACTGAATATCAAGAAGTATATCACACTCCTAACACCGATGTAAGTAATATAGAAACGCCTTAATGATTCTGATTTTCAGCAATTGAAAACTGAAATATTCAATTGAAAATTGGCTGGTCTTATACCAAACTGAGGTAATTTTTGTCATCAGTGTCTTCAAATTTGTCCCCTTTTCCTTTTCCTTACTTCAATTATCTGTAATGACTTCTTCCAGGGAATCCCATTTTGATGCCAAAAA
>CALNVZ010001721.1:26002239-26042239 GCA_940671915.1 Paracentrotus lividus | reverse complement strand
ATATGTTTCCCTAGACTAAAGTAACCTCTGGCAAATAAGTTGTAGACAACATTGATACTTTAAACACCACCTTTGCAAACATGTACAAACCCTCTATATGCCAACTCTCCTTTCTCAATCTCACTGAAATAGCTATCAGAGGCCCTCTTGTCTTCTGATCAATAAATAAAAGAACATGGCTCTCCAATATTCATGACAAGCATGCTGCCTGCCCGCCTCCCAGCCTAAATCCATTGATACCCTTACCCCACGTGCCTCCGAACGTTAACCACTGTTCTGCAGATGTTTGTGAAACTCGAGACCCTCTACCGGATCAATCGGTATTAAATCGAGAGAAAGCTGAAGTGAATAGTCACTGAGAAACCTCTCTTCTTTCCTGATCTACGGTTATCTTTTCTTGCGGACATTGAAACAGTTGAGCATATTATATAACCACATTCTTCGAACATGTACATGTATACAAATGATGCTGGTGCTTTGTTGACGCAAAAAAAAAAAAAAAACTGCATCAAACCGTATGAATGTTGATGGAAAGCCATTTGAACAAACATGGAACTGAATAGTCGCAGAGAAATTTCTCTTTTTGTTTGAATATCTAAAGTTGGTTTATACATTTGTATTTTTTCTCCCTGCACGTTACAACAGTTTTTCATATTATAAAACATATGAAATACTTTGTAAGGGGGGACTAAATGTAATGTTTATATATGGATGAATTGATTAATAATTATCATAATCATTATTCTAAGAAAGTCTTGGAAATCACCTTCAAATCAACTGATACATTTAACTTTCTCTTTTTTTCTTCAATTTCTGCAGATTTTAGAAGACGATGACAAGGACAAAGGCAGAGGGATCCACTGCATTGTGTTGAACCAAGCAACGGGTAGCATCATGGCACAGAAGGTCTTTGACACCTACATAGGCCACGAGGATGAAGCCATGGTTCTGTTCCTGAATATGGTTTCTGATGGACGTATCATCATCTTAGCTATCAAGGTATGCAATCTTATCTTGGATGTCTCAAGGGCTAATGGTTTGGGGACGAGAAATGGTGATATTTCATTTGAAAAGTGGATGAAATAATTATAGCATCATGGCACAGAAGGTCTTTGACACATGCATAGGTAGTGAGGACGAAGCCATGGTTCTGTTCCTCAATATGGTTTCTAAAGAACGTATCATCATCTTAGGTATTAAGGTATTTGTATCGTTGGGTCAGCAAAATGTCAGGTCCTGACACATCACGCTAACACGCTAAAGGTATGCAGTCTTATTTAAGTTATCGCAATGGCCACAGATTGAGGTGGGAGCAAAATAATGACATTATCGTGTGAAGAGGTATAACGAGTATCGTCATGGTACAGAATGTCTTGTATACCTTAACAGTGCTTCCCAGGAATAAGTCCTCAGGGTCTGTATAACAGGTTTGCAACCGATCACAACATGGCATTGGCTAATCAAGACCATTGTTACACGTACATGTACGTGAGCTTTTTGTTCAGATGAACCTTTGTGTTACGGGGCCCTCGTTACCACCTCAGACCTGGAGTTCCATGAAGGCATTGAATATTTAGCTTGATCTATTATCCTTGTGCAAAAAAGGAAAAGAAAAAGTGAGAATAAATGATTTAAAAAAAAAGCACACATAAACACAAAACAAAGCAACAACAAAAAAGCACTTGTTTGAGGTTTTGATTAAAAAGGGACCTAATGTTGTGTCCAGTGATTTCATTTCTTCAATGAAAATCATTTATGAAGAAGATTTCTACAAAAGGAACCTTCTGTGTGGCACATCTTTTTCTTTGCAATTGTAGCAGTTTAATGCAACTGCTGTTAGTATGTTTCCATTTATTCTTGTAGGGTGACAACATAAAAAGCCAAAATGCATTAATCTGTACTTAATAATCTGCCAGTGTCCTGCTCGACACATATGTGAGGAGGACCTTTTCTCTTCTTTGAAAATGTCTTTGCCTAATTGCTGCATTGTTGCCTTGTTGGAAGTCTTTGGAATTCATTCCGAGGCTCTCCAATTTGAGTTGATCGACCTTCGGGGGAGGGTTGAAATTCTACTTAGGTCTTAAATTCTTAAGTGCAGTCGACCTTTAAGAAATGAAGGGCCGCCCAAATCATGTTTGTCTCCAAGGGGATGCAAGATCGCATGGAGTGTGAGCTAATGAGGTATGAATATAGTTTGTGGACGCAAACCTTTGTCCATCATAACAACCAAAACAAGTCCGAACTTTAAGACTACCTGTATGTACCTGATGCCATAGGCCCTGTACAATAGCTACTCCTGAGTTGGCCAAAGACAGATTAGTCTAGCATCAAGGCTTTATGGACATTTTATGTCAAGTGTCAAAAAGGAGTTGTGCTTTCAGACTAGTTTGAATATGAGGGTCTTTAATTTGAATTTTAGTTGAAGCCAAGATTAGATTAAAGCAGTTTGTCCATGGAGAGAATGGCTTAGAAATATGAGATTAAAATTATGGTTTGTGTTATTGGATTAGTTGTTTTTTTAGGTAGAAGTGCCTTGACTAAAATTCTTTCTTTCCATTTTTTTTCTTACTGTCACTGGTGTTTCTTTTTATCTCTGTAAATTTATAATTATTTCACATTGTAAACAAGTATAAAGATGTTGTAATTGTTGTTAAAAAAATAAAAGAATTTTGACTTTGTTTTGTTTTGTCTTCTTTCGTTTAGATTGGATTGATATTTCTTCATTGATTTGTTATCTGAACCTTGAATATTGGAGGCATCGATTAAATTTGTTTCATGAAAAACTGTTCTGTTCAAATAAGCACTAATAATTATCCCTCAGACAAACTTGTGTTAGATAATTATGAATCTTTATTCAAGTTATTTTAATACTTTTTTTTCCATTTCCATTTCAGGATGAAGGAACGTTCCAGATGAAGGAGCAAGCAAAGCGGATGTTGAAGAATCTTGGTAGTGTAAAAGCAGCTGAGCTGGGATGGAGAGATACATGGGCCTTTATCACACAGAAGAAAAATAGACATGGTAAGTTACAAAAAATTGAAAGAATAAAGATAAATATTACTTGTGTGAAAGAGGCTAGGGTGGGATCAAGATATACATGGGCCTTTATCAAATAAATGAAAAGTAGACGTGCTAAATTTACCCAAAACTTAAAAGGAATAAAGACAAATATTACTTGTGTGAAAGAGGGTAGGGTAGGATTAACCCTAAAAAGGCCGGGTTATTTTTGCCATCTCACAGCCGGGGGGGGGCTCATTAGGCCCCCCCTTCAGATCTCGGCCGCCGATCGCGCGATTGCCGCAAAAATTTGCACGATAGTAGTGTGCGGTATAATCTACAAGACTGTATAGTTCGTTTCTCCAAAATAATGTCTTTTTAATTTATATTAATTAATTATGCTAATTTATGCATGAAATCATACTTTTTGCTCTAAATCATTGAATAATGCTCCTAGAATGCTAATTCTTGGTGTAAATATTCTTTGTAGCATTCCTAACAATTGTACATGAAAAAAAATTCCGGTATCTAATTCAATTTCTTATGTATTTTATTGTTTTGGGAATTTCTTATGTATTTCTTTGTTTTTCGACTTATGTATTTTATTGTTTTTTTGTTCGGAAAACTTTGGTCATTGATTATCTCTAATGATTACAGAAATATCAACTAAAATAATGGCTAATAACCATATTTTAAATACAGAAATGTGATTTTAGCATGAAAAGCCATTTCCCATATGTTTTGTACACAAATACAGAAAATCTCTGGTTTTTGAGTCTGCGCAGCATTACATAATGTTGCGCAACTTCCGAACCGTACGCTCAATTTTTTTCAAAATAGTTTTAAAAGTTGCGTAAGATGTTAGAGAAAAAAGTCATAAATGCGCGGAGCGCGAATTTTTTTTTCAGCGACATGACCGCGCGAAATGTCGAGGGGGGGGCTGATTAGGCCCCCCCCCGGCCCTTTTAGGGTTAAGAAATATGTGGACCTTTATCAAATTAAAGAAAAGTAGTATGGTAAGTTTATACAAAATTTAGAATGAATAAAGACAAATATTTCTTGTGTGAAAGAGGCTAGGGTGGGATATAGAAATAAATGGGCCTTATTCAAATAGAAGATAAGTAGACATGGTACTTTATGATTGGTTAATGAAAAATGGTAAGAGTGTGAAAGAGTCTGAGTTGGATTAGAAGGAAACATGGGGCTATATCACATATCTGTAGAATAATAAATAGGCAAGATACAATGTACAAGTAGTATGTGACTACTTAGTGATACATGTATAGATATGCTAGTGTAAAGCAGCCGAGTTAGGAGGGAGAGATCCTTAGCTATTTATCACTCAGAATAAAAACATTAAACAACACATGTAAAGATATGATTATTATTGACTATCCTGTATTGCTTTTCATAACATATTTATCAAACAGTGAAAACAAGACCTGATAAATACAATCTTGTACCCCCTCTTATTCTCAATTTTGTTAAGACAAAGAAAGTTGCACTTTTAGTCCTTCATCTCAAAATTTTGTGAGACATTTTTCTAGACAAAGCACTATGAGAAACCAGCAGATATGGATACCAGTGCTATACAAGAAGCCATCATCGATAAGAATATTATTCACATCACTATGAAAGAAAATAGTTCAACAGCCAAATATTCTTCTGGTATTTAACCTTTTAAAAGACACATTAAATCCATGAATGATCAAGGAAAAAAATATTTCTTTGTATAAAAATAGCCATTACTCATAAACATGTGATTATATAATTCACCAAAATGTAGGGCAAACTATAGACATTCCCTCTGGGGTGTAATTTGGAGAGATTTCAAATAAAAAAACAAAAAAAAAGTTTGAGATTTATGCCAAGAAACGGAAACATTTAAAAAGAGCATAATTGGGTCTATTGGACGGGAGTGATGAATTATGGTCCATAGTCACTGTCTAAGACAGTTTAATGGTGTTGTTAAAGTTTCAAATATCAGAAGAGGGGAAAAAGTTACAATGTAGCCTGATAATGGCCCCTGTCTGACTAGACATTAAAATCACAGAAATACCTACATTTTACAAGCTTCTCAAATTTCCATTCAGTACAGCTGATATAATTTTGAATTAAATAAACAGAAACTGCAAACAAAATATGCAACAGCTGGGGCTTTTAATCAGGCATTATTGATTTTTGAAAATGTTAATAAGTTACATAAATGTCTCAAGTTAATCATAAAATTCAATGTACATTTGAACCATTTTGTTTGAACATGAGTTTGCTCCCAACATTAAAAAAAAAAAAAGTTAATTACATTTCCAATGCAACTTCATAATAACAAACTGTGTTTGATATTGTAATAAACAATGCAGAAATTTAGAGAAATGAGCAGTTTTATTATTTTTCTTTTTTAAATATAATTGTGCTGCTAATGCTTGTGTCTTCCTAACTTAACCCTAACCTTTAAATGTACATCTTGCTAATTTTATTTCAAGAGTAGACAGAATATTATCTCAGCAAAAAAAAATTATATATATATATACAGTGGTACATACATGTAGATTTTACATTTTGGGACCCATTCAGGGCAGTCATTCTCTATGGGGTCCTGTCTTTTAAAAACATGTACATGTAGGCCTACATGTTCTCAAAGATTTTGTCTGTTTCTTGAATATTGCTTTCCATTAATCAAGACAGTTGTCTCCATCAAGCAAATGTAGTTTAAACTTTCGGTTTATTCTGTTATCATTTGAATTTATGGGTCGATTCTGTGATGATCAATCACTCCAAAAACAATGCCTGAATTCCTGATACGCTTTCTCAGACATACAGACTCTTCAACCCAAAGCATGAGTGCAAAATATTTACATTTTGATTTGTCTGTGTTTAGATTGCATTTACTTTCAGACTTCAAGAAGGAAATGAAGTAATTAATGTCTTAGATTCAGGAAAATTAACAAAATATTGTAATATGAACTTTAAAGACCCATTGCCACAAATTATATAAATTATTCTAATTGTCTGTCTTTCACTCATTGCCTGTCTGCCTGTCTGTCTGTCTCTGTCTTTATTTATCTCTCTCTATCTCTCTATCTCTATCTCTATTTCTCAGTTGGGTTTGTCCCTTTTGGTATAATTTCAAAACATTTGAATAATTTTATGATGGTCGGGAAAATTGAATCATTCTTAATTGATAGCCAAGTAAGGATTTTTTTGTCATTTTAAAGATCTATTAATTGTTGTTTTTTTTAAGGTAGTACTAGTGTAAACTTCTAGAGTGCACACACCGTACTTGTTCTTGATAAGATTTTATTATGAAATTGAAAGCAGTCATCTAATAAATACATGTATATCATGTTCACATGTTAATACTTCATCCTAAAAGCTCAATCTGATTCATCATTCCCCCTTCGAATTCATTGATTAATGTTGACTCTCCTCATATTAAGACCCCTAATTGCTCTTGCTAATCAAATCTCCATTGATTTTTCAATATAAAATGACACATGTCATGAATGCGATAATTGAATTGGCGGCAAGTTTTTCTCCCTGACTGGACTAGATGTCGTCGGCTAATTTCCTTGGGCACACATTATCTTTATGGCCTTATCCCATTAGCTTTCTTTAATGATGATTTGTTGGTTTAGTAATTATTGTTTAGGTATGAGAGGGTTTTAAGCTTGCCGCATATGATGAATCATGCTTTGAGATTGTGATTTTTTTTTATATGCAGTATTACAGTTTGAAGATTTTTTTAATGAAGATACTATTATCACATGTACTGTTTTACACAAATAATTTCTTGTATAGGTGCCAAATGTTTTTATTATGATCGTTATTTTGATATATTGTTAGTATTTTATTTGTCTTTATTTTTTTGTTTTTGATACTGTATAAGACTTCAATTTGAATTTTAGGCTCAAGTATACAGTCTGTGTAAAAAAAAAATGGTACAGTCGGGAAAAAAATATTTAGGTGTGAAATATTTTGAAATAATGTGTGTATGTGGTACCAAAATAAAGCCAAATAATTTTCCTTGCTGATGCGCTTTGTTCTGTATAATTTGCTTTCGTAAAACAAAAGTTATGCTAAATTTTGTGCGACGAGGAACAAATCGAAATTGAGCACTTCATGGTCATTATGCGAAACCTATACACAAAGGCAGGGGATGGCGTGCAAAAAATGGATTTTTCTTGATTGTAGAAAACTAGTCATATTTCAAAAATTACAACACCAAATGTGATGAAAAAAATTGCAGGTGAAAGCCTGATCTTCCTGCTTTTTCAAAATACGAAACAATAGCAGGCTGTGATTATTCTTCATACTATAAAAAAATGTTTTCCACTTGTACCATTTTATTTGACACAGACTGTAGATTAGCTAAAACTAGATTCTTTATTTGAACTTGGATATTTGCCACCCACCCCATCCCCCCTCACTCTCATTCTCTCTCTCTCTCTTTCTGCATTCCTCTCCTTCCTTCGCTCTATCTTCCCTCTCTCTCTCTATCTCGATCTACTATCCCCGATATTTTTTCACTCCCTTTCTCTCCTCTCTCTTGCCTCCTCTTTACAGAACATCTGTATTTGGCCTATACAGTATTGTACTTGTCTCTGCATTATACATGTTAGACTGTTAACCCTTTTTCCTTTAACCCTTTCAGGTCAAGCCTATGCAGAGCTGCTGCATAAAGCACCAGATCTGTCTAGTTGGGGGTCACCAGTCTTACTGAAAGCCACGGTACCACTCTCATCAAAAGAAGGTAAGTACATGTAGTTGAGAAGAATGGATTTTGGCGAAATGTGGGGGAAAAAAAAACAAAAAAACATACAAACATTGTTTTTATTAGACAATTCATTTGTCTCCAACGGTAGAACCATGCATGTTGGTAGAAACACACGCAACTGCTGTGTGATAAATTTGAAACCAGACAGCTATGAAAAAAATCATAGGCTGCCCGGGCGGGATTCGAACCCACGACTTCTGGATTGCTAGACCAGCGTCATAACCGCTAGACCACCGGAGTGCCCGTAGCCGTTAGAGACAAATGAATAAATTAATTGTCTATTTAACTTCCCAACGGCGTAAATTCCTTTACGTTTGATTGTTTTTATTGTTCATAATTCTATTACTACATGGCATTTTGAAAAATATATTGTAATTTAACAATGAACTCCAATTATCATAGATAGCAAATTTCCTTTACAACCCTTGTTAATATGATTCCAAAGATTATAGCCCATATTCTGCTATGATGTCGCAAGTTCGTGCAAAGCTATTGTGTGATTCTTTTGTCTGATGCGGATCGCACAATTTAGCTTTGCACGAACTTGCGATGCATACAAACTCGGTCTTCATAGCAGAATATGGGCATATGGGATCTTCAATGTGGAAACAAGCATAGCTTGTAGGGTGAAGAAGGGGGAAAAAGGAAAGATATGAAAAGTTCTTTCATGGGCAAAATACAGGTGATAAGTAAAAATAAAAACAGATGAAGACAAAGGATTTTTAAAAAAATCAATAGAATAAAATATCAAAATTAGGAAATAATCAGATTAAAAGGAAAGGAAGACTAAAAAGAAGGAAGACAATACACATGCATTTAAAGCAGAAAGTGTTACCTGAAAAAACATCGGAAAACCTTGAAGACGTACTCTCCCAAAAGCATAAATGCTGTCCTGAATAATGTATAAACTGTCAACCCCATTTTCTTTTCCCCTTCTCAATGTTACAGAGAGTGAGTGTCAATGGCCTGAGACTGAGGCTAATACAAGAAGAAGAGAGTTTTGTGCCAAGGTAGAGGGGTATGGTAGCCTGTGTAGCTGTGAGGACCCCGCCCCCATTGAGATGCATCCAGAACAGGTAAAAATAAATTTTTAATTGAAATAGATTTCAATTCTTACTTCAATTTTTGATTCCATTTCAAATTTTGATTTTAAAGTCAAATTTCAAATTCAAATCTATATTCGAAATTTCACTTGAAAATCTTAATTCAAAATTCTGATTTCACTACAAAAGTTGAAAGGTTCAACACTATAATATCAGGAACAGTATAAAAACTAAAAATCTAAATTTTGTTTTTTTGGATGGAAAAAAGAAAAAATGTTGATGATACATCACAGCTAAAACAGAGTATTTCGCACAGATTTGAAGTAATGTATACATGCAATTTTAATTTGTATTGAGGTCTTTGTGACTTTGCCCCCCCCCCTCAAAAAAAAAAAAAAAAAAAAAAATATTGAAGATACATGTCAATTGTTCCTTGACATAGATGACATCCCTATTGAAGATCATGATGGAAAATGGCGAGTGACAATCGCTAAGTTATGATGATTATTTTTTCCATGTACGTGACAGCTCACTCAAGAAACTAGTTATACTTGAATGTTATCTTCATTGTGACTGTAAATTTGTGTTTCTTATTACTATATTTCATCAATAATTTGTTTATGTCCCACTCAGCTCATCAATAATCGTGTCTTCAATGTGCCTGTGGTTATTATAGCCAGTAATAGACCCAACTATCTCTATCGTATGCTCAGCAATCTACTATCAGCACATGGAGGTAAGTGGAAATAATCACAAACATCACAATAACAAACACAAAATTAGATATTTATTCTTAAGAGGTTAGTTGTATTTTCCCCCAATATCATGTAATCTTTACAAAACGAACAAAAGGAGAGGGGTGAAATCTTTTCCAGCCTTTTAAATTCAATGAAGAAATCTTAACCAATCTATGCAGATAGAAGGTTATTAATTTTAGAGAAAGCTGTTAAATTCCACCAAATGGATTAATGACTGAATTAAAAAGATTAATTTTTAAATCTTGCACAACATGACTAACATCAAACTTTAACTGATTCACAGAGAAGTAGGTCACACAACTTTTCAAGTACTAGTTTGATTGACAGGTTGTATATTACACAGGAAATACTGAAAGTGTAATTTACTACCAAGCTCATATGTAATTTACACAGGACAGGTGCATAACAATAGCTTCACAATTTATTAATTAGGGGAGGATGGAAATCTACTAGAAATTAACTACAGAGTAATTAGAAATCAACTACAGAGTAATTTCTTGTCTAAAATTTGTAAACAAGGAAAAATGTGAAATGAACAATCAGTCAGAAGGAGTGGAGAAATAAGAATCAATTTCAGATTTTTAAAGTACATTTTGGAAGTCCGACAGGTGATTTCAGGTCTAAATTTACTGAAGTATCATAGCCAAATAGATTTATGGATTAAGACTTTATTCATGTTGATGAATTACATGTACATCTCAATGACAACACAAAAATGAGTATTTCCTTGGAAGAGCAGTATGAATAATCAAAAAGGGATACCATCTAAACATATATGTAATAAAAAGTATTAAGTTGTCCCTGATGATTGCATCAATAATTTTTTTACCCAGGAGTGTAAAAAATAAAAAGATTGAATTTACATGTGAATGTAGGTAAACCTCCTAGCTACCATTGAGTAAAATATTACAGGAGAGGCATCCTGTCATGCTTCAGTGAACAGGGCCAAAAGGCAGAAATGTCATTTTTTTGAAGTTCACAAGCTTGATTTTATAATTTCAAATCAATGATATCCGAACAAATGTTGCACTCGAGAGTTACACATGTGGTTATACCACCATTATATTAATTTTTTCTTTTTTTTTCTTTTCAGTAAACCCCGAGATGATCGTAGTCTTTATTGACGGCTATTTTGAGGAGCCTGCGGAGGTGGTCAAGCTCTTTGGTCTGAAAGGAATTCAACACACACCCTTAGGGGTCAAGAATGCTAGGATATCACAGCATTATAAGGCCAGCTTGACCGCTACATTTAATATGTTTCCTGTAAGTACAATAAGTGGACTTTTATGTTGATTTGTATTTGATGTTTCTCACAAGTGTTCATTGGTCAATACATTTAGTTGGTTGAAGGGGGTTCAGCAAATGATAGAATATCACAGCACTACAAAGCTAGCTTGACCGCTACATTTAATATGTTTCCTGTAAATACAATAAGTGGACATTGATGTTGATTTCAATTTAATGTTTCCTGTAATAGTCATGAGATGGAGATTTATTGTTCGTTATGACATGGAAAGAGTCCACTCTGTTTAATTCGAAGTTGGCTTTGAGATTTCTGTACTCACAACTTTGCAGAAAAGATTTAACTAAAAATTTTCATATGCCAAATTTAGCCTGAAGTGAGAAAGCGCTAACAGTGAAACCAAAGTTGCTCATGACATTTTTAAGTGGATTCATGACTGTCTAAATTTCTGCTATTTAAATAGTAAACCCTTCTCATTTTCCCCCTCAAGTATTGATATCTGAAAGTAACCAGGGTTACTTACGTGGCTGCCAAATTCTGCCACAAATTGAGGTAAAAGCAAAGATGCACATGACAACTTTAAGTGAATTCATGTCCATCTCAAATTTTGATATTTAATAGTATATCCTTATTTTCCCCCTTTTCCCCCATGAGTATCTAAAGAATAACCAGGGTATAATAAAGCCGCAAGCAGAATTGATTCCCAGGCCTATCTCATCCAGCAGTATATGATACATCCATGAATTTATTTCCATCCATTTTTGTTTTCTCTTTCAGAGAGCGCAGTATGCTATGATCCTGGAAGAAGATTTAGATGTCTCTGAAGATTTCTTTAGGTAAGCCGACTCCGCTCCGACGTGGAACCTTGGGGAGTCAAGATTTGAGAGAGATTTAGTGGAGAGAGAGAGGAAGAAAGAGGGAGAGGGACAGAGGTACATGTAGGATAGGGTAGATAGAGAGATGAGGGGAGAAAGAGAGAAAACCAGGGAGAGAGAACGAAAACATGAAACTGATTGAACAAAGACAGAGAGAGAGAGAGAGCAAAAGAGAGCGAGCAAGTGAGCGGGAGAGAGAACGAAAACATGAAACTGATTGAACAAAGACAGAGAGAGAGAGAGAGCAAAAGAGAGCGAGCAAGTGAGCGGGAGAGAAAGCAAGAGAGAGGCAAAAAGAAAGCAAGTAAAAGAGAGAGGTAGATAAAGAGAGAAAGAGAAAAAAATAAAGGAAATAAGATATCCGCAAAAGTGCCTGAAGACATAATGACCTATTTACATGAAAGGTGTAGAAATAGACAGACTAGAAAAATAGAGAACATGCATTCTCAATAGAGTTAGGTGTTTTCTGTATATTGTCTATGATTATTTCAATATTTCAGAATTGATATTGATGATATGCTACTGTAAATGTACATGTCTGCACAATATCTGCTTTTCCTACCATTTGCTCTGTTGGTCTTTTTGCGAGCTATAATTTTGCATACGGCATATCATCTAGTAAAATGAATACAAATTGTACATGTATGTACTTGAGATGCAGAGAGAAGAGATAAAGAAGAAAGAGCATTTATATGTAGGCAGTCTTTATGGACATGTTCCAAAATAATTTCAAGTTTTTTTTCCTGTTCAATTTTTGTTCACATTCAGTCAAAAATCTTGATCAGCTAACCTCAATCATATCATCCAACCCCTTTCTCCTACCCAGTTACTTCAGCCAAACCATCCCCATCTTAGAAGAAGACAGCTCAGTATTCTGCGTGTCAGCGTGGAACGACCAGGGCTATGAACATACAAGCAACGACCCATCCCTGCTATACAGGATAGAGACCATGCCAGGCCTAGGCTGGATCCTCAGGAGAAGTCTATATAAAAATGAGCTGGAACCTAAATGGCCCACTCCTGAAAAGGTTAGTCATTTCATTAACTTTTTCTCAACCCGGGTAGAAGAAGAAGGGTATTGATCAAAGATGTAGGAATTTACTTTATCATTTTGCACATTACAGCAGCATGGCCAAAGCCAGAATATTGCATTACTTTTGAGGTGCCTGATCCTCATTTGGTCAGCCATATGCAGGCATCTGAACCATTATCACATTTATGTTAGAGAAATTGGCCATTGATGTTGATTTTATATGATTATTGTGGGGTTTTTTTATGATTGAAATGTATTGTTAAAAATGTAAAACTTTTTGCTTTTGCTTTTTGCAGTCTCAACTATATTATCCATTTAAGTCGATTCTTATATTTCTTTGTAACATGTTTGCTTTTTATGGTAAATTTGATTGAATGTGTGCCAAATATGATGTTAATAGTTTTGTCAATGAAGAGTTTATCAGAAAAAATGCATCAATTGAAAAGATTTGATACCTTTTCTCTCCTGTCATTCACCCCTCAGCTATGGGACTGGGATATGTGGATGCGTCTACCTGAGAACCTGCAGGGCAGAGAGTGTATTATACCAGACGTATCAAGAACATATCACTTTGGGGCCAAAGGGGTTAATATGAACAGTTATTTCCAGGTATGTCATAATTATATTCTCTAGGTTATTGCATATGTAATATTAAATTTCAACTCTTTAGCACTGTATATACCTTTGTGTAACAGGGTAGCTGACTCGCCAGAGTGAATTGTCAAAATGATGTATTTTAGACAAGTTTATAAGACAAAACATAACTATTTGCAAATTAATTTACTACAATCTACTAAAAAGCAGATGGGGTTACATGCACTTTCAGGAGAAAGCTTAAAGGCATTTTTGGCTGTTTGAGGGGCTATAGGGAGCAATTATTAGGAGGGTTATGAATTGTTTGAGGAGAAAAATCTTTGGGCAGGTAAGGGCTGTTTAAGGGCAAGTGGAGTGTTAAACTAAATTTAAGTTGGGCAAGACACTAATCTACATTTGCCCCATTCCACTTGAAATACACTGTGCGATATAAAGGATGCGAGGTCTTACAATGGGGTAGTTCATTAAAGTTCTGTGAAAGCACATATAATGCGATATACATTGTAAAATATAAGAACAGGATATTGATTTTTTTTTTTCGGATGGTAATGTTAAAGATTTGTCCCCAGTGAAGATACATGTAATCATATCTGATTGATACAACTCCATTAAAAACCAACCAACTAACATTTATTTTTTCTCAGGATCTATATTTCAAGAAGCGGGCATTCAACGCTGTACCTCACATCAAGCTAAAGGATGTTGATAAGATGGGTCAAGAGGAATATGAAATGGAGATGCATCGACAGATCAGCCAAGCTAAGGTCTTAGATCACAGGTAAGAGATAGATAAATCCACTCTTCACCCATTGACTTCCAAATCTTTTTGTTTCCATAGTTTTAATACAACAACCATTTGGTTCCTGTTGCTAATGTGTTAAATTCAAGATAATACAGTCAATCTTGCCTTAGCCAAATCTGTTGGGACTGGAGAAATAGCTTCACATTAGAAAAAATATCGACTTACAAAATGTTTGAAGGGTTAAAGCAATAGAATATAAAGAAAAGATGACTTGAAAAGACCTTCGACTGATGCGAGTTTGACTCAGGCAAGTTGACTGTAATTTTAAAAGTCGAAATTCCTTACTAGTAAAATGGAAATATGATAGATGTCAGTGTCAATGTTTTTTTTTTTCTTTTATAGAATGACATGTGCATGTGACAAGAAATAATGTATGGCTCAAGATATATTGAAGACATATATTTACAACATTTCTTGGAATGAAAATTATTTTTGAATCCTTTTTATTTGTTGATTCAGGTTATCACCGTGTGATGAAGGCTTTATCCCTGAGACGTCAACCGGGGAAACATACGTCATGTACATACGCATGTATAATGATAGAGACTTTGACACATGGATGTCAACAGCCAAGGTGTGTTGCCATTCAAGTTTTCTTCTTAGTGACATATTCAGATAATCTTCAACATGGGGAGACTCATGTTTACTGCAGCCTCCCTTCCCCCTTAAAATGTATAAATCATAAAGGAAAAAAAAAGTTCATGCCTGTGAAGAAGCAAACAAACACAACAACCAAACAAAAACAAACAAACTTACAGTTTTGAAGGAGGGAAAAAAGTTCATGAATGTTATAGGGGTCTCTCCCACACATACTGGGTAATGTGTAATGTGCCTTTTAATGAAATACATTATAAGGCCAAATTTAGTTTTGCCCTACATGTCTGTATATTTACTACAATATATGCTATGGTACTTCTAAAATTAAAAGTACTGTTTTGTTTGATCATTTTTAGCATGTCAAACTTATCAGAATTGAATAGGAAAAAATGTATATATCAACATTTATTAAATATTATCTTTGAATGTCCAACTTCTTTCTATGTCTCTTAATCAATAATCATTATACTATTTTTTACTATTCTGTTTCTCACAGTGCTTCCATATATGGGACCTAGATGCCCGTGGTTTCCACAAAGCTATGTGGAGACTGTTTATAAATAAAAACCATGTATTCATTGTTGGAGTGCCTGCCTCGCCTTACTCGTAAGTTAAGTGATGAGGAATGATGATGATGATTGATGATGAGATGATGATGATCGTGATGATGATGATGATGATGATGATGATGATGGTGATGTGATGATAAGGATGATGATGATGATGGTGGTGGTGGTGGTGGTGTGTGGTGGTGGTGGTGGTGGTGGTGGTGGTGGTGGTGTTTGTGTGGTGGTGGTGGTGGTGGTGGTGATGATAATAATGATGATGATGACCTTGATGATGATGATGTCTTGATAATGGTGATATGAGACAAGGATAAGGATAGTGATGGGGATTATAATCATAACGGTGCCCGATTGGTGCCCGATCACGATGATGCCCGATGATGGTGCCCGATGATCCTAATGATGATGATGATGAAGATGAGGAAGAGTAACATGATGGTGGTAGTGAAAATGCTCATGATGAAAAGGAGGTTAAGTATGATGAAAATGGTGGTGGTGATGCTTATGATGATGATGAAGATGATGATAATGTTGGTGATAAGGAAATCTATGGTGATGTTAATGATGATGGTGGCAATAATGTAGATGAGGTTGAGGAAACATACTTACTGTAAGGTGATGGTGATGATGGCGATTATGAGGATGATGAAATGTATTTTTCTTATACTTCTTGTCATTCTTTTATTTTTTATCATTAAAAAAACCCAAATAACTCCAGATAAATGTGTATTCACTCTTTCATCCTGTATTTTTTCTGCAGTAAATACAAGCCAACAGATGTAGAGCCTATCTTCATAGAACAGAAGAAGGAAGGAAAGACATGACGACGATGATGGAGTGAACGAAGAACTTTAATTCTCTACTCTTATGTCATTCCATCCACTGCTAAGGCGATATCACCACCTAAATTTATAGATGAGAGAGAGAGAGAGAGGTAAAGAATGAAAGAGGTAGAAAGAGAGTGAGAGAAAGCAAAAGGAAGAGGGATAGTGATACGACTGCAAGAGTTTGGGAGGGAAAGCATGAAAGACGGAGAAAGGGTGAGAAAGAGAGGGGGAATGAGAGAGAGAGAAAAACAAAAACTAGCCAAAATATATTTCTACAAATATCATGGGGAAAGTGGTGCAAAATGCTTGCAATGTAAAATGTAATTTGTATAAGAATGAAAGAATAGGAACATGTGCACTGAATCATGAGACTGCAATGGCTCACTTTTCAATATGGAACTGTTACATGTATTAAAGTTGAAAGTGAATTTGGTCATGTTTATATGAACATTTGTAAAAATTGAAAACCGAAGAGAGAGAAAGAGAGAGAGACACACGAATATGTTACAAATTGATAGAGAGAAAGACGGGATTTATGAATAGAAAATGAGCAAACAGTATTTTCACCATTTGTAATGATAAAGAATACACAAATGAATAATTGTTAAATGTTGCTCACGAGTGGCCTTGGAGTATATACACATATGTATAATACACAAATATATGTCGCAGACCTTTTTTATTGTATTATTACATGTTATTTATGTCAAAATGTGTGAATATTCAAGGAGAAACAAAAAAGTTTATTATTAAAAGTGTTTAACGTTTGTGCAAGCCCCACTAACAGATGCTAGCTATTCTGTTATGAAAGAACAAATGTACAATTCTTTAAGATCTTTTTCAACTTAGTACTGTCTAACCATAAGAAAGAAATTATAAACAAATGGCTCTCTTATCTGCGAATTCGACTTGATTTGTTTGATTTGAGTTTGGGTGACATCATGCAGGAATTATTCTGGTTATCGGTTTAGCTTTGGAATTTAATGTTGTAAAAAATTTAGGGGAAAATATAACATGTGGTCATGACTAATTCTTCAAATACAGTGTACATGTATATCCATTAACTTTCTCAATTTTGTAATGTTTCTATATAATTAATTCTGATTGCAATGAATGTTGCAATGAATAATTTCATAGGTAATATTATGACCAGTACTTAATTAATGAACAGTACCAAAACCCTGTCAGTACAGATCTGATTTGTCTTTTATGAAAAAAAACCATTGAAAAGTCACGTTACATGTACCTTTTACGTTCACACTGTACTATTTAAGGTAATCTCGAGTTCTTATACTTGTATTAAAATGTTAAGAAAGAAATTGTTTATGATATAAAAATCATATTATGCACATGTAACAAAATAATCAGGATAGAATATTGTGTTTGTTGAAATTATATGTAGCAAAGAAAAAATAACAGTATTGCAAAATTCAATTACATGTGCATGTACTTTGAAATGTTCATGTATCATGAATTATCCACAATTATTCAATTTTCATACTCATTACTGGTACTACATGTAAGTATAATTTATTGATAGGTTTTGAAATCCGGGCTAAACCTTTTAGATTTTGAGCATTTTGCTTTTCATCAATATGAAAACTCAAGATTACCAATAATAAACATAAATATTTTCATTTTGTATCTTCATGTGTGTGTGAGAGAAAGAGATGATTTCATGCCTTGTGTAAATTATTTTTGTTGTTCTATATAAAATAATGTACCTTTTTGCAGTCCTATGCTGTTTTATATATTGATGAAAAAATTGGGGTAAATCCATAGGATAATCTATTTGTGTTTAAGGTGGTGATATATAGTATATATCAAAAAAGGGTAATCCACTTTTAAAGAGCCCATATTCCAAGCTCATTTCTTTTTGCTGTTCATATGTAAAATAGCATATAATTAAAGATGAACTCTCCACCTTTCCAATGATACATGTATCTTACTTGAACCATAAATGTATAGCATAATTGAGTAAATTGTAAATGAAGATGACAGGTACGGAATCCATTTTTTACCCAAGTTTTAAGAGAACGAAAGAAGACTGAGTGAATACTGTCCCTGCTGTCAGGATCCACTCATCATTTGACAAAAAACTTGGAAAAAATGGATTTTGTCGTGTCACCTTCATTTGCAAATTTATTTGGTTATGTTTTACACTTCTGCTTCAAGAAAGGTATCATTGTAAAGGTGAGGAATTCATCTTCAATTATATGATAGACACAAATATCCAAATAGATGAGCTGGGAATATGGCCCCTCAAAAAATGGATTACCTTTTTTTCGATATGCACTGTATATAGAAAGCCATTGTCACAACTTGTCAGTCATAAACCTCTCAATTTCTAGGTGGTCCTGCACAACATGTAGCTCGAGCTAGCCAAATAGCGTGCTATTTCCGACCTAATGAATTAGCCCGATCAGAAAATACAAGGCTTTTTCTCTCGAATAGCGTGCTCCAATTAGAATAAATTTCAGGCCTATCTTCAAATTTCAGAGATCAGGATTGATGAAATTGCCTCATTTTAATAAAATCATGTTGAGTCCAGTTCAGTGAAAACTTGTTTTTAATACCAAGATCCTTTTGTTCATGGAAATTAAATTATTATATTAGGAATCTGTTCAAATAAGAATAAAAACATTAAAAAAAATTAAAATTAAACAAAGGGCGTACACCAGCAAAATAACATGGTTATATCAGGAATCTTGCTGTATCAGGGGGGCATTTCATCAAAGGACTGTTATAAGCTACTGAAATGCTTGCATCTGATTGGCTGAGAGCAAATTTGTTGGATAAAATGTCCGACAAGTCCTTTGATGAAATGCCCCCCAGACCTCTATATAACAAGTTTCTGGTGTATGTATGACTGGAATGGACTGTATCATGTACATGTATCTGTCTGCTGACACTGCCCTTTAACAGTAGAATGATGATAAATGTTGATTACAGTATGTAGTTTGTAGATTTGATATCGCATTTGTGTGGATCTTTCGAGCCTGGTGCTCTAATGGTGCTAACCCTATGCAAATGTGTTCGCGGAACTGTAAATGATTAATGTCAAAGTAAATGTCGCCATCTTTGTCCCGTCACCTCAGCTTGCTGGCTTTGCTTTGGAGTGGGCAATGATGGATGATATATACGTAGTTGTTTGAAATTACAAATAATGATTATTAGATTTTTGCAGTAAATTAATGATATTGCAGTCCTACATGTATGTGAGATTTCTACTTATGGATCCTCTCAGAATGTGATGATCGTTTTCATCAAGTACAACGTTTTGTTATGATCAAAATGCTGCTTTTAAGTCAGTATCATTAAATATTCTTTTCTTGCATATTGTACATTCACTTATTGTATTCATTTTAAGTAATTTATTTTGATCTCCTATTTTAGTACTTTTCATTGTGAATGTAGCCTTGTTTATGTTTTTAATGTTGCTTTTATTTGTGTTCATGTGAAGAACATTTTGTGGTATTTTTTGTTCTATAGATGCGAAAGAAAAATGGAGACCTTGCTACCTCTTAATAATAAGAGTTATCTTTTTATTTTGCAAGTACTTTTTATTTCAAGTGTCCTTGTTTAAGTTAAGACATTTCCTTTTATTTTTAAGCATATCACATTGGTTCAAAATATTGGTACAAACTATAAAAAAACTCACTTTCTTTTCAGTAAATGCTGTGAAGTAGTATCTTACCTTATCTTTCTTTGAATATTACGAAAAATTTGCCCCAAAATATAAATGTGTCTGTGATCATGTACATACATGTATTGTACATGTATGTGCATTTTTGAAAATATAAGGTATTCTGATGGAAAATATGTGTACATTGTACCATCCAGAGTTCTTTTAACAAGACACCATATTTAAAAAAAATGTATTTCTGGAACTTAAAAATAAAAAGATAAAGAAAATTTGTAAAAATAATATGTTGGCACATTTATATTTTAAAGGCGCTCGCAACTCGCAAATCGTGGGGAATGCGCGTTTTTCCAGAGGTCCATTGACTCGTACACAATCGACAGCGCTTACGCATGGGTCGGACTACTGGGGATTAACTTTCGGACAGCATGAACATAACGAAGTTGACCGAATTCAGTCAGTAAATAGGGTCAATAGCTTCGGATTCGAGAGTCCTCAACAATTTTTAGTTTACAGACTTTCAACGGGTCTCTTCGTATAAATTCAAAGTGAGGACTTGTATAATGCTCCATTTCAAAAACCGAAACATAGGCTAGATTTACTTCGGAATTCTGGTTAGTTAGTCTAGCCATGAAGGATTAACCGGATTAACTCCAGATGCGTTTTTGCTGAAGATTATGCAACACGCCTCAGGCTCTGATTGGAATGTTATCTTTTCATCCGAGATAAGGTGCTTTCCCCATGTTTTATCAATTATACGTCCCTTTAAGGTGGCAGGTGCCCTAAACAATTTTTTTAAAACTTTTTTTCTTTTTTTTGGTCTCTTTAGGTAGTTTCATGTGTGTACTTCATCATACAACTTGTTTTATATCAGTATTCCACCTTTTTTCTTAATAATGGGGGTTTAAAATATATTTTCATCATATATTATACATGTATGTATTATAGCCATTTCTTTTTGTGCGATTACACAAAATGGAAATTTTTTTCATGAAAAATCTAAAAACTTGAGTTCTAATCATTGGATTTGCATGAAATTTGGTAGAATTGTTTATCTTGTAGAGTACTACAAAATAATGATGGTTTTTATGCTTACTACCCCCACAGGTGGAGTAATGTCTAAAAGTCTGTTCTAAATTTTCCCCTATCTTGACTATTGTTAATTCCATAATTTTTACACATCTAATCTATATATTCCTAAAAGCCATCATTAATTTGTCACAAAGGAGTCAGAGAATTAAATTAATACATCAAAACCTCACTTACACTCTATGTTGTGAAGTTTTTAGAATTGAAAGTTCATATAATGAAAAATATTTTTTTTTCAAAATTCTGACTTTGAATGACTATATTTTTCTTATGTCTAAAGATAATATGCCATAGTGCAGATTTTTGTGTAGCCCAACTCATAAGCTTTCCAAAAATGTATAGTTTGTTTGGGTACAGGTACTTAATAAGAAAACTATGCTTGATTATATACCGTGACGTCGTTTTCGCTCGGGAATAGGGCACCTGCCACCTTAAGATGATGCTTTAGTTTGTTAATGTCCACTCTTCACAAGACCTCTCATTCATACAATTGACATTGTAAATGAAACCTCTACTGCTTATATACAGTGTAGGTTACATTAAAACAATTTTGAGCTGTAAATAATAAAACACCATAAGATGGTTATATGGGTATTTATTGGAGGGGAATAAATCTGTTACTAAATATTATTAATTCTTAAATTCTTTAGAAGATCAGGGTTTATACAGTCCACATTTATAACCATTTTTTGGGACCAAGAAAAATTACTGCTAACGTTTTCTTGTATGGGCTCTTTATGGCCCATCATCTGTACTGTGGTTTACCAAGACAATATGATCGTACTATAGGTTCACTTTTTGCGATCTTATTGTGTGAACACATTTCAGATTACGAATTTGGATTCTTTCTTTGTATTATTTTAGGGTTTAAATGTGATGAGCCTTTACAGTAATTAAAAATTAATTGCATGTTGAATAAGTTGATTGAACCTTCTTTTCTTGGAATTATGTTTGATAATAATCAACAAATTATTGTGATAAAATGGTCTCATTAACAATGTAGTACGATGTAGTAAATTAAGTTTACCATTACCTGTTTTATTGAAGTTTTGAGTTTGTATATTAGATTTATTGATCTTTTTTCTTTAGAACTCGTGAAAATATATCCTTTTTAAGAAAATGATTTAGAATAATTTGTGTATGATGAAAAAAGTTCAAATGTATATATTATTTTCTTGCTCATTTTTGTATTATGCTTGGAGAGGAAGAATAAAAAAAAAATCCCACTATATAATGTTTAATGTCTTCTGTGTCTCTTCACACAAATGTATGTTTTACCATTTGAGTGACTAAAGGGGTTTCAAAACAGGTGTGGCGTAGAGTTGCCCAGTGTTGCCTAGTGTTGCATAGTGACTATGCCATTCCTACTAAATTTTTCCACGTACCCTCAGCGTGGAGCACTGATACAGTCTATGTGCAAGTCTGCACCAATTGTAATAGACCAGTTTAATTACTAACATATTCAAATTTTATGCATGATTTTTAAACAAAGGTTGTTCTTGACAACCTGAAAGCTTGCCAGAGGCTTGCCTGACATAGCAACAACTAATGTATGCAAACTGGATTCCATGCATTGTAGTTCATTCTTTTATTACTTGTCGTTTGAATACCTTGTTACTATGTTGGCAGGAAAAAGTATGCATAAAGTTTGAATATGTAAACTGGTCTATTATGTAAAATTGCTCAGATGCATACACTTGCGTACAAACTGATCCAGTGCTCTTTGACAAAGGTACGTAAAAAGATTAAACGTGTTCCATCTCCGGATCCCTTGGCCTACCATTTCATAGACACAGTGTATGCATGGTGTGAAGTAGCATATACATGTAGGGGCATAGTCGCTGCATAACACTATGCAACTCTATGCCAAGCCTGGTGTAAAACCCCCTGTACATGTATGCCCGTAATTGTGGTTTAAAAATATTACATACCAAAGTGATATTCAGGAAATTGCAGAAAGGCAAAATAGCATTGATTTCGTCCTTGACATCCTGAAGGGCAGAGAATACTGTACATGTATCAAGTGGTGAATACTAAAATACATTGGACTATTTTTTTTTTTTCACAAAAACTCCCCTAAAAATCCTGATTTTAGTACACACATACAATATGCAAAATCAAACAGTAATTTGTAACCAACTATAAATTACACAATAAACTAATTCCAAGGAATGAGTGGATCATTTCATTATACAAATACTTTATTGTATACCAAATATTTAAAAGCAGAATGAACATTCAAAATCTTATTACAAAGATGTACATGTACTATCAATAATTCCATGATTCTTATTTTCAAAAGTATAAAACCCTGCACACAATACAACTAAAATGAAAAGAAATCTAGAAGGCACATTCAAATACATACTTCTTAAAAAATGTAATTCTGAACTGTTTGATAATACTGCTATTTCCCTCTTTTTAGTCTGACATAATTATAAATGTTGTAAAATAATATATTACCTTTAATAAAGCTTCTCCAAAATCTAACAAATAAATATGGTACATATACACATCTGATTTAGTTTTTAAAAAAATTAGCCCATCGGCTCAAAACCGGCAATAAATGTAAGTTGCCAGAATTTTGGATTCTGTTCTGAAATCAGAGACTCCAAGCTTTCTGATGATATCATACACCTTTGGTATGATTTGAAGTTTGCGCGGTGCTATTGTGCGCTCCTTTTGTCCGATTCATTAGACAAAAGAAGGGCACAATAGCACAGCACAAACTTCAACTCACACCAACTCGGTCTTCCGTTCAGAATAGGGGCCTTTAAGTTGATATCTGATGCAGAAAAACTGCTAAGAACTGCGATATACTCTGTTGTGCTACATGTACATGTATTTGCACCTGCAAATTGGCGGTTTCAAGGCAGAGGGTCACATATAATTATGATCCTGCAATATCAAAAGTCAGCACATAAATGAGTGCTATATAATAATATTGAGAAAAAATATATTTTTATATGCATTTTTGGTCCTTATTATCACAATTAAAATGCACCACCATTCATATAGCCAATTTCTGTTACAAACAATGCAATTCTCTAAAACCCAATTTTAAAGCTTAATTATTGTTCTGGTCATAAGATTGAATTCACCTATTAAAGAACTATTGTATGCTGTGAGGTTTTGGAATAAAAAAAATGATGAGATATTAAGAATAACATAAATCTGCTGAGAGTAACATGCACTGCACAGCAAAATACATGTATGGGACTTCACACAAATATTCAGCCAGAACATATCAACTGCTTTTTGTCATATTATGATTATGATGGCATTTGAAGAGCAATCCTTTACAGTGGATCTCACTCCTATGTTATTCAACCTACATACCATGGCAATAAATTTAAAAGCTCACAATAATTTTGTTCACTTTTCCCACCACACTGTATTCTCTTGAAAGGGGAAGTTCACCCTATTGGTTTAAAAAAATGCAGAAAAAAATGAGTGAAGGTTTGGAGAAAATCGACCAAAAAATGATGAAATTATGAATATTCAAAGTTTCGATTCTGTGACGTCACATGCGAGCAGATCTCCTATGTGTTACATGTAGGTAGTGTAAATCCCATAAAATGTCATTTTTTTCCAGAAGAAATTAATTATGTCACCTGTGCGGTCGATATACCATCAAACATATGTTCATACATGTATACGTGACTATATCAAATTTACCCATTCCTTTATCAAGAACCATTACAAAAGGACAAATTTATGGAATTTACATACACAACCAATGGGAGAGCTGCTCGCACGTGACGTCACAGAATCAAAACTTTAATTATTCATAACTTTGCTATTTTTTGGTCGATTTTCTTCAAACTTTCACTAATATTTTTTAATTATTTTTCTTCATTTTTTAAGACCAACAAAATTCCAGGGTGAACTTCCCCTTTAAGTGAGTGCACATGTTCCACTGTACCCAGTGTCGCGAGATTTCATTATACAATGTAACAAGCCAATTTGCTTGGTCCTGGGAAAATTATCATGACAGAATTGGACTGTATTCAAACATAATGTATTATTTAATCTTATATTTCTATACCATATATACAGCATATAAAAGGTATAAAACATGCATTTTACATTCTGACTGGAATATATATGTACACTAATATTTGCACAACTCTTTCAGCCTATAATACTACACTTACAATAAATCTATGTCAAAATGAATGATGTAATTGTAATGCATTTATTTCTAGTTCATACATTATTCCTTCCTCAATTTAAAATAGACTAATGTGATTTGATATTAAACCAAGTTTGGACTGATATGCCAGGCATAAAATGATGTAAAATGATTCTGAACATAGCCGACATCAGTGTAGTAAAAAAAAAAAATTGGAGGGCAGTGTACATGATAAAAGGTTGACCAACGTTCATCAGTTTCCTGAAATCTAGAAATCAGGATATGTGTTCTTACACATTAATCAGTCCCATCTCAAATCTCCAATACATGTACAGCAACATGAACAAGGAGTGCATGGTCAAGCACGTCCACACACTGAGCAAGTTACCCAATATTTGTTCACACACATTTTAGAGAACATTCTAAACTTCTATATCTCCAAGTCACTTGCACATATTTTAAAAAGCCTTACATGTAACCCTAATTGGACTGGGATTGACATTTTTCGCGATAAATTTTTAACGTGAGAAGCTGTGGCCGCGATTTTTTATGACTTTATTCTTTGAAGTCTCGCACATCTTTTCGCGAGTTACGCACAATTTTGTAACCGTGCGTCAGACCCAAAATTGCTCCAAAATGTGATTTTACGTGTTTTGTGTTTTCAGCTAAAATTCATAAATGAGTGATTAATTTTGCTTTTATCTATAAAAATCATTTGATTTGCAGATATCTATGACCAAAATAATGTCGCCGACAATTTCCATCAAAAAAACAAAAAAAATAAAAAGGTCAAAAAAACAAAGCTACATGTACATGTATACATAAGAAATTCAAAAAAAAATAAAATACATAAGAAATTAATTTGGATACCGGATTTTTTTTTCTAATACAATTGATAGGAATGCTATAAAGAACATTCACACCAAATATTAGCATTCTAGGAGCTATATTACGTGAATTAGAGCAATAAGTATGATTTCATGCATAAATTAGCATAATTAATTCATTAAAAATAAATTTGAAAATTGTTTTAACAATCAAATATACGATTCTGCAGATTACGTTATGGGTGACGTGTGTGTCAATTTTCATCGCGATATCAACAGCCGAGATCTGAGGGCTAAAAGGCCCCCCCCCCCCCCCCCCCCCCCCCCCCCCAGTCTGGTCAGCCTCCAAAATACCCCAGTCTAATTAGGGTTAAAGCACAAGGAAGAATTCTCAAAATATGTGCTATGTTCTTTCCTGTGATAAAATTTTATCAAACATCCACTTTCTAAAATCCCTTACTTCCCCTTTGAAAAATAAATATGAGACAATAATTATTATTTGTCAAATTATGACTTGACGTACATTATAACAGGAAATTTAAAAACGATAATACTGTCAAAATCACACATTACAAATTAATTTCAGAATTTGGAATATCAATATAATTCAATCAAATGCAGTATGGTATAATGTGATCAGCAATCCTAAAAACAAGAGTTGTTGTGTCTCTGTTTTAAAGTATCAATTTCTTTTTACATCACAACTGAGCTTTTATCTAATTTACATTTGCATACATGTACATACATTTATTTATTTACATTTACATGTACAAGTATGCATATTCATGTTACAAATGATTATTTGAATAAAATATAGATATAGGAATACACACATGTAAGCATAATACTGAACCCTGTAATTTTCAAAATCCCTCACATTGCTATTCAATACTGGTAATGTTCTATCCCCTTCCATAATCTACAAATGTATTACACCTAGAGCCTCTATGAAATTATATTTCATTATTCCCGTCTGATTTATTAAAAAAAAAATCATAAACTAAACTTTGGCACTCATGAAAATCATAATACAAATACACTTTTGGTGTCGATTCTGGTTTATTATTCTTAGCAACTTTACAAGAAAGTATTTTAAAGTACAACCTCAATGAAATCCCATTGAAACCAGCATTGTAAAATTGTGAGTATGCCAGTTTCTTGTAGTCCACTCAGGAGAAGTTAAAGAATAGACCAGGGGCCGTAACACAAAGGTTTGTAATCAATTGCACAATGGCAATAGCCAATCAAGGCTAATGTTATATTCGCTACTTGTTCAAAGTAATGAGAAGTAACCAATTAGAATCATTCTATCAAATTTGCAATTGACCACAAACCTTTGTGTTACAGGGCCCAGGTCTACCGTTCCATGGTCCTAGGCTAGGCTAGACCTTTATACAAATCATGTATGAAGACATATCGACAGCAGTTCTAAAGAAGGTCTACTCTTCCATGGTCCAAGGCTGGACATTTATACAAATCATGAACATTTAAAAATTCCACTCAGGAGCTGTTCTAGAATTGACTAGGCGGGGCTGCACAGAATGCGTTGTTGGCAACAGTAGCCCTGTTACAGCCGGTAATGTCACAGTGATGCATAATGTCACAACAACGCATTATTTACATCTGGGATCAACCTTTAACATAACCATCAGAAATATTGTGACGGCCTAATATTAGTCCTCTGTTAGTGCTAACAGCGCTTCTGTGCAGCATGTACAGGTCTACCGTTCTTTGGTTCAAGGCTAGGTCTTAATCATCCCATTCTCCACGTTGGCTTTCTGGGAAGTTTGGTCCGCTTTCGAGGGCTGCTTCTCCACGAAGGTGAAGTAGGAATAAACTATACTCCCAAATACACTGCAAAATAGAGAAGCAAAGTAATAGATTATAAAGTGAAGTCAGAATAAACCATACTCCCAAATACACTGCAAAATAAAGAAGCAGAATAATAGATTAAGTGAAGTAAGAATAAACTATGCTCCCAAATACACTGCAAAATAAAGAAGCAGAATAATAGATTAAGTGAAGTAAGAATAAACTATGCTCCCATAGACACTGCAAAATAAAAAAGCACAATAATAGATTAAGTGAAGTAAGAATAAACTATGCTCCCATAGACACTGCAAAATAAAAAAGCACAATAATAGATTAAGTGCAGTAAGAATAAACCATACTCCCAAATACACTGCAAAATAGAGAAGCAAAATAATAGAATAAGTAAAGTAAGAATAAACTATGCTCCCAAATACACTACATTATACAGAAGCAAAGTAATAGATTAAGTGAAGTAAGAATAAATGTGGGCCCCAAAATATAATATTGATAAATTATAATGTCACAATCAACATGGAACGCCCCCTCTCTTACACTAGTACTCAAATGTGATTATGCCATGTTACATGTACAATGTAGATGTTTATCAAAAGTTGCTTCAACAGCACCATCAATTTCCTCTCTGGCTATTTCCAAATTACCAGACAATGTAACATCTTCCTTCTGCTACCAATTATCATGAATTTTATTTTAACCGAGTTGTCAGTTTACTTGCCACACACCATTCATTTAAAAATATTTTTTTAAAGATATTTAGTATTCACTTCATTGGCTTTAATATTGGTTTGTCCAAAAAGTTTGATATAAACTAAAATCGTCTGCGAATAATACAAAATTAAATAATCAGTAGCCAGTGGTAGAACACTTAAATACATGTACAGAGTAAGAACAACACTGGTCCTAACACGGAACCTTGTGGGACACCACATCTTACATGTATTTTCATTTTGTGTGACACTATTTCTCCACATTGAACATATTGATATCTACCTTCCAGATAGTTATCGAACCATTTCAGCAGAAGACCCCTTACACCATAGTGAGAGAGTTTGTGCATTAATACCTCATGATTGATCGAGGAAACTCAAAATGAACCATGAAGTGAAGTTTGATAGTATTGTAGTCAAAGCGATCTACCCCCTTTGTCAAAAAGATCATCTGGAGAAGCTATGGTTTTAAATTCGCCGTTTGTCAATGTGCATTCAATGTTGCCATTAGAAGAATTTGCTCGGTTTACTAGAGGACTACCCTTTGCAGGCTGAAGTAAGAAACGTGAAGTAAGAATAAACTATACTTCCAAATACACTGCAAAATAAAGAAGCAAAAGATTTTAATAGGTAAATTATCCGCTCTCATTATACAAAATAGAAGTAAAGATAAACTTCATGTATACTCCCAGAGCTTTAATTAATCAAAGGCCACTGAGACCATGGCCTTTGATGCTCCTATCTCTGGCCTTACTGTCCCTTTCTAAATTCTATTTGGCATTGGAGATTATGGTGACCTTGTGGACATTTACATTTGTACTGTATTTAAGAAAAAGTGCCCAGGATGAAAAAATGGCCTTGCCATAAAACTGACAAAATCTAAAGCCTGTACTCCCACACTACATTGTAAAGTGAAGAATCAAATGGTTTGAAGCAAAGGATATTCTGGCAGCTGGCTAACAACACACATATTTATAACCGTCTCCTGAAGATACTAGATAACCTTTTTGATAGTCTGAACCAGCTCTGCATTGTAGCTGTAGGTATAATTATAGCCCCCCCCCCTAAAAAAACAAAAACAATAACAAATAAAACAAGATGAATTCTCGACCGCGCGCGGTCAAAATATATGCCTCCGCCATTGACAGATCAGAAATATACAGCACATTCATCTATTCATTTTCCTTTATACAAAGACATCTTTGACCTTAATCTTTGACCTTGTGATCCAAAACCTTATTAGAGTATAGTCCCTCCTAAATTTTTTAACTACACACTCCAAAATATAATAATCTTATTATATTTTGGAGTGTGTAGGTAATTTACGTCTTCATATTGCGATAACTAAACACAATACATGAAATTTCACAATCTGACCTGTGACCCTTGACCTTTGACCTACATACTCCAAAATCTGTGCAGATCATCTTCCTATGGTAATACATACCATCCTTAAGTTTGAAGTTGATATCTCCAGTGGTTCTTGAGATGTTGCTATAACGAGCAAACGGGACAGATGGACGGACGGACGGACAACCCGAAAACATGATGGCTCCGGCACCACCTTCGGTGGCGGAGGCATAAAAATTCTCCCTTTCCCTATTTGTAGAAAAAACCTATGTATTCTGAGTTTACAGTATAACAAGATTTGTTTGATAGCGAGGTGATAGGCCTGGTCCCAAATTCAGCCATTATAACAGGAGTGAACTTCAATTTATTTTACCAACATTCAAGACATGCAGTCGTCTACTCTCAAGATTTAGGTATATTATCCAATTGCCTTACATGTACTGTATTCGCTGTCATTTTCGTGTGATTAATTTTTTGCGCTGAGCAACCTCAAAACATATTTACAGGTTCTTAAATTCGCGCTGCATGTTCGTAAGCTGACTATTGAAACCATTCAATACATGCATAGGAAATTATGCCTATATTCGCTGGTTCTTAAATTCGCGTCTGTCGGTCTTTGCGCGAAATTGGCGAAAATTAATGTACCGCGAATATTTCTACGAGTAGAGTATATGCCAGTGAGTATTTATGCTACAAGATTTTATTTAAAAGAGCGTATCCTCCCTTTCCCTATTTGTGGAGACCTACATGTATGTTAACTGTTCAGTAGAAAAATATTTTGTGATAGCGAGATAATGAGCCTGGTTCCAAGTATCTAATTATAACAGCAGTGGACGTCATTTCATTTCACCAACATTCAAGACATCATATTAAGAATGACAGTGCCGTAAAACTAAAAGTAACAACAATAACAATGCAGTAGTCTACTTTCTAGACCTAGATTTGACAAGGTCCTTACCTGATGTTAAGGCCGATGAAGTTTGTCCAACTGAAAATGTAATCCCCTCCAATAAACATCCCTGCATACGTCACACACAAATTCTATAGGAGAAAACAAGAAGGAGACTAACTTAATGGATCATCAATCAATGTTATTTTTCTACAAATATTTCTTATACAGTGTACGTTTTATTTAGATTATACAATTAATGACCTGTTTAACATTAATTGATTCTTCAAATGGACCCTCCTGCTCAATAACAACAATAAGTCACTATACTTAATGATATTCGGTTTTCTGAAACGAGAGATTCCAAGCTTTCCAATGATACGAAACAGTTGTAGTTGAATAAAAGTATCACTACACATGGTCCCAGCATTTCAAGAAAACAAAATTCCCTGATTTTTCCCTGATGAAATCTAAAAATTCCCTGATAATTATTTAAACCCATTTTTAGTTTCGCGTGTTTACTTTGTTGTCGCCATGAACTATGTGCAGTATAAAACACTAGTCTGATTGACTACTGAACTTTCAATTTTTGGACCAATCAAAATTCCCTAACTTTTCCCTGATTTTGGAGCATTATGAAAAATTCCCTGACTTTTCCCTGACTGGAAAAAAAGTAAAGTAATTTTCCCTGATTTCCCTGATGGGCTGGGAACCCTGCTATGTTAAATATTGTGTAAGAAAAAGAGCTATCAATGGTTTCCAATGCAGAAAACCTGTTTTTTTTACCATTTACTCTGTTGTTCTATTTGGGTGCCGCATCACAAATGAAAAAAAAAAATCCTTTCTTTGAACAAAAGAATGCAACAGTAAATTTATCAAATTAGGAAGAGAAATTCTTGTGGGATTTCATGAGCAAAGAAAATTTCCTCGATGATCAAGACTCTAAACATGAGTAATTTGAATTACCTTGAGACAGCCTACAATGGTAGTTGTTAAAGCTGAGTTGAGACCAGTACATAGTACTATTGAATACATCAACACAAACCTGGAGAAAACAAAAGAAATAAAAGAGGAAAAGATATGAAGAAAGTGATTATTACTGCTTCTATGAAAGAACTACTGTATTTTGATCATACTGTATGTGATCCGTCGTATCAAAATGTAAGGGAAAAAACATCACCAAAATATCTGTACATGAATATAATGGCTTGTACAGTATAAATATAAAGTAAAGCCTTGAGCCTGTATTTTGAACTGGGATCTGGAATTAAACTTGCATTTAAGTTTAATTGTACAAGAGGTTAAAAGAGATTGTGATACTATTGTATGATTGACCCTCAATTTTGGGCTTATTGCAATACAATTCACAATACGGGCCTTAATACATATACTTCTGCGAATAAGTGTTGGAACTCTTAGTTTACGCGTATTATACAATTCAATTGATGGAATACTCACCCCATGACACAAGAGAGGAAGAAAAGAATGACAAACATGGAATCCTGCCAGTGTTCAAACTGCAGAGCCTTATCAAAATCACCCGTGAAGTATGACACAGCCAACGTAGGTAGAATCATGAAGACAGCATTGTAGTACAGGATACCATACTTTCCCAGCTCCTATGATGAATACAAAAAGGAAATTTGCATTATTAAGGATACCATACTTTACAGCCCTATCAAAATCACTCGTGAAGGAAGATACAGCTAATGTAGGGAGGTCCCTGAGAGCCTATAAATCCACTATGACTCGACTATTAAAAGCAGTGAAATATCTTTTTATGCCGAAAATCAAGGTGTCTAAAGATATCGACCAAGTCGCACCGCTAATTATGGTATACGCAACTGCACAGAGCAACTTTTTGCATGTAAACAAACAGGGATCGTGCTAGCCATGGAAAAAGAACTGTAAGAAACAAACTATGTCATGGTAAAACCGGGAAAAGTGTCTATTTCAGAACATGACTGCACTTTCAACCAATCAGAAGACAGGATTATTAAAGATTCTTAAAATGAGGTACATTTGTATATAACACAATTTAGTGACCCGAAAAGAAGAAATAGGAGGTTTTATTTTGAATTTGATATGATCATTAATATTTCCTTCTATCTGACAATAAATTCAATTTTCAAAGTTATTTTGATGTAAATGTCTCACCTTAGAATTGAGTTTCTTCTTCATAACCACACCATTAGCAGCAGTGAAGACATCATTAGTGAGAATAAAGAAATAACCTAATGCATCAAACGCCAAGTCATCGCTGAGAGGGAAAAGATATAAACAGATGAATATGAATACATGTAAAGCAACAGGATACTCTGTCTCACTTTCATAATGTGTAATCTAAACAAGTACATGTATGATGGCGGTGCCCAAGTCTGTGCACCTAAAATTTGACCTCAATTTCAATAAAAAGTAAAGTATTATTTTAAGATTCATCAATATTATTCTATTCTTCATATTCTATTGATCAATGAAGCAAAAATTTCAAGAATTAATTTGCAAGAACAATGTTTTTTTTAACGATTTTTCGAAGGGCTGTCATTTTGTGTTGCAGAATTGAATAGTGCCCATGTCTGCACACTAACTCATTTTGCACGCAAATCAAGCGCACGCAAGTTTTTGACTTTCACTTTTTGAGAATGGTTGAAATTTTCAGGGTAGCAAATATAACTTGCTGGAAACCATTTTTAATCAATTTTTTTTCGCAGTTTTTTGTATCAAAATGGATTGTTGAGGTTAAGATTGCAGATTGATATTAGTTAGGGATTTTGTTCTATAAAATTCGCGCATTTACGTGGGTACGCAGACATGGGCACTGCGCAGACTTAGGCACTCTCACCATACAATGTACGACCCCTCAGGGCATAAACTATTTTGCATCAAATGCTAAAGGTTATCTCACTGAGCAGTGAATGCTGGTGAACAAATATAGAGAGAGTCTACCCAACTCCGTGAATAGTAGGACTCAAGATGGCTCATTTTAATTTTACTGGTTCATTAGGCAAGCAAACTACAAATGAAAATACATCATATTGATAGCTACTGAAACAGATACAGAGGCAATACTCTCGCTATACATGTATACGGCACTGTGTAAATTCACGTCATTCCCCTGTGTGTTTTATAATCGGTGAGATGCCACATTTTAATCACTACATGTACAAGTAGGAGACAGATAGAAAGTGTAAAAATGAAAGGAGTAAAACCATCATAACACTGGGCTAGATTTTTCAACCCATATACAATGTATGCATAATGTACTAGCAGATGGACAGAATGAGCAAGAGAATGAGAAGCAAAGACAGGAAAAAAGAGAAAATGAAAGCAAATATGAGATTTACCTTGCAGCTATGATAGCACCAATAATCATAGATATCACTACTATTTGGACTTTGGTTGTAGCTCTTACGCTGAAAGGAAGAAGGTAAAATAACATGTGAAATAGTTGTAAAATTCATTGATGTCTCATTCAACATTCTCACACTGCTCACAGTAAATCTTCTAGATTATGAAATGGAATGGAACAAAAACTTTATTTTCTGACTTTATTTTCATTCATACTTACATCTAGATCAATCTAAATATGGTACATATTTATTAAAAATTTTATAAAGAAAATATTCTGTTAACATGAAGCTAAATCACTGTTTATACTAGTTCTTCAAGTAACAACTGGTTAAATATGTTCACAAGAAAATCAATTCAGAGAATTGTTTGAAACTTACCCTAATATTAAAAATTCAGCAATCATTGTGAAGAGTATTGAAAATCTCCTGAGTACTGTAAACATAGGAAGACTGTCAAGAAAGAAAAGTGGAAACATGATGAGTTTACTCAGCTAGATTTTGTTATTCTTGAAGATACATGTACCATGTAATTAAGACACGGTTAAAAGGGCAGTCCAGCCATTTTCTTTTACCTTTTTACCAACATATTCCTGTGCACACCTACTCTCCTTTTCCTGATTTGATTTATTTTATACGGTTTGTAGCTTCATATCATTTTTCTTGAATTTTTCAGCTCAATAGTTGTTGAAAGTGCCTGATGACATAACAAGGGTCATTTGGCTTAACATATACAGGTAAACCTATAATTGACTTGACAGGAAGAATAACACCAACATACTGCAATGTGCAATGTGGATGAATAGTCCCAAGCACAGATGAACACTTTCCCTACATGTAGATGTAAACATGTACATGTGCATTTTGTAATGGTGGTATCTCACTTCGCAGAGACGTCTCTGCAACTCTTATACTCAGAGACATCTCCGATACTTTTTTTTTCTGTCTCTGAGACGTCTAGCATCAAGTTACAAAACCGTCTCAAAGTACACATAGTTCCAAATCTGTCTTAAATCCATCTCATGGCAAGTGAGATACCACCATCATAAGTGTTTGAAAAATTTACAGCCCTCTCCCCCAACATATCATCGCTGGGATGTTAAAACCTCCTATCCCCAATATTGGTAAAAACCACCATTTCTGCAATTAATCTCCAAGTACATGTACAGTTTAAAAGAGTGGCATGTTCCTACTCACTTGAGTCGCTTTGTACTCCCTAATCCAAACACAAGATTTAAGATGTAGATGAGAGGCAATGGCCATACCTGGAAACAAACAATGTACATTGAATGAAAGTTATAATTCATATTCAGTTCTTGTCATACATTTATTTCAAACAGGAACATTTTAAAAACAAAGAGCTTTGAGTAGGTCTACATGGTCATTTATGTAGGATATAGGAAAACATGCAACTAGATTGCAAAAAAAAAAGTTTTTTTTTCAACTTTATTCCCTCAATTAAACAAACTTCAATAGCCAACTTCTTGTGCTCAGTGAATATATTGGAATTATTAAAAACTAATGATTTTTTATCACCATCATTGCATTTTCCTGACATCCAATTTGGGCACACATCTCTGGATGACTATTCTAGAATTTTCTTTGTATATTATCGTTGCTAGTTATTTACAAAAAGAGAATACAAACCAATTAACAATTAGAGGAGAAATGTGAACCAGTTTTACGATTTAATCCACTAATAAACCCAAGGCTCCAAATATATCAATTTATTGCCTTTGGTCTTTCATATTCTCCTTGTTTTAAGAAATGACCAGGTTAGGCTATTTCCTTCTTTCGGGGCAGAAAAGGTACAAGAACTCCCTTCGTAAGTCCCTCCCTAAGTATACAGACAATATATACTACATCGTTTACAACTTCTCTGGATGCTGTTATGATAGAACTCTTACTTTTTTAGGGATCTGCCAGTTCCAGTCTGGATAGTGAATGATACCAAAACTTTTGGCCAGGAAGAGTATGATTATTGTTGACATCATCTGTATTGGAAAACAAAGGGATATATAAGGATTAAAACTTTTTTTTTAAATAAATCTCAAATTTCCATGTTTCAACAAGTGATTCAATAGGACCACACTTTTTCCTAAGACAAAAATATTTTCATATTTGATACTCCAACTAAATATCTTAATCCCCCTTTCCTTTCCCATATTTTTTATAATGAAGAAATATTTACAATGAAAAAGACATCAACATGCTTCATTGTGGAATCAATCATGAAATATAGGTAAGAACTTAAAATATTTACCTAAGAATGACTAAGTTGTTAAAAGTCTTACAATAATGGGTCTTTCTGTCAAGTTTCTACATTAAATTCAACTTGACACCCAATGCCAATTTTAAAAAAAAATTTAAAAGAAGAAAAAAAGAAGGGGGGGGGGGGGCTTCTTCCCTTTCCCCATGCATAGAAAGAAACATAATCCAATCTTTACTTAGCCCAACATAGACTGTATGTGAGATAATAACACAACCAAATTCTAGTCACATCACATCTTTTTGTTTTATAAAGTTAATTTACATGTAGCTTAGCTTACCTGACCTAATCCAACCATTTGAAAAGATGGGAATCTGCAATGGAAAATACACACATTTTATATAAAATTTCATTCATTTTCATGTTTAAAGGCCCAGACCGGACCGAGAAATGAAAACCAAAATTACATATAGAGGTCTAAAACGAAAGCTAATATTTCTTCATAATACAACAATTCCCAATTTAAGCATTTTTATCTTCCATCTAGAAAGTATTTCATTAAAAAGGTGATCGAACCTCAACCAGGCCATCCCTCCCAAGTACTCGAAAAAGTACCCCTATTATAGTGGCGCGGCTGATGACGTCAAAGAAGTTTAAGGGAATGCTACTGCCAGGCATGATTGGGTTTCGCCTTTAGAAAACACGTTTGTATTGCTATGTCAGAACAATAGACCCCATGTGTGCTAGAATTCTATTGTTCTGACATACGTGTTTTCTAAAGGCGAAACCCACTCATGCCTGGCAGTAGCATTCCCTTAAACTTCTTTGACATCATCAACCGCGCCATTAAAATAGAGGTAACTTTTCGAGTATTTGGGAGGGATGGCCTGGTTGAGGTTCGATCATCTTTTTATGAATACTGTTAATGTTATGAAAATTTAATTTATTTTGGGGGTATTTATGTTATACACCTACTTAGCTTTCAATCGATGTAAGGTTGTATTTACTCCGTAAAAGGTCTTTAAAGATCAAGCAAGGACAGCAAGTCACATAATTTGAAGTTTCTGTAGGTCTAACGTTAGATCTAACTTTTTTGTTAGATCAACTTTGGTTTTATTTGGCAATCAGTATTAAATGATTAACGTTAAATAGACTACGTTGAACGAGTCATAATTTTGCCAGAATTTTACTTGTCTTATTAAACATTGTCATTAGGGGCCTAACGTTAGAGTCTATATTTCTTTTATTCTATTACTTTTATATCAACATTCCTTTATAACCTCAGTAGGCCCTATGACTATGTCATAGGAGTCTAATGGGAAAGTTAATAAAGGACATTCCCTAGATCTAGCTATTTCACCAATTTGAATTTCACACTGGTAAAATAGCGGGCGTAGGTCAGGAGGTCCAGCGCAACGCAGGCCCGAGCTAAGCCAGAGCTATGGCGGAGCTAGGAGCCGAGCTAGCGCTATAAACAGTCAGCTGAGCACCGCAAGGACGTTCAGTGTTCACCGGCGACGTGGCGAAAGCGCGATCGCGTCTCCACAGCGGCACGGGGCACTGTAGCCTGCAGGTGACAGCACGGCCCAAAAAGCGCAAACATTCATGTTTGAAATTTACTGAAATACTTACTTATAAGTTGTCAGAACTGACTTGTTGATAAATACAATCATAATTGAACAAACTCCATAAAATATAGCCGCAAGAAACCGGCTCATACGAGTGGGGGACTCCCCCAATCCTTCAGCTGCCATTCTTTTTCTCCCTTTGCTCTGATAATTCAAATATAAATTTACAAAACAACGGTAGCTTTCAAGAAGCAAACAACAAATGAAGATTCCTGATCCTAGATCCTTTGGCCGTATCACGAAAACTGTCCTTGATGAATAAATTAAATGGACAAAAGCAATGAGTTGCAATGGGAGAGTAAAGGGGATGGATATTTTAAGAGGGAAACATGAGTATCACGTTTTTTATGACTCTAAAATGCAAATTCTCAACAATAAAAAAAACCCAATTTGCCTCGCTATGGTTATCCGTTTCCCTACATAAAGGGGAAAGCCCCCCCCCCCCTCTCGAAATCGAATATTCATATTTATGAGATTTTTTTTCCGTCGATGGGACTCTGTCTAAAAAACGTCTCCGAGAACGTTTCGTAGTGTCTGAGACGTATAAGAATACCACAATTAATAAAAATTTTCATGGAAGTAAAGGCACTATAGACAAATAAAAACAGTAAAATATATCGTATCGAAAAGTTATCCAATATTAGGATGAAACTGTTTTGATGCGCCCTTTCCTGGTTTAATCTTTAAAGGACTCATCCGGGCTGGAGTTTGCATTTATTAGAAAAATAAAGTAAAATCGAAAAAGCACAAACACGAAAATTCATCAAAATCGGATAAGAAATAGCAAAGTTATGAATTTTCATAGGTTTTGAATTTTCTAGAAAACAGTTCTTCAAATTGGCAAACTGATGATGTCTCAGTCCCCTACTTTCTCTTGTATTTTATTGTATGAAATATCAATTATCAAGATTTCTGCCCAAGGACATAAAACAGCGATTAATCCTTGTGAATGTTCAAGGTCACAAGTGCTTTTACTTATTTCAGTATGAGGGACAGAGTTTCTGTATACGCAATATATGAAAGAATGAGATAAATAGGATTGCATGTAATTAAACACAAGAAGTAGGGGACTGTGACATCATCAGTTTGCTCATTGAATATTCAAATATTCAAATGAGACAATGAGACAATTGCCAAGAACTGTTTTACCAAAAAATATTCAATACCTAAAAATGCATAACTTTGTTATTTTTCATCCGATTTTGATGAAATTTTCTGTGTTGTGCTTGATGAATTTTACTTAATTTACAAAACTTTTTCATTTCAGCCCGGAGTCCTCCTTTAAGTATACAACGATACCTAAACGGGCCCACCAGTACATTTTTGTAACACTCTTTAAAGATAGGCCTACCAGTAAATAATTTTGTTAAGTTCTCTGTAACATACCAGTATGTCCAGGAGTCGACAGGCTGCTTAAGAATTCTGGGAATATCTGTCGCTCGGTCTATGCTTTTCTGCCATTAATCCCGGCGGAGCGGCCAAACTTAATTTTCTATAGACTTACATACTTGAACCTCCAAGCCAATTTCCCCCTCACCATAGCACCTCGACCCGCCTATCAGTTTTCTCCTTAAAACCACTTAGTTGTAACCGCCTTTCATTTTTTTTTCGCCGCGCTGATAATAATTATTTTGTATTATATAATTTTTGTTTTCTTTCGACATGTCAAAAACAATCAATTGAATGGCCTACCTCAGGGCCCGCGGAATGTGATTCTACGACTCCCTTTGGCTATCTGATCCAATGCTACAATTTTTCTCATTGCATCGTCAGCGCCTGCATTGAGGGGACAATAGAACAAAATCAAATAACATAAAACTATAAGAGCTTTACTATAATGGGGCTTAATTCATTTGTTGACTCTAAACGAATATCGTTGAGGACATGTTGTGGTGCACATTCCTTTTTTAGGTTTCACCACATATAACATCTTAGTTCATATAAGTTCATTTTCCATCTATTGCGATTCTAGAAGGAATTATTACCTTTCCTTGTCCCGCTGCTTTGTGGGTATAGCGAAAAAAAAAAAAAAAAAAAAAAAAACACGATAGGGTGCCTTTATTTAATTCTTGCGAGCGTCGAAAGGCAAGCATTTATGTCCCACAATTATAGGTGATAAATTGAGACTTGGCACTTGATAACCACTTATAAGTCCTTAATTCTCCTAATCCACCCTAGATATGGATTTTCCCAACGGGGTTGAATTAAAAGTGGGAAACAAGGGGGCCGCGGAGGCA
>CALNVZ010001721.1:25943844-26001866 GCA_940671915.1 Paracentrotus lividus | reverse complement strand
CGCGGTAACAGAACTTCAAGAGATATTTGTGTGTACAGTTTTCGACTTTCGGCCGTCCCAAATAATGCTATACCGGTGCAGCCAAAACTCCACTTATCATGCGTATGGATAGGTGTTACAAAAAAGATGCAAAAAAAAAAAAAAAAAAACAACAAAAAACGCACATACAAAATATGTTCCCCCCCCCCCAGGGAAACGCGAGATATTTACTCTTTATACTTTTCAAAATAAAATAACACGTGAGAAATAAGGGTGAACAGTTTTATTAAAAACAGAAATTGTGGTGAACCATAGAACAGTTTATCAGCAAGGGCCCCCGGAGCATTTTTATATTGGGTAGGAAACTGAGCAGAAAGTATTTAGGATTTGCCTGAAAGACAAAACCCAGGGGGGGGGGCATTCATCAAAGGACTTGTCGGACATTTTATCCGACAAATTCTCTCTCAGCCAATCAGATGCAAGCATTTAGTAGCTTATAACAGTTTGTCGGATAAAACGTCCGACAATTCATGAAACGCCCTCCAGATCAACTGTGATCTTCAAATAACAAAATATGTCCGACGTTTTATACATTTCAAGTATTATAGAGTGGTGTATAACTTTTTACGGTTTAAGAGTATAACAACCCCCCCCCCCCCACACACACACACACACACACACACACACACACAGGGGCAGACATTGTAGCCGCGGGCAAAAATCATCTTAATTTTCCGTATCGCCTGCTCGAAAGTTAAAAGCCGGTTGGAATATAACCCCCCCCCCTATCAGGCGGTCAACCATACATGTATGCTTGTTCCGGATTCTAAGATATTTCCTATCACGGGTTTTTGAAGGGAAGCCGTGTCAAAATTACCCTCCCCCCCCCCCCCCCATCACTGGTTTTAGACCATATTCGGACCCTATTTCAGGATTTTTCCAGAAAGATTTGAAAACTAGCTCTAATTTAAAACAGTTCGGGCATGTCGAGGGTAAATCTAAAAGACCCCATTCCAATGATTTTGGGGATTTTCCTCCCGAACTGAGCCCTTAAAATACCCCTTTTCCTGAGAAATCGGGAATGAGTATACGTCGTGTATGGTTGACCGCCTGAGTGGGGGGGGGGGAATTAGCGAAAAGTGGAAAACTTACAAGCTGACGATGCGGAATCCACATTTTATTACAATAAAATTATGGTACATGACAAACAATTTTAACGAACAAGACAGTGCAATGCAGGTAAAGAATAAAGTGGGGGATATACATGTTAGACAACAAAGTGTTTAATTCTCGAGCCTAATGACGTATGGTGATATCTCACTTGCCATTAGACGTGTTTGAGATGGATTCGAGACTATAGTTTGACACGGGTTATAGAGCGATTTTGTTTTTAATCTAGTCGCCGAAACTTCTCAGATGATACGTCTCCTGAGTCTTCGCGCCGTCTCATGAGTCTCAGAAAAATCGAATTCATATTTATGAGATTTTTTTCCGTCGATGGGACTCGTCTAAAAAACGTCTCCGAGACTTTGTAGTGTCTGAGACGTATAAGAATACCACAAATTATAAAAATTTCATGGAAGTAAAGGCACTAAGACAAATAAAAACAGTTAAATATATTCGTATCTCTCTCTCTTACCCTCCTTAGGAAAATAAAATATTTGCAAACCTCATCCAAAGAAAAGAGAATGTTTTCAAAGAAATTTGAGGAAATTTATACCCTTTCAGACTGCTATTTCTTAACCCCGTATATCCATAACCCCATACTATCCTTAACCCCGTACTATCTTTTTTTGCTTTCAGACTGTGTTTCTTAACTCCATAGTATTTGCTTAGCCGGGGTTAAGAAATTCAATGCTTTTCACACTGGGTATTCCTTAACCCCATACTATTTGCTGGATCATGAATATCAATGATTTCACTCTCTTTCTTTATGTTCTTCATTGTTTTTATCTCTTTCCTTATGTTATTCTATGTTTTCTATCTTTCCTTTTGTTATTCATTGTTTTTCTCTTTTTCCTTTTGTTATTCCTTGTTCTTTTTTTCCTTATGTTATTCCTTGTTTTTTTTCTCTTTTTCCTTATGTTATTCCTATTTTTTTCTCTTTTGCCTTATGTTATTCATTGTTTTTCTATCTTTCCTTATGTAATTCATTATTTTATCTCTCTTTCATTATGTTATTGTTTTCTTTCTTTCCTTATGTTATTCATTGTTTTTCTCTCTTTCCTAATATGTTTTACATTGTTTCTTCTCTTTTTCTTATGTTATTAATTGTTTGAATTCATTGCTTTCCTCTTTTCCCTTATGTTATTCTTTGTTTTTCTTTCTTTCCTTATTTTATTCATTGCTTTTATCTTTTTCTTATGTTATTCATTGTTTTTCTCTTTTTCTTTATGTCATTCATTGTTTTTCTCGTTTTCCTTATATTATTCATTGTTTTTCCATTTTTCCTTATGTTATTCATTGTTTTTCTCTTTTCCTTATGTTATTCATTGTTTTTCTCTATATTTGTGTTATCAAGTTTACGAATAATTATGCATATTCATGACCACATTTTCATTGATTGGCTAATGCTTAGTCCCGCTTTTCCTTAGCACGGTTTGGTTTCAGACTGCAACTCATCTTAGCACCGCAATTGCCCGGCTAACTCCGCAATTACCCGGCTGATTATTACCCTGCTTTTTAGCAGGGCCAGATAGTACCGTACTATTTACCGTGCTAGCCTACTTTGGTAAAACGCAGTCTGAAACCGAAGCGTGGTACTAAGGCCCCCCCCCCTAGCACCACCTATTTCCTGGGGTTAAGGATTTTAACTGCAGTCTGAAAAGGGTAATATTAGAAAAGTCCTGAAAGTGAAAAGTGTAGGCCTATTCCTCTATTTATTTATTTTTTTTCAAAGTTTAGAGCCGGTTTTAAATCAAATTAGCCTGTTAGTTTCGATCCTTTATAATTCTGATCTCTTCATATAGTCTCTTCCCCCCCCCCGTTTGCCTTTCTTCACCCTTCCTTTTATGGGGGAGGGGGGGGGGGGTACTTAGCATGGCCACTTGGATCCATTTCTGTCATCACTATCATAATCAGCCCCATTATCATCACGAAAATTATCATCATATACCTTAATCCAAAGGATCGTTAGTCTGAACACAAACATTTCCTATACAGTGCGTCCCAGATATAAAAGTAAACCCAAATTTGAGAGCCTCGTATTACAATGTATTACTTCAGTGTCATTATCTTTTATATCATATCAAAGAGTAACTCATATTCTTTCCAGTGATACCAAAATTATACATGTACTATCAAGGATGACTGACCACTTGAGTTCCAAAAATTTTTTAGTCAAAAACAAATTGTTCCAAGTTTTATCAGAAGCAATCCTGGCTTTCTGATCATTCATTCATTGTTTGAGGTCAGCCTTCCTAAGTTCATTCATAAGGGACAATGACTTTCTTGGTCTATTGAAATACAAGGGCTGCTTCTCATCAAATATGAAACATTTGAATTTTGACGCTTGATTTTAAAGCCCAAGTGCTCAGCCATCCATCACAACACAGGTATAAGTTTGGTATCATTAAATAGAAAATGAGTTACTCTTTATCAAGAAATAAATATCTAGTTTACATAAGCTATAAAATTCAAACATGAGGCTCTCAAAGTTGGGTTTACTTTTTTTTCTGGGACGCACTGTATAGTCTGGATGGCCCTGAATTCGAAAATGAAATAGGGTTCGTTTACATGAATATTTATTGTCACCACCTCCACACCACCATCATCCTCATCAGCATCATCACCATCATCATCGTCATCATCATCATCATCATCATCAATATCATCATCATCATCATCATCATCATCATCATCACCACCATCATCATCATATTCATCATCATCATCACTACCATCACCATCATCCCCTCCACCACCATCATCATCACAATCACCACCACTATCATTATAATCATCCCCACCACGCCTACCATCATCACTACAATCACCAGCATCACCATTATCATTCTAATCACCTCCATTGCAATTATTATCATCACCTTTGCTCATGACTCGGAAAGAGCTGGAATAAACTTCTATTTTCCCTCATCAAAGTTCTAGATTTAACCTTGCACTCACAAGGAAAACTTATAACTCAAATCCTTAATTTGACCTAAAATCATAAACTGTATATCGGACCCTGTCCCTGTATTTTTGGGGCAAAATGTCCAGTACAATCTGAGATCACATTTTCCATTCCAGCAACATATTCAATATACATATGCAATCATATTTCACTTCTAAAAGGAAAAAAAGGAAGCAACAAAAAAGGACAGATGCTTGAATAATGTTGTTACAATTTTATCAGAAATTCATAAATACAAATATATCCTGGAAATATAACAAATGATACAGAATAAACAGATCTTATGTCTACTGTATAGTTACTCTTGAGGCAAAAATGTATGAAACAGATAAAAAAAAAATTATGCAATTCATGAAATTTTCTATTTTCTTGTTGCCCCTTTGTTTTATACAATCAATCAATTACAGTGATTTTGGATGATGAGGAATGATCACATTTTATTTCCAAGGTATATGTAGGAAAACTTTGATCGTCTTCATATTGAGCATAGAACTAACCAGGACTACCGAGATATACAGTATGGGTACAAAAATGGACCTTTACCTCATTGAATAATAAAACATGATTCAATGTAAATATAATGCAATTTCATTATGAAAGTCAAAAATGCACTCTTCTTACATTGAATTTCTTACAAATACATATTGAAATCTGTAAAATATGAATTTCTCATGACACCAGATTGTATTTTTATTCTCATTAGACAAGACTGTTTAATTCAGATGCAATGTTCCTGTGTATATTCAAGACTTAATGATTAAAGTCAGAAATACACTTCTCCTACCTTAAATTCCTTACAAATATATATTCAAATTAATTAAATATAGATTTCCTGTGACACTGGATTGTACTTTCTCATTAGATAACACTGTTTACTTTAAGTTAGATGTACCCGGTACTGTGTATAGTCAATACTTGTTGAAATTTACAGGCCACTCCCACTGTACAAGCACATGTATATTATGTTATAACAAGGCAATTATCCCCATTAAAAAGACAACCTTCCAGACAATTACACATATGCAGTGAAGAGATTGAGGAGTCTGAAGAATCAGTTTGCTAATCATCAGGGAGAATGGGAAGTCTACTGCAAGCAGATGAATGACCAATCGAGGAGGGCCGTTTTCCATCACATCAGTAGACAAGAGTTACAGAGGGACAGAGATGAAGGAAAGAAAATGTGGTTCCTACCTCATTTCGCGGTCAAGAAAGATTCCAAGACGATGCCAGTATAAGTAGTTTATAATGGCAAGGCAAGATTTGATGGCCATTCACTCAACGATTATCTTATGAAGGGCGACAATATCAACAATGACATTTTCAACGTCGCTTTGAGATTCAAAGAGAATGAAGTAGGCGTCATAGCAGATATAAGTAAGATGTTTCAGGCAATCAAGATAAGACCTGATGATGCCCTCTTTCATAGATTCGTGCTCAAAAAGTGTAATGAGACTTTCATTCAATCATTTTGTGCTGTTTTTGAGATTTGTCTCCTTAGTGCAAAGCGTTAAGATTTAATTTCCCTTCTCATTAAGACATGTTTTTATGTTCCGAAAGACTTCTTATCTATAAAAACTTGTCACAAATGAAGGATGTTTGCTTGCAAATAGCTGTTATTTTGTTTCCCTCATTTCTGTAGGCCTCAACAAGAGCATCTACACGAGGACTCCTCTTCTGGGTGAAGCACATCATTCAACATTTTTTGCATTGCTCAAAAACCTGTAAAGGAAGTGCTGCAGACTTCAAGGTTGGATTTTGCATTGTTCATACAACCAGTTTTGACCATTATACTGATGATATATATGTATGTTCATGTAGAATGATGTTCTTTTCTGGATATTGTTAAATCTTAGCATTCAAATTCATCACTATCGCTTTTCATTGCTGCTTTGCTTTCATGCAGACAAGTCATGCTTATAAAAAAATTAAAAAAATAAAATAAAATTGTCTGACATCCTTTCTTTTCTATGCAGGCCAAGTGGCATGGCGTAACACATCATGTACCAAACCAACACTCTTGGGTGGCAGGGTTTGGAGGTGCCGCAGAATATGAGCATGGTGAGTGGGAGGAAAGACAGAACCTTCCATAATTACAAGAGCTCCGAGGACAATGTCTGAGAGCAAACATTGGAAAGCGTCTGAATGGCATATGTGGCTTACTACTCTGTTCCATGATTAAAGGGAATTTTGCCACCACTATACTTGAATCATCTGGTTCTTTTAGTAGAAGCTTCTTTGTTCTTTTACAGAAATCCTTGACAGTGGACTCATTGGAACAGAATGACATTTGCAAGAGCTCAAAGGCCAGTGTCTGAGAGAAAATATTGTAAAGCTACAAAGCGTACAGTGTTGCTCCTATTTTACTCTGATCCTCGTTTAAAGGAGATTTTGTCACCAAAGTACTTGAATCATCTTACTTTTAGAAGATGCTTCTTTAGTTCTTCTACAAAGATCATTGTGCGTCGATGCACTTGAACAGAGTGACATCCTCCTGATCTCTTTTGTATGTCAATTTCAGATACTCTATAGAGGAGCTGAATGGATCCTTGAATATCCTTCAAAAATTGGTGAATATGATGGGCACACATCAATTTTCCTTGATTCAATCATTTTATGCTGTTCTTGGAATTTGTCTCCTTTATTGCAAAGCGTTAAGATTTAATTTCCCTTCTCATTAAGACATGTTTTTATTCTCCGAAAGGCTTCTTATCTATAAAAATTTGTCACAAATGAAGGATGTTTGATTGCAAATAGCTGTTATTTTGTTTCCCTCATTTCTGTAGGCCTCAACAAGAGCATCTACACGAGGACTCCTCTTCTGGGTGAAGCACATCATTCAACATTTTTGGCATTGCTCAAAAACCTGCAAAGGAAGTGCTGCAGACTTCAAGGTTGGATTTTGCATTGTTCATATAACTAGTTGTGACCATCATATAACTGATGATATGTTAACGTAGAATGATGTTCTTTTCTGGATATTGTTAAATCTTAGCATTCCAATTCATACCTATTGCCTTTCATTATGCCTTTCATTGCAGCTTTGCTTTCATGCAGACAAGTCATGCTTATAGAAGAAAATTGGTCTGATATCCTTCCTCTCTGTGCAGGCCAAGTGGCATGGCGTAACACATCATCAACCAACCTTTTTTGTGGCAGGGTTTGGAGGTGCTGCAGAATGTGAGCATGGTGAGTTGGAGGAGAGGCAGGACCTTACAAGAACTCCTAGGACAATGTCTGAGAGAAAACATTGAAAAGCGTCTGAATGGTATATGTGGCTTCTATTTTACTCTGTTCCTTGATTAAAGGGGATTTTGCCACCCCTGTATTGATGTAAATCACCTGATACTTTTAGTAGAAGCTTCTTTTCTTCTTGTACAGAAATCCTTGACAGTGGACACATTTAAACTGAATGACATTTGCAAAAGCTCCAACGCGAACGTCAGAGAGAAAATATTATAAAGCTACAGAGTGTACTCTGTTCCTTGTTCAAAGGGGATTTTGCCAGCACTATACTTGAATCATCTGGTACTTTTAGAAGAAGCTTCTTTTATTCTTCTACAAAAATCATTGTCTGTCAATGCACTTGAACAGAGTGACATCCTTCTGATATCTTTTGTGTGTCGCTTTCAGACACTTTATGGGGCAACCGCTATGACATACAATGTGCACAGCCTAACTCATCTTGCAAAATGTGTCAGTCTTTAGGGTTCAATGTGAACTCATTCCTGTTTCCCATATGGAAGTGCCATATGAAAGAGGGGCAGACATGTGTGCGCGACGCAAACCTCGATTCGCGACGTATTTATGGATAACTTGTCACTTGGACATCATCCATCGTTCCCTCAATATTTTCTCATCGACCACCATCGAAAGTGAGGATATCAACAGAGAAAAGATAAGCTCAAAAATCTGTGAGACAAGTGTGTTTACTGATGTGATATTCTAATTGTTTCAAGCTGATAACTTTATTAGATCAATGGCAAAGCTACAGGCACAAAAAAAGAATGAAAGACTGGCAAAAAAAATGTGACTTAAAACACAGGAGGGGATGGGTCACATGCCCCCCCCCCCCCCCCTCTTGACAATTGCATTGTGATATATTTTCAGTGAAATATCAAAGTGGTTCATTATACCTAATATGTTTCTGATGTCTTTCAGGGCATTTCCTCAGATCGGCCCAGCCCTAGGAAGGTTAGAGTTGGGGGTGCACCCTGGGGCAGCGGAAGAAATGAAGCGTTACTTAACTTCTACTGTGAATGAGCTCTCCCCCCCAAAAAAAAATGATGAGGAGGAGTAGATGGAGAGCGAAGGATCTTCCAAAGGGGCCGTTGCCATGGACGAACTGTATGATGAGATTGAGCAGGGTGCCCAAGTCATTGAAAGCAACATTGATAATCAGTATGTGTGCGATTACAACAAATAATCAAAACACTTCTAAGTTGGGGATGTCACTGTAATACGACAATGTAAAATGTTCATGGGTCAAAGTGGTCACTTATAATGTATTGAGCTTTTCATCTTTACAATATTTCTAAATTCATGAGCCTGAGACTTTCAATTACCAGCAGGTCAATGTTTTCATTGGAGATTTTAACAGTCATAGCACCAGTTGGGGATACCAAAAATATGGTAATTCGTAACTTAGAAACAGAACAAGTAGACGGTATTAAAAAAAGGAAAAAAAAAATATATATAATGAAGCTCAGAAAAGATTGAAAGATTGGCAAAGGCAAACTGGAATGAGGGCTTTATATGGCAAGTCTCAGTATAGGAAACCTCAGAGGCGATGTCATTATTCAATTATGAGAAAAAGATACCACTTTGCAGAATCAAGTTTGCATTTTCATGCATATGGTGCAAATGTCATAAACACGAATGGCCCGATAGAACAAAAGAATGGACTAATTCAGGAACAGGAATCGACATTGCCATATCAGAAAACCATTCATAACTGGTAAAAGAAGATCTGAAGTACAGAACTAGAGCATTGAAGGTAAAAGACACCACATAAATTTTCACAGTAACTTAAAAGAAAAAAAGAAAAGTTGTTATAGGGAGACGGACATCATGCCATCATAATTCAAGATGGTGGTCCCTAGCAACGACACATTACATGTATCTCTATGCCACATATACATGTGGTACAAGTCCACAAAAAAAGAAAAAAAAGAAAAGAGTATGAGTTCACAACTTAAATTCTAGAAGAGGGGAGTTGGGAGAGTATACCACACTTGTGAGGAAGCTATTTTCCCACAAGGACAAGTTCCTTTGATATTTCCGGATGTCCGTAGAACAATGCCATACCATTCTAGAATTAATAACAGAGGACATCACGAAAATGAATACGTACTACAGGAATGCAATTTATCCAAGCGTGTGTGATCGAAATAGAGTGGCTTCTTCACTTTCCTGGGAATTGGCATGTACTCAAAAATCTACAACCAGTACTCATAAAATTATATTATAGGCAAACTGAATTGCAAGAGTTAGCAAACAGGATATATTCTACGCAATACCCATGCACAATGAAATCTTACAACATCCATATGCACGTTGAAATAATGGACACACGAACCTGGGCTGATGTAAAAAGTCGCTTAACAATTGAATCGAGAACAAAATCTTGTGATCAATTGTATTTAATGTATGTCAAGCAATGTTTTGGCAACTTTAGGAATTTCAGATAGGCAAGTAAAGACAGTATATTACAAGAAGCGACCATATATATGCATTGAAGGAGAACAAAGGGGTAGTAGGACAACATCCGACAGAGACACTCTATTGCGTCTAGGGGTCAAGCGCCATATCAACAAATTCCCCCCACAAGAATCTCATTACTTGGATGAGGTAGACGCCGTATTCATGCAAGCTGGCAGAAAGAGGGTCGCTCGGCCAGTTTGTTGTGGTTAAAGTAGACCACCCACGTGCAGAATGAATTTCCCAGTCATGTCACAGTCGAGGAAAATACCAGAGTCATGAAACCGAAAGAGAGAAGGTCTATGTACAAAAAGGTATTGCTGTTTTTACAAATCTTGCGTGAGGGGGGGGGGGGGGGGTGCGTCCGCACCCTCTGCCCCCTGGAGTATCCAAGTAGAGCAAGTGTATTGTTGAACACTCCAATATGAACTGAAGTACAACTATTAATGAGAAAGAACGGTTGTGTGGTTATTCCTCAGGAGCTGCAGAAACTTTGATGAACGAATGCCACACAAACCTGTGTCTGCCCAAACTCAGCACGAAGGGAAAAGCCATTTATCACTGCCAGCTACAGGCTTCCATGAAAAGTGAAATGATCTGCTCCAAACAGACTGTCAGTATATTAAAGTCAAAATTACCTTTTAATAAGTTTGCTTGTCACATTCAATACAGTGAATAAAAGCAGGCAGGAAACTGGAGCAATACGTGGCAATTTGGAGCGTGATACATCCTTACCATGTGGGAATGCTTATTCATTGCAAAACAAGAAAACAGGATTTCATTGACATTGCTTTTCAACATGGTTTGTCTGTTTCATATGATCGTGTCCTACAAATATCAGCAGATGAGGCCAACAGAGTAATGGAAGTCTACAAAAGTGATGATTCCAAGTAATCTGCGAAGCGGGTATGTTATTCACGATAGGGAACCTGGACGATATCGATCATAACCCATCCATAGAAAATTACACGAGACGAAAAATAAAAAGGTGGATTTGACTGGCAAGTATACATGTATCATGTATCTTGATAAAACATTTGCAGTCAACATTATTCATACTGTCCAGGTTGTGAGGAAAAAAAATTCACTTCAAAATTAGAAATTAAGAAAAATTTGAGGGTTTTCTATGGAACGGTAGAGAGGGGGCTGTCTTATTACAACAACTTTATTCAACTCGACAAATGGCAGATGAGCAATAGCGGCATATAGCACTAGGCTACAACTTTTAATAGACTGGGCTGAAAAGAGGGGTGGAAACGCAGCAGAGGCTAAGGATGAGATGCTGCATGGCGTATTCTGGCCTGGTGCACCCCCCCCCTTCTTTGAAAAGGCAGCCAAGATAGTTGCACTAGACTGTGCTGAAAAGTATGTTCAGATTGCGAAAAATGAGATTTCCTTGGCAAGAGAAAAACAACACCCCATAAAGGTTGTTGAAAACATTGGGGATGACGAGGTCGTAATAGGAGAGCTGCCCCCTCAGCAGGAAGAAGATGAACATGATGATAAGGTGGAGAGAACGAGTAGCGGCCTGCATTTCAAGATATCAGCAGACTCAGCTGCTGATATCAGGTTTGCCATTATATCTTTGTCCTGCCTGGAGGGACTATGTAAGGAGGCCAGGAAGGTGTGCAATAAATGTGCCAAAAATGTAACACAGACACTCTCCCCATCTGGCACGTCGGTGCATGCTCAATGGGTAATCATCACTATTCCAATAATAAATATCTATTCTGTAAATGAAATGTTGCAGGAATTACTGCTTGCACAAGGTTTTGCAAAAAGAAGTCAATCCCTTTAAAAGTTGTAGAGACCATTAGGATTGGGGAGCTGCCCCCTCATATGACAATACATGATGAGGTGCAGCAAATAAGGAGTGGCCTGTGTGCCAAAAATATTGTCCGACCGGATCATAAGGCGGAGTACAAGATTGAAGAAATCAGTGGATTACAAACATCTTCATAGTGGATCATCACTTCCAAAGACAAAAACAGTAAAGATAAATGGTCGACGAAAAAATTACATAGCTTAGAGACCATCGACTCAAGGTACATCAACGGAAGACTTCAAGTCAAAGTTCATTACGTGGACAAACCTTGGAATACAAAGAAGTATGATATATGGAGAGATGCTGAAGATATACATGTAATAGACATTCCCCCGTGCTACATCAATTATACACCCGAAGGTAAATCAATTTTCATTGAGCAGTTAAAGATTAGAATTAAAGAGAATTTGCATGGACAGCATAAAATAGATAGCGTCGTAAATATTGAGCTGGCAATTTCTACAAACTGGTTCGATAAAATTTCTTCTGTTGGGAAGAAGGTCAAGAACTTGCGGTTTTGTCTGTCATCATTATCTAACTTTAATGAATTACTATTAAAGCGAAGGATGATGGTATCGAGTCTTTTAATATATATATCCAAGGAGATTTTGCAAAAGTTTGTGTCAAAACAGTTACATTCTGGATGAGTGAAAGAAGACCTCTGGAGGAACATGTCAGATGGGACTGTACAGTTGCTACACAGGGGGTTCCTGTTTCACATGCAGTTTGCTTAATAATGTATTGGTAATGAGTATGATTTTCATGAGCTTATGAAATGTCGATACTGATTGTCATTGTGTTGTGCTTTTACATTTCATTATTATAACCATGCATGTTTGCTTTCTCATTATCTTACTTCATGCATGATTTATTATTTTTTGATTTATTTTAAACCTGGGACATGTACCTCACAGCACTAGAGAGAACAGAGGTCCTGTTGTCTGACAATTTTAAGTACAACTGTCTGATGGATCAGGTCATTCAGACATGGGGTCTGGTGACGAGTATGCAGATGCTATTGCTGAGTGTAGCCCCAGCGACAGAAAATGAATATACCAATGAGGGTATAGGGAAAATATACCAGGCTATCTTCAATATGACATTTGCAGTCAACATCAGGAATTTTCCTTGGCTCAAGAGAAAGAGACTCCCTAAGGGACCGTAGTTTATTATTGCTGTCGTTCCGATGCGTTCTTTAGCAATTTGTGGCGGGAACGATAATCAGCGGCGCGGGTTCTACCGCAGAAATGACTTTCTTCATGGTCAGCAACTTTGCGGCGGAGCGCAGCGGCCCGACGATCAGCGTAACGAAGCGGAACCTGAGGCCGATAGGCTTCCATAATTCTGTGCTAGCAAGCGCTATATAACCGACGCGGAGCGGCATCAGTTGTACTGAAGGCAAAATAAGAAGATGGCGAATACAAATGCTGTGATGGAATGGCTCAATACGAGCCCTAAAAAGCCTAGAGTGAAAGAAATTTCTTCTAAGGCTACAAAGAGATCTCGACCTGGGCGACCATCAGTGAGAGAACAATTTCCCGACGCCGTCGAAACCGCCAGTGATTTCATTACAGCGAGCGGCTTCAAGGCCCACCGCCGCAGGAAGGAAGAGACCGGGATAGCGTGCAGGGCGACACTTGGCGAATTCGGGATCACCTCCATGCTACCGTCAAAACAGTTACATTCTGGATGAGTGAAAGAAGACCTCTGGAGGAACATGTCAGATGGGACTGTACAGTTGCTACACAGGGGGTTCCTGTTTCACATGCAGTATGCTTAATGTATTGGTAATGAGTATGATTTTCAAGAGCTTATGAAATGTCGATACTGATTGTCATTGTGTTGTGCTTTTACATTTCATTATTATAACCATGCATGTTTGCTTTCTCATTATCTTACTTCATGCATGATTTATTATTTTTTGATTTATTTTAAACCTGGGACATGTACCTCACAGCAACTCTCTAAGTTCACTTTCTATGGTGATAGCGGCAAAAAAGCCATAAGGAAAGATTACAATTTCATGGTAATAATTGCTCAAGTACAGAAGCAGTTTCCGGGATTCCTGTCTTCAAGGCACAGAAAAAGGGCATTCGGGATGCAAGTTTCTTGTTGAATGTATGAATAGAGGTGCATCCGAAAGAGTACTATTGTGTTGATCACACATCCTTGAAACAGAATGGAAATTCTACTGAGCTGCACTCAGAGTTCATAGACTTGTGGAGATAACACGTAACAATGGATAGCTTGATAACGATTATGACGTCATATTACTCATGTTTTGATGTCACATTAGAAATGCCCTTTTCTTCTCGATTTCATATATCGGACAAGAACGAAGAAAAATAAATGTAGGTCAACTTTTTTATATCTTGTCATTGATTTACTGGTGCATCAAACTCAATAATGGCGTGGCATTTCTCAAATAGCCCATGGCATTCAAACTGCCATCATTAAAATAATTTTTTTTTTGTATTCCAAATCGCATGGAATCACGCAAACAATCTGACTCTTTAATAGTAAAAAGTATAATAATATACACTTTCAACAAACTCTAAAGATCAACAAATAAACCATTCACTTTTATTTCAATTATTAGCAACAATCCATGCTGTATTGTTTTATGAAATTTGAAGGTACACATTTTTATTTTTCATATCATATTATGTTCAATTCAATTTTTACATGGAGATTAACAACTACTTTGCATAATCATCAGCAGATTACATCCACACAAGCGAACAAGAGGAAGGAGGGAGATCAGGATCTGAACAAGAGGAAGGAGGGAGATCAGGATCCGAGCATTGGGGATGACAAGGTAGTAATAGGAGAGCTGCCCCCTCAGCAGGTAGACGATGCCCACACTGATGAGGTGGAGAGAATGAGGAGCAGCCTGCATTTCAAGATATCAGCAGACTTGGCTGCTGATATCAGATTTGCCGTAATATCACTGTCCTGCCTGGAGGGACTATGTAAGGAGGCTAGGAAGGTCTGCAATAAATGTGGCAAACATGTGACACCGACACTCTCCCCATCTGGAACGTCGGTCCATGTTCGATGGGTAATCATCACTATTCCAATAATAAATATCTTATCTGTAACTGAAGTGTTGCAGAAATTACTGCTTGCACAAGGTTTTGCAAAAAGAAGTCAAAAGAAGTCAGGTTGTGGAGACCATTGAGGGACAATGTGGCTGCAATCGGGGAGCTACCTCAACTACATGAGGATGAACCTTGCAAGGAGGAACGTACAAAGAATGGCCTTCATGCAAAAATAACTTCTGACCAGGAGGCTGACATGAGATTCGTGTTTGTGTTCTTCTCCTTTGTTCCAATGCAAATGGAACCTTGCTACAAAAATTTCAGATATAACGAAACCATCTTATCACAGGGCATTTTGCGGGTCCCGGCTCTTTACATTTCTTCTTTTTCTACGCTGGTATAACAAGTTGATTTTAATGGTCCCATGGATTTTGTTGAAATAAGATACCATCGTACTTAAATGTTTCCATTGTCAAGTTAGATGGACTGTTAAATAAATACCAAGCAGTTTGCTAAATTTGTATTTCTTTTTTTTTTTTGGGGGGGGGGGTTTAAATCTAAATAGTCAAAATATGTTTTTTTTCTTTCTCAAATCTTTCAGGTTGAAGGAGTTGACAAAGATTCCAATGACACGGAGATCTCATTGAGAGAAAGCGACAGTCGTTCTTTATATGGCCAGATGTTACTGATAAATCATGGGTCTCGTTGGATTCCATCTCTGAGAGCTTACCGCCACCATCTGACACAGGATGAAGAAAGGACAAAGAGGTCTAGGAAAAGGGTGATGTTAAAGGATAATACATATTGGGAGTGGAATAACTTGAAAACAAGATGAGGCTTTGAGACAAGCGATTAATTTGTGGCATCATTGAATGCTTTGTGAGTTGATTTACAGGTACTTAAAGATTAACCTCCAAAAGGCTTTTTAAAATAGTATAAAATAATTAAAACAAATATGAATGTTCATGTTTTTTTTTTCTTCAAAGGGCACATAAGCATACTTGTACTTGGTTGAGAGGACAATTGGACAACTGAAGAGAAGATTTCAATACCAGTATGATCATTGCGAGTTCATGAAGTTGAACACAGGGACCGCGATATCAATCATGTTACGGGTCAAGTCTATCGTCAAATTATAATCAATAATCACTTTCTTTAGTAGATTTGGCAAGTTTCAGGAATTATATATGTTTCTTCAACTTCTGTAAACTGAATCAAAATTTGGAAAAAAACAAAACAAACTAGATTAAAGGAAATAGTAAAAATATTCCCAAGACAGTATAAAACTCAAAACCAAATTACCTTGACATACATTGGTGAAGCAGACCTACATGTAGTACTAAACTAATTTAAAATGAAAAAAAAAAAAAATGTCCAAATTATGTCCTCTACAGGAAGACTAATATGCTTGCAAAGAGATACATGAACAATGCATCTGAAAGATGTGTTGGGAAGCCATACAAAATGCAAATTCCATTTCTTCCGTCTATTGGTGTAAAAAAGTCGGTAGTCTCCTATCACCATGCCTAGGTACACCAATAATGATGGAATTAAGGCTGTCACAAACGTAAAAGTCGACAGTAGAATGAGCACCATAACAAGGTTATCATCAAAGTCTGTCAATTTAGGAGCAAGATGAATGAAGCATCTGTGAAACTCTGGAAGTTGACACTATTCACCAGCATTAGCTGCATGTAGTTGCACCAGTAAAGACACATCTGATGAGGTCACGATTGTTGGTCTCTGTTTGATTTACAAGGAACATTGCCTTCACCATACTTGCAACACTGATTTCTGCTGGTATTTGCGTCACACGTTCTGCTTCTACCATATAATAACCGCAAAGAGATATTGGCAAAGCAGACCTTGTAAAACAAATTTTTAAAGAATTTATATAAGATTTTTAAGCTCATTTAATCATTATTGCCTTTATTCCCAGATACTGAATATCCAGATGGAAAGAGCGAAAAAGCATGCACTAGCACTAGAGACATCTATCTTCCTAGCCAAAATATACAAGATTGTCCTGTCTGGCATGGCTTGCGGACAAGGGCATAAAATCAAAAGCGGAAAAGAGGAGGAAAATCACAAATGGGCCAAAAGTAGAGGCCCCAATTCTGCAGCATACAAAGGGTGAAGAATATCAGATCATAAAAGTAATGAACTTGATCACGAAAGAGATTATCTCTTGTCCTTTTCTTTCAAATTGAAGCAAGCCGACAACAAGGACGGCCTCGACCCAGACCACCTTAACTCTGAGGCAGATGGAATTCCTAAACATTACGTCCGCCGAATTCCATCGAATATCAACGATTTTCGCAAACATTATGCATATGGACGTTGAGGACCCATGAGGAAACATTAATTAGTTTGCCTTTTTGATTCAATAATGTCATGATTTCTTTCCAGTGCCAACATGATCATTCCCAATCAAATCAGGAGGGATCGATCCTCTCTCTCTCTCTCATTCTTTTTTATTCACAGAGCATGCTTTTGCCTGAAGGACCAGATAGCAGAAACATTATGTATCACGGTTTGTCTGTCAGGTGACAGATGGCGTGGAACATGAGGCAGAGAGAGCATATGGTAAAATTGTATAATATTCTTGGTTTTGCTTTCTAGTTAATGACTATACTGTTTCAGGAACTAACCCCGCCTTATCCTACGGGATGAAAACAGGATTCGGCAGGGTCTTGGGGGAAGTTCCCAAGTGCACTCAACCAAGACAGTTTCTCTCTCTCTCTCTCTTATACTATTTTATTTACAGAGCATGCTTTTACCCGAAGGACCAGATAGCGGAAACATTACATGTATGTACATGTATCACGGTTTGTCTGTAAGGAGACAGATGGCTTGGAACATAAGGCGGAGGGAGCACACAGTAAAATGGTGCAATATTCTTGATTTTGACTTCTAGTTTACTTCAGTGTATACTGTTTCAGGATCTAACCCCGCCTGATCCTGCGGGATGAAAACAGGACTTCGGCAGGGCTGTAGGGGAAGTTCCCACGTGCGCTCAACCAAGACAGTTTCTCTCCGTCTCTTATACTATTAAGGGAATTATTTTGAGTACCATGACCCACAGGCCTAGCGCCAGCGAAGATTTTACATTTTCCCCACATCAAATAAGAAAACCAAAACGAACATTCAGGCTATTTTACAGACACATTTTAGGACTTACGGTGGGCAGGTGGCAGACTCACGTCGAGAAGATTTCATCTATTTGTGTGGATTTTTGCCAATACCCCAGAGCCTTTGCTGTGCAATTATCGCAAAATACTTTCTACTACCTACTAGGGATATTGACCACTTTATTAGCGCCTTAGATTATTGTGTTAGGATTGGGTATTATGATTTCATTGCTAACTATACTACTTTTAATACTTGGGAACCAATCTGCATGTTGCTATTAACTGCCCATTCCACGGAAGATTACCATCGCTGCGTACTTAGGTGTAAATTTGCCTCTTTTCAAGAACATTTCCCCACTCACCCCACCTCGCAACTATTTCCCCCGATAACTTTCCCCAATAGATTATTTTGTTTGTCCCCCCGTCCCATAACTATCTTAGGCAAAGGATAAGGCTTATTTGCTGCCGACCCAGTTATTGCAGACTCCATCCCCCTTGATTTTTTTCTTTCCTCCTTAACTTTTGTTCGTTATTAAAATTGATTTTAAATGAATAGTAATGACTTATTATTTTAAAAATTTCCTTATCGTCGTGGTGGTATTACCACTCGAGCTAAGGATGAGACATGCTGCATAGTCTTTTGGTGCGGGCTCATGGATGACACTGTGAAGCAGGCAATTCACCACCGTAATGAGATAACCAAAACCTACAACGAGCGAGCAATATTCCAATTGAACTTACTGCGTTTTACATATTCAGTGTGAAATATCCACAATATGGTATGCTCGGTATGTGCAACATTGTGCACTTTATTACTCACAAATAATGGGTCAAAAAAATGAGGCCAAGTCTAAAAAGGAAAGAGGATGATGAAGAGAAGGGCTTACAGCCAAACAATATCCATGGAGTTGAGACGGGAAATTTCGAAAAAATAAAGCAAAAGGCACACCTTTATAGGCACAGGCCATGAAAATGAAAGCCCATCATGCAAGAAGAAAGGAGAGTCTCAAAGGTAGATTAACAAACATGTCTAGAAAAGTAAAAATCAGGTGAACTGAAGAAGAAGCCAGGTTTAACCAAAGGCGAGGGAATCACAATCCATGGCTATCTACACCAGCTGCATGAGATATGTGATTGGCTGCTAGGAGAGATCGGGGAGGAACCGATGGAAGGAGTAGAAATCGACAACATAAGAAAAATTAAACAGAGGGCGCATCTCTATAAACAGGCACAAGGCAAATAAATAAAGGCTCACCGGGTGTACAGATGGGAGAAGCTAGAAAGTCGAAGGTTGGATTCCATCTAACAGGAAGAGGAATGTAAGGAAAAGGCGGAGGGACACTGGTGGATATGACATCCCAGTTAGAGTGCCTGACTTTCCTGTACATGTAGCTCCTGTAGGTTCAAGTGTAACAGTCTGTTTTCAAAGGAAGACAGAGAAGAGATCTGTGGTTCTTTATACAGGAAGACATGAAATTGCAAAGAGATTTTGTAAGAAAACATGTACCGGTAGGGACTGTGAAGACAAGCAAATAAAAAAAAAAAAAGTAAAGCCAAGAAAACAAAATCCACTGAATGCGGATACACCAGGAAATGTTGCAGGCAGGTAGAACAAGTTTAGATAGACAGTGGGGGGGGGGGGGGGGAGGGCTACAAGGCCCTATGTTACAGTGCTATGATAACCGCATAGAATCTCTTAGTAATTCTGTACAGGAGTTTAAAAAGAATTGAAGTACTTGAAAATGGAATTCAGTGGGCTTTAAAAAAAAAAGACCATGAATCAACCAAGGATTCATTTTCCCACCGCTCCTTCATCCACCCCCATCCTCAGTGCCCCCATCCGCTTTCCTGCCTCAAACCCAAACATCAGTAACCATATCCCTGGAAGTGCCAGGATGACACAGGTAAGCTCTCTATTTCAACATTTCATTGGGGCTACAGGGGATGAAGGTCATGATGCATGGGCTACAGCAGTTGTAGCAATCGACAATGAAACTCGCAACATGCAAAAACAAATTTGTAAATAATATGTTAACGAACACATTCAAATAATCAGAAGGGCAATTCTTTGAAAGTGAAGCTTTTTTTTTGGAAAAAATAAAGTTTTGGCTTCTTAGTAAATTACAAATAGTGCATCACTGGTTCTCTGTACCTCCCATGGAAGTTCATCCCTCTTCCTCAAGGAGTAAGTTAAGGTTGGCTTTCAACATAAACAAGTCAGAACTGGAACCGAATCCTCAACAGGGAACAAGAACTAGAGGCTTCAATCTGGTAAACTTCATGCAATCGCAAATTACATTGAGGACAGCGGTCTGGAATGCTTTAACATTGAATCAGGTCTCCCCATCAATCAAACAAAATGAGTACAGCCAAGACAAAATATATCTAGAAAAGTAAAACTCAAGTGAACTGAAGAAGAGGCCAGGTCTGACGAAAGGCGATGGCCTCAAGCCGAACACAATCTATGGCTACCTCCAACAGCTCAATGAGCTGTGTGATTGGCTGTTCGGCAAGATTGGGGAGGAGCCGATGGAAGGAGTAGAAATCAAGAACATAGGAAAAACTAAAAAGGGGGCACATCTGTATAAGAAAGCACAAGGAAAAAGATAAAGGCTTATTTACATCTGCAATTCATCTTTGGAAATATTTGAAGGATGCAGGATTCACTTAATATCTATTCATGAATAGATTATGTTTAGCTTCACAGCATTCCCAAGACAGTCCTGTTTTCAGGTCAGGCAACCATTTACAGAACCATATTCTATTGCAGATATTGATCAATCAATATTATCATATGTAGCAGGATTATTAATCAGGAAAATAATCCTGAAACAAAATCGTGATGATTGTTATTCCAGAATGGCATGTGAAAAGAAGTTTGTTGAATACCCAAGAGATCAATTAATTCATTTTAAGTCTTGGAGTATCGATAACTGTGATTTTGGGAGCTGTCCGTACCATCTGACATGTTTCTCTCTTGGAAACTATATACTAATTGAGGAAAATATTGTACCGGCTAATATACGGCAGGAATGTAATGTCATCTAATAAAGAATATGGACTGGAGTTATTACCAACTGAAATGAGTTTATTTTACTGTGATCGAGTTCGTGATTCTTTTCTTGATACGTATATCAGGATGAGAATCCATTATGCATTCAAATTCAAAAATAGAGAGAAAAAAAAAAAAAAAGAATGAAAAACCGAGTAGAAAGCTAAGGAAAGTGACTGCGTTTTACATATTCAGCGTGAAATACCCACGATATGGTAGAAAGACGAGCAGGCAATTTGCCACCGTTGAGATAACCAAGGCCTAGGACGAGCTAGCAATATTCCAATTGAACTTTCTGTGTTTTACATATTCAGTGTGAAATATCCACGATATGGTAGTAAGATTTTTTTCAGCAGTTTCTGGGAGGTCTAGATAGAAGGAAACCTTGTTGGAGACAAAATAGCCTTACCTGCAGGTCAACAGGGATCAATCGTACAACTGTCCCTACTATCTTGGACAGCTTGTGGTGAACACGCAGGGGTGTTCACTGCATAAAGTATTGGAGATTACATTCTCCAATGCGGAACAACTAAATGGTTGATTCCGTAGGATAGGTTTTGCGAATTCGAGTGATGTGTCAGGTGCCTCTAAAATTCTGGGATGCCCGGTTATTTAAGTACTCACAAATATTGGGTCTCAAAATGAGGCCCGGTTTAAAAAGGAGAGAGAATGATGAACAGAAGGGATTAAAGCCAAATAATATCCATGGCTATCTGCATCAACTCCATGAGCTGCGCAATTAAGGGCAGTCGGCAAGGAGCCAATGGAGATGCAGAATGCAGAAAATGAAGCAAGGTTTAAAAAAGAAGATGATAAGGAGCAGAAGGGATCAAAGCCAAACACAATTCACAGGTACCTCCCCTAGTTCCATGAGCTGTGTGACTGGCTTCTTGGGGAGGTCGGGGAGAAGCCAGTGGCTGGTGTGAAGATTGCAAATGTCACAAAAATAAAACAAAGAAGGCACAGGCCAAGAAAATAAAAGTCCATCGTGCAAGAAAAAGGGAGAATATCAAAGGAAGATTATCAAACATGTCAAGAAAAGTAAAACTGTGAACTGAAGAAGAGGCCAGGCCTTCCAGGTAGTGGCTATTGGTAGAGCGTACGAGGATATTCAGCAGGAGATGCCAAATCCACCAAATGCCACAAATCACCGGGAAATGTTGGAGGCAGCTAGAACAAATCTAGATACACAGTTGGGGGAGCTACAAGGCCCTATGTTACAGTGTAATCATAACCCCATAGAATCACTTAGTAATTATGTACAGGAGTTACAAAAAGAATTGAAGGACCTGAAAAGGTATTTCAGTGAGCTTAAGAAACAGACCACGAATCAACCAAGGATTCAATTTCCCACCGCTCCTTCATCCACCCCCATCCTCCCTACCCCCATCCACTTTCCTGCCTCAAATCCCAACAACAGTGACCATATCCATGGAAGTGCCAGGATGACACAGGTAAAATCTCTATTTCTACATTTCATTGTGGCTACTAGGGGAAGAAGGTCATGATGCATGGGCTACAGCAGTAGTAGCAATTGACATCGAAACAAGCAACATGCGAAAACAAATTTGTAAATAATATGTTAACAAAAACATTCAAATAATCTGAAGGGCAATTCTTTGAAAGTGAATCAATCAATATTGTCATATGTAGCAGGATCATTAATCAGGAAAATAATCCTGAAACATAATTGTGATGATTGTTATTCCAGAATTGCATGTGATACAAAGTTTGTTGAATACCAAAGAGATCTATTTATTCATTTTAAGGCTTGGAGTATGGATAACTGTGATTTTGGGGAGCTGTCCGTACCATCTGACATGTTTCTCTCTTGGATACTACTAATTTAGGAAAATATTTTACTGGCTAAGAATATGTCTATCTACGGCAGGAATGTAATGTCGTCTATCAAAGAATATGTATTGGAGTTATTACCAACTGAAATGAGTTTATTTTGCTGTGATCGAGTTCGTGATTCTTTTCTTGATACGTATATCAGGATGAGAATCCATTAAGCATTCAAATTCAAAAATAGAGAGAAAAAAAGAAAAGAATGAAAAACCGAGTAGAAAGCTAAGGAAAGTGACTGCTTTTAACATATTCAGCGTGAAATACCCAGGCACAGGCCAAGAAAATAAAAGTCCATCATGCAAGAAAAAGGGAGAATATCAAAAGATTATTAAACATGTCAAGAAAAGTAAAACTGTGAACTGAAGAAGAGGCTAGGCCTTCCAGGTAGTGGCTATTGGGAGAGCGTACCAGGATGTAGAACAGGAAATGCCAAATCCACCAAATGCCGGACATCATCGAGAAATGTTGCAGGCAGCTAGAACAATTTAGATAGACAGTTGGGGGGGGGGGGGTACAGGGCCCTAGATTACAGTGTAATGATAACCCCATAAAATCACTTAGTAATTTTGTACAGGAGTTACACAAAGAATTAAAGGACCTAAAAAATGAAGTCAGTGAGCTTAAGAAACAGACCATGAATCAAAAAAGGATTCATTTTCCCACCGCTCCTTCATCCACCTCCATCCTCCCTGCTCCCATCCGCTTTCCTGTCTTAAACCCCAACAACAGTGACCATATCCATGAAATCCCAGTCATAAGTAGTGCAGACATAGCCATGGTATTGGACACAATAACTGATCCATTGTCTCAATCTAGTAGTCAAGCCAGTACTCCATACACCACCCAAACATCGACCCCAACATTAACCACTGCAACAACTCATAACACCATCGACCTATCTGATATCCCTGTCAAGGTATATAATTAGGAATACAATCTAATCCTACAAAAAACGCGTGGGCCAGTGTATAAAACAATGAGGCTGTATTTTACACAAGAGGAGAGGCTCCCGTGTAACGTAAAGGGGACGCAAGGACGTCAGCAGCTGGACCGTGCCAGGATGACATGGGTTAAATCTCTATTTCTACATTTCATTGGGGCTACGGGGGATGAAGGTCATAATGAATGGGCTACAGCAGTTGTTGCAATTGACAACGACACGCGGAACATGCGCAAACAAATTCGTAAATAATATGTAAACGACCACCTTCAAATTATCTGAAGGGCAAATCTTTCTTTTTGAAGAAAACATGGACCAGTAGAGGATGTGAAGACAAGCAAATCAAACAAAAAGAGTATAAAAGCCAAGAAAACAAAATCTATCTAGAAAAGTAAAACTCAAGTGGATTTCAGAAGAGGCCAGGTCTGACGAAAGGCAATGGCCTCAAACCTAACACAATCTATGGCCACCTCCACCAGCTGCATTAGCTGTGTGATTGGTTACTCAGGGAGATCGGGGAGGAGCCGATGGAAGGAGTAGAAATCGAGAACATAGGAAAAACTAAAACGGGGGCACATTTGTATAAGAAAGCACAAGGAAAAAGATAAAGGCTTACTTACATCTGCAATTCATCTCTGGAAATATTTGAAGGATGCAGGATTTTCTTCATGAATAGATTATGTTTAGCTTCACAGCATTCACAAGACAGTCCTGTTTTTAGGTCAGACAACCATTTACAGAACCATTTTCTATCGCAGAAATCAATCAATCAATCTTGTCATATGTAGCAGGATCATTAATCAGGAAAATAATCCTGAAACATAATTGTGATGATTGTTATTCCAGAATTGCATGTGATAAGAAGTTTGTTGAATACCCAAGAGATCTATTTATTCATTTTAAGTCTTGGAGTATAGATAACTGTGATTTTGGGGAGCTGTCCGTACCATCTGACATGTTTCTCTCTTGGAAACTACTATTTGAGGAAAATACACGACAGGAATGTAATGTCCTCTATTAAAGAATATCTATTGGAGTTATTACCAACTGAAATGAGTTCTAGTTCATTTTGCTGTGATCGTGTCCGTGATTCTTTTCTTGATACATATATCAGGATGAGAATCCATTGTGAATTCAAATTCAAAAATAGAGAGAAAAAAAAAAAGAAGAAAAGAATGAAAAACCAAGTAGAAAGCTAAGAAAGTGACTGCCTTTTACATATTCAGCGTGAAATACCCACGATATGGTAGAAAAACGATGCTCATTTTTCAGCAGTATCCGGAAGGAAACCCATTTATCAACACAATATACATTCATATCAACATGGATGGAATTGTTAGGCCTTCCTCCAAGGTTCGGCAGATGCTGCAACATTTACATTCCAAATGAACTTACTGCCTTTTACATATTCAGTGTGAAATGTCCACGATATGGTAGAAAAGTGTGTTGGGCATGTCTAGAAGCGCAGAGGTCACTGCCATACTCAAACATTTGACTTGGAAGAAACTTTCATTGATAACAACGACCCTGACAAATCACCAATTTCAGAAACATATGACTGGGACGAGAAATTCTTTGATGAAAACCCTGACAAACCTATTCTTACAGACTCGAACCAGACAATTATAGATGAACCAGTACAAGACCATAAACACGACGCAAACTCAGAAGACTTTGATCTTCCATCTTCATTTAAAAACATAGTGGGGCACGAATACGACCGCGACCTACTCAGTGACTTACCTGAGAAATTGGGAAAATCGATGGCAGAATTACTGGAGAAAACCAAAGAAAAGCCACAGTACATTGAGTCACATGGTTATGAGTACATACATTTTATGTATCTGTCTGGGAGTGCAACTATCTCCATCGCCGTAATCATGACGAGAAACTCGTCACTTTCCTATCTCAGCGTTTTCCTCCTACCAAGTTTCAGCATTTTTAGTGTGCAGGCGGGAGAACCTTAAGGTAGATGAACTTGGCTCGCCAGATTGTGGATGGTGTCGACTTTGTCAACAACCTACACATGTTAGGACTTAAGGTGGGCAGGTGGTAGACCCACATTAGTCTGGAAAATTTCATGTATTTGTGTGGATTTTTGCTCGTACTCCAGAGCCTTTGCCACGCAATCATCGCAAAATACTTTCTACTACCTACTAGAAATATTGACCACTTTATCAGCGCCTTAGATTATTGTGTTAGGATTGGGTATTATGATTTAATTGCTAACTATACTACTTTACTTGGGGTAACAATCTGCATGTTGTTAATTACCATTGCTACATACTTTATACTTGGGTGAAGATCTAAATACATTGTTTCAGCTCCTTGGGGAGGTCAGGGAGGAGCCCACGGCTTGATTTGAAATGGCAAATGTTGCCAAAATCAAATAAGTTCTGTCATCATGGATTTAATAGCATAATGAAAACTTAGCTCGACGAGCTCGAAACAAACCTGATCCCATAATGCATCTGCACTGATTCGATTCCAGATTTTGTAAACAAATATCGTATTGATCGTGTAAAGCACATGCATGTTGATTAATCCACGCGGCAAGTCGTAACTGCACTTTCTTCAATTTCGAAGCCCGAATTCTGTAGTTATATAATTTACTTTTTTTGTTTTTTATTTCCTGAAAAATCCAACAATGCCTCATTGGATGGAGGAGGAAACTTCGCCACTGATAACCCTGTGGAGGGAAGGCGAAATATTTCATCAGATTTGCAGCACCACAACGAGATGCAAGAAGGTGTATGATGGCCTGAGTACAAAACTTGCTGTGCTGGGAGTCATCAAAACGGCGAAGCAAATAAAGTCAAAACTAAAAAATCTGAAAGCAGAATACAAAAAAGAAAAAGACCACAATGGGAGCAGTGGTCGGGACAAGCTCCCAAAGTCGAAATATTTCGACGTGCTAGACGAGATGTTGGGAGGCAGGCCTGCGATCAACGCCCAACTCGTTGAAGAAATGATGGACTTAACTGGTGATGACCAGGACATCATGAGGAATGGAAGCCCAACAAGAAGGAGATAAATCGTTTAACATTGAAGAAATTTGATCTTGACCACAAACTGAAAGTAGCAGCAGCAATATCACGTGACCAAGTGTTCAGATCAGGTGACCAAATTTACATTGCACGCTAAAATCCGAAATGGCGAACTTCAAGCGCAGGCGACTTAATTTATAGAATATTCTATAATTCAGTGGCAGATCCAGGCGGGGCGCAGGGGACGCGTGACCCCTCTATAATTTGAAATCTACTCATTAAAATTGGAAAAATTTCAGCTGATCATATTAAAAAATAAAAAAAAATTGGGATGCACCCCCCTCCCGGCATTTCCAAATTCTGGATCTGCCTGAAAGTTCATAGAAATTTGTAAAATTATTTGCAGACTTTTCATTTTATCTTTTTCTCAGATTCGTGAAGATTGATCTTCTGAGATTAAAGCATGCTTTGTCTATCCCTGACAGAGTCAGATGCAGAATGGCTCGAGCGTAGACGGCTTGGAGGGGCTATGCATCGTGCTTGCAAGGTATGCCTACCCGTGTCGTTTAAGCGACATGATGAAAACATTCGCAAAATCAGTGCCAGTTGAGCCTTATATGCACGGAAATGACTGATCTCATATTTGACAACTGCCACAACCTTTCAGAGAGCCTGGACCAGGAGTGGCTGTCACCAGTAAATCTGAGCCAATATGATGCAGCAGTGTACGCGAAAGGTGCTGGAATCCCAAACTGTTGGAGTTTTGTAGATGGGACGGTTAGACCAGTTTGTAGACTGAAGGAGAACCAGCAGGTCATGTATAATGGTCATAAACGCCTGCATGCAATGAAATTTCATCCCGTTGTCGCAGCCAATGGGCTGATAGTCAATCTGTTTGGTCCTGTTGAAGACCAGTAGGAGGCACAACTGCTTCATGTTGAGGGAGTCAGTATCGCTAAATGAACTGGAGCAGAAGTCCTTCGACCCTGAGGGGAACACACTTTGCATATATCGTAATCCTGCATATCCTCTCCGGGCTCCTCTTCAGGCGCTTTTTAAAGGGAATAATTTGACAGAGATTCAAACCGAATTCAACAAGGCCATGAGCAGTTTAAGGATTTCTGTGGAGTGGTTATTTGGAGACATCACAAGTTACTTCAAGTTTGTGGACTTTAAGAAGTCTCAAAAAGTTGGCTTGTCTGTATGCGGCACAGTGTATACTGTTTGCTCCCTCCTAACCAATGCCCATACCTGTTTGTACGGTAACTCTAAATCTAAGTATTTTTAGCTAAACCCTCCAACATTAGAGGACAGCCAGGCACATACTCATTCCTGAAGAATAGTGTTCACCCACGAGTGTGCAAAAATATCTCAAAGAAAGCGGAACATTTACTGGTGAGGACAAAAGAGGGAAGCACAACCCGAGTAACAAAACCTCTGACATGGCCAGAGAACGTGTAAAAAGGCACATTGAGAGTTTCCAAACGGTTGAATCCCACTACACACGGACCGAGTTTCGGGGACAACTACAAAATATTTGTGGCAGATCTTCAAGATGACTTGACGTTCACTCATATCTCAGCCATGCCAACTTTTTGCTTTTCCTAGAAAATTGTACTTATCAACAACAACATGTCTCTTCAAATGGTTGAATGATTTACCTGAAACAGTAGATGAAGTATTACTATTTTCTGACACATGTGGGGGACAAAGTCAAAACCAAAATATGGCTGCAATGTTCCTCTATGCCGTCCAGAACACACATCTTAAAGTCATCAAACACAATTTTCTGGAGAGTGGGCATTCCCACATGGAATGCGATAGCATGTATTCCGCTATTGAAAGAGAAAAAAAGAATTTCAAAGTCTTCACGATGCACGACTGGGTAGGCATCTTCTGCAGAGCAAGACGTCGGCTTCCGTAACAAAACCTCTGACGTGGCCAGAGATCGTGTAAAAAGGCACATAGAGAGTTTCCCAACGGTTGAATCCCACTACACACAGAATGAGTTTCGGGGACAACTACAAAATATTCGTGGCAGATCTTCAAGATGACTTGACGTTTACTCATATCCCAGCAATGCCAACTTGTTGCTATGCTTGGAAAATTGTACTTATCAACAACATGTCTCTTCAAATGGTTGAATGATTTACCTGAAACAGCAGATGAAGTATCACTATTTTCTGACACATGTGGGGGACAAAATCAAAACCAAAATATTGCTGCAATGTTCCTCTATGCAGTCCAGAACACACATCATAAAGTCATCACACACAATTTTCTGGAGAGTGGGCATTCTCACATGGAAAAAATAAAGCAACATCAAGAGTTTCCCAACGGTTGAATCCCACTACACACGGAACGAGTTTTGGGGACGACTACAAAATATTTGTAGCAGATGTTCAAGATGACTTGATTTTCACTCATATCCCAGCCATGCCAACTTGTTGCTATGCTTGGAAAATTGTACTTATCAACAACAACATGTCTCTTCAAATGGTTGAATGATTTACCTGAAACGGTAGATGAAGTATTTCTGACACATGTGGGGGACAAAGTCAAAACCAAAATATGGCTGCAATGTTCCTCTATGCCGTCCAGAACACACATCTCAAAGTCATCACACACAATTTTCTGGAGAGTGGGCATTGCCACATGGAATGCAATAGCATGCATTCTGCTAATGAAAGAGAAAAAAAAAGGCACTGAGAGAACTAAAAAAGAAAAGTGGCAAGGCAAATGACAAGATGGGAAAAGTATGGGTGATCGTGGGAGACTAATGGACAAGGAAATAGACCAAATCCAAATCTACTATGAGCTTACCATTCGCAGGAACAAAGGAAAACTTCCTCAAATAAAAAGAGAGGTCACTGCCATACTTGAACATCACTGTTCAATGGATAAGAACCCCAATCATTACTTCTGCCCCCAAGGAGCAGAAAGTTAGTGTATGTAGACAAAGCTCTGAAGACAAATGAATTCAAACACAAACGTCCACTTCCCGTGTTGATAGGCTTTCAGATGAGCAGCTGCATTCTGCATGTCTTGAGGGGTATACTTGTGGCATTCGTATATTGTCGTGGAAGTACCACTGTCAGTAAACTATCCCAGTAAATTTTAAAAATTCAAACCAGTGATGTCAACATTTTAGACGTGTCAACAAAACTCTAAGCACAGGTTGAGGCTTACAGAGATTGTACACTAACTTGTGGCAGTCATATATTGTGGTGGAAGTACTACCATTAGTGAGGGTATTCAAGAGCGATACACCACACAAGAGGAAGCGGATACAAGGATGATGCTACATGCAAAGTACATCAACAATAACGGGACAAGGCATGTGGTAATAAAGAGCCCAGATACAGATGTGTTTATCATTGGCATAGCATATCTGACCAACTTCAAAAAGCACATTGAGAGTTTCCCAACGGTTGAATCCCACTACACACAGAACGAGTTTCGGGGACGACTACAAGATATTCGTAGCAGATCTTCAAGATATTCGTGGCAGACTACAAGATATTCATAGCAGGACTACAAGATATTCGTAACAGGACTACAAGATATTCGTAGCAGATCGTAGCAGGACAACAAAATATTCATAGCAGATCTTCAAGATGACTTGACTTTCAGTCATATCCCAGCCATGCCAACTTGTTGCTATGCCTGGAAAATTGTACTTATCAACAACAACATGTCTCTTCAAATGGTTGAATGATTTACCTGAAACGGTAGATGAAGTATCACTATTTTCTGACACATGTGGGGGACAAAGTCAAAACCAAAATGTGGCTGCAATGTTCCTCCATGCCGTCCAGAACACACATCTTAAAGTCATCACACACAATTTTCTGGAGAGTGGGCATTCCCACATGGAATGCGATAGCATGTATTCTGCTATTGAAAGAGAAAAAAAGAATGTCAATGTATTCACGATGCACGACTGGGTAAGCATCTTCTGCAGAGCAAGACGTCGGCTTCCGTAACAAAACCTCTGACGTGGACAGAGAATGTGTAAAAAGGCACATAGAGAGTTTCCCAATGGTTGAATCCCACTACACACAGAATGAGTTTCGGGGACAACAACAAAATATTCGTGGCAGATCTTCAAGATGACTTGACGTTTACTCATATCCCAGCAATGCCAACTTGTTGCTATGCTTGGAAAATTGTACTTATCAAAAACAACATGTCTCTTCAAATGGTTGAATGATTTACCTGAAACGGCAGATGAAGTATCACCATTTTCTGACACATGTGGGGGACAAAATCAAAAACAAAATGTGGCTGCAATGTTCCTCAATGCCGTCCAGAACACACATCACAAAGTCATCACACACAATTTTCTGGAGAGTGGGCATTCCCACATGGAAAAAAAAGCAACATCAAGAGTTTCCCTAACGGTTGAATCCCACTACACACGGAACGAGTTTTGGGGACGACTACAAAATATTCGTAGCAGATCTTCAAGATGACTTGACTTTCACTCATATCCCAGCCATGCCAACTTGTTGCTATGCCTGGAAAATTGTACTTATCAACAACAACATGTCTCCTCAAATGGTTGAATGATTTACCTGAAACGGTAGATGAAGTATCACTATTTTCTGACACATGTGGAGGACAAAATCAAAACCAAAATATGGCTGCAATGTTCCTCTATGCCGTCCAGAACACACATCTCAAAGTCATCACACACAATTTTCTGGAGAGTGGGCTTTCCCACATGGAATGCGATTGCATGCATTCTGTAATTGAAAGAGTTTAACATTGAGGAAAATTGATCTTGACTACAAACTGAACTAGGTGCAGAAAAGGTGTCAGATGATAGCAGCAATACCTCCTTGGCTTCATCATTGTCTCCAACCAATGAAATGTCAGTAAACCCTGGGGCAATGTTTGACGGAACAAAGCAGAAAATAGGGCATTCCTATCTGACTGGAGTTGTTACATGTATCTCCCAAATATCCAGAAAAATATGGACTATCACACAATGAACAAGAGGTGTATAGGGTGTAAAACAATGGAAAAAATGGACAAAAACTCTGATGACTAAAGACATGGCTGGCAGAACACATACCGGTCTGCGACAAAAATTATGCTGGATTGGCACCAGTCATTGAAAATTTTCAATGCTCTGGAAAAAAAAAAGAGAAAAAAAGTTAGTATACCTCCAGCAAACAAAATTTTAGGCAGTATAGGAGGCAGGTGCAGTCTGGTTGTCAGGTGGTCAGCTGAAAAATCATGTAGAGTGAACTACATGCACTATTCGAATAAGGTATTGCATGCCAAAGGACTTCCACCCCACTCTTTTTTTAATTTTCACAGGAAATAAAGCAAAGATAAGCGGTTGTCACATATGACTTAGCAGTGGCTCTCAAAGCGTACTCAATTCAAGCCCTGCAAGCATCAGCTTTTGACAATGTTTTAGTAAAATGCTTGGTATCTTTCATCTATTTTTTTTTTAACTCCAGGAACCTCCTTGTCTGAATCACAGGACAGAGTATCTCCTCACTGAGGCTGGTGTATTGGCTATTAGGATCAATTACTGGATTCATGAAGGGCAAATTGTACAACAGATGTACAGGACTCGGAATATTAGAGCTTCTTTCAGGCTACAATTGCTGGGAAGCATGGCATCACAACTGCAGCATATTGGATAGTCTATTTCTACCTCATCATGCATTGTAGGGTCCATCTAGACCTGCAGACAGTTTTGATAGATCCTTCCAAAGGTGATCAAAGTTTTCTTCACATTGAACCGGCCAAATTATGCCAGATGGGGTTCCCTTTCTCAACACGCTTTACAGTTAAACAGATTTCAATATTCTGCTCTTTCAAACATAACAGGTGGCAGCAGTTTGGAGCCCACTTTCAACCAACTTGCAAAATTTACTTTCCAACTTACACCATAATCTTTTTGTAAATTGTTTTGTTGAAATGTTATATTGCACGATTCTTTTTTGTTCAAATGTAGGGGAGAGTGGGGTAAGTTGGAACATGGGGTTAGTTGGAACATGGGGTTAGTTGAAACATTGTAATTTTCTTTAACGGCTATTAATATATTTATGCAAATCTACCCTCAGGTTGTTGCTATTAGCAAGTGCCATCAACCACATTTGAGACAGCACATATGCTCCACGTTTCGTGAAGTTAGAAAGCAATGTTTGTTTTTTCACCTTCTGAGTAAATTTTGTCACTTTTACAAATGTTTTATTATCTCAGAGAAGATCACAAATTAAGTTGGCCAGTTTTTGAATATATCAAGCAGTTATACCAAGCTACAAAACAAGGTTAAATATATGGCACGTTGTTGTCCCTCTTTTGTGCTGTAAGCTTACAAATGTCAAATGGGCCTCTGGGGTTAGTTGGAACATTTTGAACGGGCTTAGTTGGAACATGTACTAAGTAAATAGGTTTCAGCTGAATAAAAAAAATAAAAGTCATACAATTCAATGAAAGTGCTCCGAAATATGCATATTCTTGTATATTAGTGCACATTGGACAATTTTATTTTGGTTTAAACAAAATATATTGCAGAATGCTACTGCACAGGACTTCAGAATATCTGTATGTGAGTGGATGCTATCAAGTGTAATAAAACATGAAGTAAAAAAAAAATTGAACACCAAATTTTAATATTTTAATTGGAAACAATAAGGCAAGTTAACTGAACCCATAAATAATGTTTGTAGGTAGTTTAATTATAATTCCAAAGATACCATGCACAACGTTTCAACTTACCCCATACCTTGTTCCAACTAACCCCGTGCATGGGGTTTGTTGGAACACTTGACATGGTCTTGTTGATTTTTTCTGGAACCATCACTAAGTTTAAGAATTTTATGGGGTACATTTGTAGCATGCAGATATACACTCAAGCTGGTTGTTTATTGTTTCTTGAAATAAATCCGCTTTTGTTTTACGGCCACTTTTGTGAAAAATGTTCCATATAACCCCGCTCCACTACATATGATTTCTGTGGAAATGAAAAATATAAGGTTGAATTGAATTGAATTGAATAATGGAAGCAAGGGCTACGCTGGGTCCTCACCAGTCATGGAACCCAACTGAGTCATGGAAAATTTTGAATGCTCTGGAAAAAAAAAAAGACTTCGGTTCACTGATCACATTGGTGATGTTGATACCAAGTCTTTCAAAATGGCAAGCGAAGCTAGCAATATTCAGAGACCGCTCCCAACCCTTTGACTTGTACGATAACAGGGATACATGTATGTTTAAGAAATACTGGTTAACCAGAGAAGGAGTGGAGTTTGTGATCAACTCCATAAGAGACGAAATAAAACCCTTAACAAACCGGAGTCGGGCTCTACCTACCTCACTGCAGGTTTTTATCACTTCGCTATTTTTCACAACCTGTAGTGTGCTTGATGATCCAGCAACGATTCATGGCTGTAGTTCAGCTACAGTGTCAAGAGTTAAGAAGAGTGACTCTTGCGATCTGTGGCAAGAAGGATGAGGCAAGCTTTTCAATGTCCTTTCTTTCCCAGAAAACCAGTATCGGAACACAAACTTACAATGCATACACATTTGCATATGAATACGCACTAGTCTCATCAGTTTTCCCTTTTCAATTTAATTAAGAATTTTTCAAATTATGGAAGATTGAATCGATGGTTTTTTTATGCCAATATTTCTGATCAGAATATGCAATTATTATTTTTTTTCCTAAAAAAAAAAGTGGAAGTACCACAGTCAGTGAAGCTATTCCAGAGCTCTACACCACACAAGAGGAAGCCGATACAAGGATGATCCTAAATGCAAAGTACACCACCAACAACGGGACAAGGCATGTGGTAATAAAGAGCCCAGATACAGATGTCTTTATCATCGGCATAGGACTTCAAAAAGTATATTGAGAGTTTCCTAACGGTTGAATCCCACTACACACGGAATAGTTTCGGGGATGACTACAAAATATTCTTGGCAGATCTCCAAGATGACTTGACTTTCACTCATATCCCAGCCACGTCAACTTGTTGCTATGCCTGGAAAATTGTACCTATCAACAATAGCATGTCTCCTCAAATGGTTGAATGATTTACCTGAAACGGTAGATGAAGTATCACTATGTCCTGACACATGTGGGGGACAAAATCAAAACCAAAATATGGCTGCAATGTTCCTCTATGCCGTCCAGAACACTCATTTCAAAGTCATCACACACAATTTTCTGGAGAGTGGGCATTCCCACATGGAATGCGATAGCATGCATTTTGCTATTGAGAGAGAAAAAAAGAATGTCAATGTCTTCAAGATGCACAACTGGGTAAGCATCTTCTGCAGAGTAAGACGTCGGCTTCCATAACAAAACCTCTGACATGGCCAGAGAAAAAAGCACATCAAGAGGTTCCCAATGGTTGAATCCCACTACGCACGGAACGAGTTTTGGGGACGACTACAAAATATTTGTAGCAGATCTCCAAAATGACTTGAATTTCACTCATATCCCAGCCATGCCAACTTGTTGCTATGCCTGGAAAATTGTACTTATCAACAACAACATGTCTCTTCAAATGGTTGAATGATTTACCTGAAACGGTAGATGAAGTATCACTATTTTCTGACACATGTGGGGGACAAAATCAAAACCAAAATGTGGCTGTAATGTTCCTCTATGCCGTCCAGAACACACATCTCAAAATCATCACACACAATTTTCTGGAGAGTGGGCATTCCTACATGGAATGTGATAGCATGCATTCTGCTACTGAAAGAGAGAAAACAAAAATAATGTTGATGTCTTCACGATGCACGACTTGGTAAGCATCTTCCGCAGAGCAAGATATGGAAAGAAATGTACATGACAAGAAGCATATTCTTGGGAAATCACCCAGAACGATCACGCCAACGACTACATGAGAGCCACACTTGGGCTGGCCTTCATTTTAATGATGCACAGAAAATACACTAAAGAGTTGTTTCCCAATAAGAACAATGAAACATTCAAATTTTTCTGTTAATTCCGGATATGGAGAAAAAGCAGCAAATGGCAAATGCTCTAGAATTTTTTTCAAAGCACATGTATGAGGTCTGTCTATCGCCTAGATTGTGTGCTCAGCTAATGGCACAACAAAAGCTGAAACTACAAACAAGTGGACAGCGTTATTGAGCAAAAGCTTACAGCATCAGGATTTCTGCATGATGAGACACTGTTATCCTTGATAGAGGACTAGGTCTAACAATTCCTGGAAAGGAAGGTGAATGCGATTCACTGGAAGAAAAAAATGATGGAGCTAGAATGGTAAAGTACTTGAAATCTTTTGTAATATAGTTTATGATTTCAGCAGCAGACTACAAATGCTGCAGAGAGATACAAGAAGTTTCTTCAGAGGCAGACACATTTGGAACTGAATGTTTGAGTGTGACAGATGCATTTGAGGCTGCCATTTATTATTTGGCAATTATATTTTATGTAGTGCAAGTTCTACTACATTATTCTACTTAACTTTTAAGGATTTCTTGCGAAGTCTCAGATTGCCTACTTTTGGATTCTTGGCTGTAAAGGCGCGCGCCTCGTGATCGCTGAGAGTGCGCACCTGCGATCCTTTGAAGAAGAAGAAGAAAATCCGGCAGCCGATCTGATCCAAATTAATTTTCACTTCTCCAACAATACACTGGTATTGGTAATATGAGTAAAGTTAAATTACAGACCCTAAAGTCTTGAGAGTTTGGGGAAGTACTGAGAATTCTTCTTATAATTTTTGAATGACTATCTGCTATGTGCTTTTTTTTTTAATTGTCTATTTCATTTGTCTGTTCGTTTATGTTTTTCGTGTTAGTTTCCAATAGTTACCAATTTGTTATCTTTATATGTTCGGGACAAACCCTCGATAGGCCCCGGGCCTTTGTTTGTCCCTCCACTTTTTGATACGTTTTGATACTTTGCTAATATATTGTACCTTGTTTATTCATTGTTATTGTTTATACATGTAAAATGATGTTTTATTTTGTTTTATGATTGACTTGTGCTATTGTTATGTGATTTTTATTGAATTGTGGAAAATAAATAAATTGAAAATTGAATTGAAAATTGAACTGAGATATGAAACTGAGATGGTCGACGGTGTCACTCTAGCGAAGAAAATATGGTGCGAGTCTTGCAGGAGGCAAGGTTTTAAAATAAAACACGATCCGAGGATAAGAGGGGCGGCTGAGAAATCAGCGAGTACTTATATCAATGGAACGCCATATGTGACAAAGCATAATGGAAACAGGCACTTTGGTGGAAAGGTAAGCTAATTATCTTAATTTTCGTTTAATGGTATTTTTGCACTGTAGATCTAGAGAAGTCTATTACGATTTTGACAAGTTTGAAGTAAATTTTAGACTGTAGACAGTCGAGACTCTACCGAAGTCTATCCCGACGCATTGCCATTGGCCCGCATGATTGCAGCCCTGTAGTTTCGCCCTCCCCTCTCGGGCCAGAGGATCAGCACGGCAAGCGGAGCTTCATCGGCCACTCGCCGAGTTTTACAGTTGTTCATAACTGAAGGCAGCAAGGATCAAAGAAGGAGAAGACTCAGGTATTTAAGAAATCGTGAACAGGATAAAGGTTTTCTGCATTTTAGCAGCAATTGCCAGTCTATCCGATCTTCATTGTTTTATATTATTGTAAACCGACAATCCATCTCAGTACTTGGTTTTCATTATTAATCCCATAACCTAACTTATTTTGCAGATTTTGATTCCATTACAATTTTCATAACTCAATATTCATTTTGTGTTGTCTATGTCTGTGTTTATTTTATATGACAGAGGCACATGTACATCAAAAATTTTCTGCTTTTCTTTTGTATATTACTCAACAAACAAGGTTCCTTGGCACTCTGGGTGGGGGAAGCCATCAAGAGACAGCTGTGAGGATCTGCAAAAAAAGGTGTTTTCTGACCAATTTGCAGCCAATTTAAATTGGAAGGGGAGAGGAACCAAGACTGGGATAGCATCACTTATGCTTTCTAACATCATTTGAAGCAAGTACTTTTAATTGGGGTTCAGAAGCTTGTCATGTTGAGAAAAGTCATGTGAGCATAACACTGAATTTCATCAAAATAGGCCTGTTTACTATGATATGCAAGTGACATCATAATCCCTCGCACCCTAGTGATTGTTACCATGTATGGCAAGCTTTTGCGTGCTGCGGCAGGGGCGCTATATTGTTTTTCCATTTTTTTTTAATTACCTCATAGTTAATAGAACGGGAATAGTGTAGCAAATGAAGTTCAATGAAGTCTCCGAGGCCAGCTCTGTGTGCGTCTTCCTCGCCCAAGTCAAGCCAAAACAGAAAGACAAGACCTACTTGAACAAGCAGACGTATCTAGCCTTGATAGTGATGAAGAAGGGCAATGGTCAAGTGGAAGTTGCTTACTGCGAGTGTCCTGGGGGGTATGTTTAAAAATAAATAGACCCCCTAAGAATAATATTTTAATAATAATAATCAAAATTAGGGCTGAGAATAGGAATATGCTTATTTTCTTTTCAGGATACCAACCATCATGTCTTGCAGGCAATGGATCGGTGAATAAGGTCACCATGTTGCTCTCTATGAAAGAGGAAGCATGCAAAAGCAAAATCCATGAGTTATTCCCTGTCTTGAGAGGTGAAGAATTTGAAATCTTCAGGAGAGGGCAAACAGGAAAGTTGCATCCTTTAGACGCTAGTCATGGCATATCAAGTAGTCTCAAGGCATTATAATCCAGCAAATACAAGAGTACAGTTTTCGTACGTCCTGCAGTGATGTCTGCACCTGCATATGTCATACGTGTATCAACATCTCAGAGCAAAACATATCAGGCATCTTTACCAAGGGCCACAACATCCCTCTCTAGCTTTTAGCCCATGTGCGAGCGGGTCATCAGTTATGCTGCGGCCGAAAAGCAAGGGTCTGACTATCTCAAGTATTGAGCGATGGACCACCGTGTTATTGGTTTACACTTCAATATAATTTGAGTAGAAGTGTATGCATTCACGCGAATTGCTGAAATATATTGACATTGAGCGCTCTACAGTGCAATTCAGGGGTTTTAATTGGCGGTCTCATGACACTCGAAACAAGAAGAACAGAGAATCACATGGAGTAACATACAACCGACACGCACTGGACAACAGAACTTGGCAAATGTACTGTCTGGCCATCCAGGTGTAAATAGACAATTTTGTGATGCTAACTCTCCAATTTCAGCCTGGAAAAAGCTGTAGACTATTAAATGAAATCATCAATAAGATTGCCACTGCCACAAACAAAAAAAATCAAAAAGTTCTGGTCACAACTACCAGAAGAGATTATAAAAAACAACAAGGCTACCTACCTCAATGACACCACTTCCATAGAGATATCAGCAATGCTTGGAGTGATGTATACCAGAGGCATGCAAGGCCAAGCTCTCTACAGTGTTGAAAAATTATTTCAGGAAAGATTTGGCCATCCCATCTTTGGTGCCACTATGTCAAGGACAGAGTTAGGTTCCTCCTTGGACAGATATCATTCGATGATGAGGACACTAGACAGGACCGATGGAAGCACGATCGATTTGCTGGAATAAGGGACATCCACGAGGAAGTGATGAGAAGAAGCGTCAAAGCTGTCACTGCTGATGACTTTCTGATTGTTGATGAATCTCTTTATCCCATGAGGACAGCAGTTTCCTTCAAACAATTCAACAAGTCAAAACCAGCGGAGTATGGTTTGCGTTATCAATTCCTAAGTGCTGTTCGATACCCATACACTTCTGGTACTCAAGTTTATGCTGGGAAACCAAAGGAGGAGCCCACAGAACACTATGTCCCAGGTACAGAGCCCATCGTCAACTACCTTGTAGAGAATATGAGACGGCATGGTGAAATACAAGGTAGAAACATTAGCAGAGATTGGCTTTACACCTCTGTCACACTGGCAGAGACCCTTCTTGAAAAGAGAGTAACAATCACAGGCACCATAATGGCAAACAGGAAAAGGGTGGCTCCCCCATGCACGACGGAAGGGAGGAAGGAATTCTTCCACAAAGTGCTCTGGAATGGTGAAAACAAAAACATGAGCATCCACTCCTACGTCGTGAAAACAGAGTACAGGGCCGAGGAAGGTGGTAATGTTGTCGGCCATGAAGCCCGTTCTTGGGGTTACCCGGGACGACGGAAAGAAAAAGCCCACCCTGTTTAAACTCTATGACATCACAAAGGGCGGAACAGACATCGTTAATCAGTGTGCCCCAAAATACTCTTGCAAGAGTAAACTGATTTTTTATCAAATGACACTAAACTATTCAAGCAAGCAACGTGCAAATATGTGTCTCACAATCAATTTTCTCTATGATCTAGCATGAATATTATATTTTTAACTAATTTTTATGAGTTATGGGACCCTATTGAAAATAAGATCTAGAGCTTTCATAGGTTATACTGTCAAGCTTATATGAATGCTGTTTATTCTTGTAATTGACAAATAAATTAAATCCAACCCTCAAATAGTTACTGGAGTGGAAGATCCTGCTGAGATTGGCAAATCAAATGGAAATTTCTTATGACAGATGGCTAAAAAATGTTTGTCTGAGCTCACGTCCATCCAACAGACACTAGTTTAAAGGATATTCCATGAATAAAAGGACGCGTTTGCAACGGATATTGTGAGAAAGACTCTCCATAAACAGATAATCTTTAGAAATTCACAAGTAAAGACAGCAATGGTTTAAGAAAGTAGATTCTCATAATAGATGCTGTGACCTTCTCATTGTGACTTTGCAGCCATGTTGACGATAAGCTGGCAACTTCTCTTGGTTGTTCTCTAGCCCAGCAAACCTGATGGTCTTCAAGGATCTTGGACGATTCTTCTGTCAGTCTACCTGTTGTTCAAGTCGGTTGCACCGGTCAGACGCCTTCTCCCGGTTGTTTTCCAGCTTGGCGATCCTTGATCCAAATTGGATAGCTCTCTTTGGGAGCTTGGACGATGCCCCTAGACCAAGCCGCTGGGCTGCGACCCTTAGGAGAAGCTTCTCTCCCACTCCTCTGGGTAGTGTCAGATCAGCCTGTGTCATGGGATGAGTGAAAACATAAATGCAATATAAAGTGAAAGGAGCACCCCAGACTGAAGCTAATCACCTCGTTACAATAAAAACTTGTTATACTGAACATGTACATTAAAGTTTCCATTTGATAAGGTAACTTCTTTGGTAATGCTTCCCATAGGTTAGGTTTGTGTAGTGACGCCGTACTTCCATGTTTATTGTTTAGATATGTAATACATATAATAATAACGTCAACATATTGTTATATATAGTATAAGTATAAGAAAGGTGACTTGATCTCGAAGTTAGTATAAACAGATCAGAGGGAGAACAAATATGTGTTCACTGTGTTCTTAAATGTTTGAACTGTTGTACAAGAACAAATTTCAAGAGGAAGACCATTCCAAATTTTGGGACCTGCAGAACTAATAGTTTGGTCACATTTTTTTTGGAATTGATCTTTGCAATTTTCAAAAGAAGGGGGTCTGTTCGAGATTGTAAAGAGTAATTTGACTGTGTGAGGAAGGCAAACTTGTATCTTGTCTATTTGGCAAAGCACGAGTTGGATTATATCAAGCTTTAGAGGTTTACTATGCAAAATTTCAAACCTAGAGGAGGTACTTTGTAAGACATAAATGTCCTCATATGGAAACAGCATTTTATTAGTGGCCTTGAGTCAGCAGAAACACTATACTTTTTGCATATTTTATCATTGTTTACCTTATGGTGGATAGGAAGACTGTTGAGATAGGAAACTACATCTTCATCGAGGTAGGGAAGGCGAGACTCTCTTCCATGATCAGATATCACTCTAAAACAAACAAAAACAAAAATCTACCATGAATCAATTATGAAATGATTCCTCACAATTACTTTTCATGTTTTGGGTGAAGGTTTAGAGTTGCAAAACAAATTGGACTGGCCAGATAATACAAAAAAAAATGGCCACTATTTTAACAGTTCACTTATAAAAAATATAGTGTTACAGGAAGGGTGGGTTGAGGTTCATGACTAATGTATTAATATTGTTTTTTTTCTTTTCAATACATGTATAAGGGGTTGCTTTTAATTCTTTCAAGACTCACTTCCCAAAACTATGGAATGGAATTCCAAATGATATTAAAAATAGTATAACCCTATCACGATTCAAGACATTATGCAGGAAAATGTTATTTTCTGTTTATTAATCTTATGCATGTAAGTTTAAATACATGATATGCTTTAGCTCTTTTTTTTCTTTTTTTTGCACATCCCCTCTTCCTTGCCCCTTTTTTGTCTGCTGCAGGAGTGTTTAACTTAAATGTTTAATTTAATTTTATTCAATTCAATTTAATTTAAAATGATATTTGATTATGTGTAATGTAATTTGGTGGCCCCTTTTTATAAGCTCTGCTTTCTTCGGGGTCACCAAACCATCCATTCTTGTATTTTTTTTCTTGTTTTTGTTGTTGTAAATATGTTGTTATCACTTTGTTTGTATTTTGTATTTTTGAGGATGGTTAAACAATAAATGAAAATGAAATGAAATGAAATGGGTGCAGACCTAAGTTGGAATGTCAAAGCCTCTTGGGCATTCTCATTCATATTTGTCTGAATAAATATAATATAATACAATACAATACGATTTTGTTTCAGATTAAGTTTGTTTGCAGGAGTACACTGTAGTTAAAATGCTATCAAGGTTTTAAGTTACAACTTGTGTTGGTGTTAAAAAATGACCCGTCTGAGTTATTGTCACAACAGCACATGTTCAACAAATCTTCATCAACAGGGGAAACGTAGGAGACATTCTTACACAACATCCATGGATGATTTATGACCTAAACAGCCAACTTGCGACAAGTGTCAATTGCTCTCATTTTTACTATACTCGCGGGGCACGTCCAGCCTACTGTATTTACCCACGCACAGTTACTTCTCACATGAGCCGTAAACAAGTCCAGGACATGTGGGATTGTCCAGACTGATTGTGTTAAAGTGGGGTATAGGTGAACAAGCCCCTCTGAAGGGTAGTGAAAAGAAATGGTGGTTGGTTAACTCTTTGTGTACTAAGCCCACATATATGCGGGCTGACAAAATAGAGAACATCCCTTGTGTCGATTGTTTATTTCACTAATTATTGCATAAAATATATGAAAACTTTATATAATTCAAATTATTAGACATTGATATATTAATATGTGTTTTTGTTTCACTTTTAAATGAAAACAATTTGTTGCAACCATGCTTGGCAAGCACGATTCATTTGACTTTGTAAAAAGTTCTCAGTATTCAACGGGTTAAAGTGAAGTTATTGTTCTGTTCAAGAGATTGATATGTGAAAGACACTGTTTAAAGCACTTTGGAGAGGTTGATGAGAACCAATTGAAGAATTGTTTTGTGCTTTGAAGTTTTGAATCAGCAAAATGATAAGTAATTAACCCAATTCTGCTTAGTAAAATGCACTACACAAAGTAATGCATGCATGGGACTTCACAAAATGTTCAGCCTGAACACTTCAGCTGTTATGGGGTCATATTATGACTATTACAGCAATTTGAGAGCAATCCTTTACAGTGGACCTATTTACTTCAACATTCTCCCCAAAACATGTGAAAATAATTTGAAAGATTATAATTAGTTTGTTCACCTTTCCTACATGTACCACAGTACATTCACTTTAAACTTACACAGATGATTGGTGTTGCAAGGGAGTAATAGGGACATCACTAATAAAGTAGGGCAGGCATTTCGTAACTTAACATCACCCTTGTGATCTAATAAATAATACAAGAAACTTATTTTATCATGTAAAGTTGTATACCACATCTTATAGATGAATGTAAAGGCAAAGTTGAGGTTGTGTAATGCTGGAATATTAAACAGTCCACTCCAATTGTAACAAAATGCTTGGAACAAAGCCAACTATGGGGGTGTTTCACAAAGTTGTTTGTAAACTTATGAATGACTTACATGACTTAAACACGTTCTTGGGTACTATCCTAATCGCATGCTTAATCATCTGCACAAGATGTGGTTACCATTCAGTCGTTATTAAAGTTGTTTGTAGGTTTCGAAGACATGTTGAAACATACATCTTTGTAGCCCAAGGGGTGTTACATAAGGCTGTTTGTAAGTTATGAGTGACTCTACGCAAGACTGGTGATACCCTCTTATGCTACATGTACATAAATGAGAATATGATTTGCACCCAAAAACTTATTACCAGTCATTGGAAAGTTGTTCATAACTTACGCACAGCTTTATGAACTCCCCCCCTCCCGGGTATTGTTTGTTATTATGTTCTTGGTATGATTGCACTATTTACCTATCATCTCTTCCGAGGTTACGAGCTGAGATGCGATCCACCTCCATCTTAATCTCCTCCAGAAGACCTTGCCAACCTTCAGACCTACAGGACGAAAAGAGAAAATTGTAAGATATAATTAATGATATTAATAATAATAATAATAGTAATGTTTTATTTTACTTAGGGTAGACACTTCAGTTCATAGCAACTATTCTCCCAGTTACATTAGCCCTGCACAACATGAAAATAATAATTATAATAATAATAATAATAATAATATTCTGGATATATATTGCGCTGAATACATAGTTAGACTACGTTTCTAAGCACTTTACAGACATAATGGATATGTTATTATTACTCGAAGCGCCTTCCTAGAAGGTAGCAATAGGCACCATTTTAAATTTATTAAAAAAGAGGGGTACAAAACATGATAATCTGAGGGCAAAAAGAGTCTTGAAATCAATGAGCTTACTTGAACTTTGACCTGTGTCTTGAATATCCAGCCAGCTGTTCGTCAGCTCCCATGCCAACTAACACCACCTGAGAAACACAGAAATAAAAAGAAATTTTGAAAAAAATGTACAAACATGTACAATACAGGGAAAAAGAAACTTGACATGATTTTGCGTGACCCGCATCTTCCCGTTGGGTACTTTTCATCAAAATCACGATCCAAATATGCACAAATCCCGCTATTTTATCGCTTAAATCCCGATACGAAAATTACGCATCGGGATCCACTTCCCGATAGGATGGGTATACCCGCTTAAATACCCGCTAGCTCCCCGCTAGCCAGGCGCGTTGAGTGTGCTCGATCGCGCGCGGCAGATGCGCTTGAACGCTATTGTGACATCATAATACTCTGCAAATCTTCACTGCACCGTGATATGGTACTGGTGCAAAACTAAGATTATGGGACTTCTCTTCTGAAAGAATGAAACTAAACAAAATAAAGTCAATAATTTTCCTTGAATAATTTTCTATAAGGTCGGCCGTGGGGTACTTACGGTACGTTGCGGTGAAGGCGACCGGTGTTGGTTAGAAGTATTGTCTATTATTATTTTTTTTTTTTAAAGATTTTCAAGTATCGGGCACTGAATTGTATTCATGCATAGTCCTATGTCAAACTATTTTGATTTGCATGAGCAACAGAGAGGTTTTACAGGAACATAAATTGCGATTCTGAATGATGCCGATTCCGTCCCAATCATTTTTTGTGCACTATACACAGCCCTCGTCACATGTTTTGGGAAGATAGTGTTGTACTGAAACCCGTTCTATTTTGCTATGAACAGCGAGGTTCGCTCATGAACAGAGATACAACAGACGGAGAGCACGATAAAGATGGAAGGCTGATCGAGAGGTGAATAAAGAAAGAGCTTGTGTAAATCAAGTTTTGGAGTCCGCAGAGACAGAGAGAGACAGAGAGAGAGAAAACGAGAAACGGAGAGACGATTCCCAGAAATCGCAATAAAATTTTGAGGGGGGGGGGCGAAGAAGCGATCTAGATACGAGGGAGACAGATAGGATAAGTTTAGATTTGCTATTTGCAACTCAGTTCAGATTTTTATAGGAGACACAAATTGTGAAATCATTATGAGATGTTCAGAGGGCAAAATATTCGATTTCCACCCAGCAAGGCCTAGATGCCGATCTTGAAGGGGTAAAGGGTGAGAGAGAATAAACAATTACAAGCAGAGAGAGAGAGAGAAGAGAGGACAGACAATTTCTGGGGGAAATAGTAATAGCATTAAAATATTTTGAGCGACTGAATCGCCAGATTACGATAATCATACTTCTTTGGTAACCATGGGAAAAGTATGTAAACATGTTTTCCCTTTTCAACAAATGTACCCAAAATAATATTGAATAAATGATAAGTAAATATAATTATAATGAATACTGGTATAAACAAAAAATATTTCCAAAGTCTGAAAGGCCAGACTATGGTGTCAAATGCGTGGGAACATTTTTGTAAACATGGTTCTAACATGACATGAGAGATGAGAAGAGAGAGGAGGTACATTACTTGAATTAGTATTCAAGATAAGTATAAGTCGATCATTTTGCCTTGTGAACATTTCAAACTAACTCCATTTTGTGTATCCTAATATCGAATCAAAAACCTATTATTTTATACGTCTGTCTCGAATCTAATCGCTAATTTTTGTTGTTTCATCATATTTTGATTTTTCAGTTCAAAAGACTGACAACCAAAGATCAAATCTGAAAAATAATCTATCATTCAAACAATAACTAAACAGGATTGTCTTATTTCTTCACACTTAATTTTCTCCTAAAATTCTCTTTTTTTAAATTTATAAATTCAGTAAAACAAAATCAGTTTACGAAATGTCGAAAATGTCTGTTTATAGGCTTTTCCCCTAGCTCCGTGCCTCTTTCGTTGCTATGACAATGTCACGGTCCTGATATTTGATACCGCGCGACAGATACCAGATCAAAACAATGTTATCGGCATCTGTTTAAAGTGTAAATTACACATGCCAGAGTAGGTCAGTGACCTTGTTTATTTTTATCTGGAGCTTGCAATTTACAATGTTTTTCATTGTAAATGTTGAGCTCTTGGTTGGACACAAAAGAACCAGAATTCCGGCATGTGTCTACGAGAGAGGGGAGCGGTGTAGAAACTTGGAAGAAAAAAAAAATCTTCTCAAGTACAGAATTCATTTTCCTGACATGGATTTATGTATATATTTTATTCATGAATGATGTTGATGATACGTGGAAGTGATAAAAACGATGATGATGACGTTGTTGATGAATATATGTTGTTAATGTTGATGAAAATATGTTGTTGTAGAAATAGAAAGGCAATACGATCAAAGTTGAAATGGTAATGACGATGACGAATTACGAGAGAGAGAGAGAGAGAGAGAGAGAGAGAGGAGGGGAAGGTGAGGCGTTCGCATTTTTTTGATCGCTTATCGCAGATATATTCATTTTAAAGATGATGATGGAAGTGATAAAAATACTAACTATAATAATTATAATGACGAATGTTGATTATTCATGTAATAACATAATGATAATGGTACGTGGTAAGACGATAAATCTTGATATTGGTAATGACGGCGACGATGAAGATGATATGACGATTGTTGATGGATCATGATAATATATTATGTTAATGATGCGTGTATTTAGCTCTACGTCTTCAATCTTGTTGTATTTCTGACTTTGGTTGGCACTTTGCTTTAAATAATCTCATTCTTTATCATCAATGTCGTCGTCGTAACATTATCAATTTTTAAGTTGCGAGCCCTACTAAAACTAGCTCACTTATCATAGATAAATTTACTTATGCATCATGCATAACACATGATGACTGAGAATGTTAGACGATTATAATGCTAATATAGCTCTATGCGCTACACCAAGTCTATGAAATACCTTATATGCGGTCTATTCTCCGTGTAGCACATTCACCTAGTCCAGGATTATGGTAGAACACAACAGGTACTGTCACCTTGTCATTCATCATTTCACTCATCAGTTCATGGACACATTTCATTATCATGATTTATATTATTTATATTATTTTATCAATGTTTGTTTGTATTTTCAAAATAATCTACACATCATCTCTGTTTATATTGAATATCAATGAAAGAAACTTCCGACAATAAAGCTATGATTAATAACATGCGCGGATCCAGGATTTTAGGGATGGGGGTGGGGGAGGGTGTCGAAAACTTTTAGGAACTTCAGATATTTAAATACCTATTTTTTACGTTACGGCGACTGATGAAAAAGGTACAGACATTTTTGTTTTCACATCACGCTGGATAATAAGCGGTGGGGAGGGGAGGGGGGGGGGTGAGGAGGGATGGAAATACTCGTGTCTGTCCTCCATCATTTTTATATCGCATCGGGGGCCGTCAGCCCCGCCCCTTCCTCCCCCTGGATCCGCGTTTGCATTGTTGGTCTTGAAAAAGTTCATACATGTACAGTCCTACACACGGCTGGTCCTACAAGTACATGTATAATCATCGAAGTATTAGGGAAGTAACAACAAAATTAAATACAATAAATTGAAATGAATGGTAGTCTTTAAAGGATATGACAACAACGAGGTTAATTTGATTATTCCATAATTTGTTTTATAATCATTTCGATTACACATTTAATTTTATTGATATGGTTTGAAAATTAATGTAACATCCACGAAAGAGTAAGCGAGCACAAGCACAGTAATATAATATTTAATATCATTTTGAGATAAGAGTGTCACAGTTTGTTGAGGTTCTCTTGTCTCCTCGACTGGACCCACTGGAGCTGGACCGTACGATTCTGGTACGATTGTGACGTACCACCGACCGTCAACTCTCTACACGACGAGGCTCATATTTCGCGCTCTATTTTTGGAAGGCAAGCTCCATGGGAACAGCGTACAATGTAATCACCACGTGTGCTGTGTTGCAACATTTAACAGTTCGAGCATTGCAAAACAGCCATGCATGTGAGGATTTTACTGGATCATATACCCTCTAACTACATGTAAGGTAAGTGGGTATTAAAATATGACATTTAGTTTAATATTATACTGCTTCGCGATCTTATTGTTCAATACCAAAACTTTTTGAATGATTGACCGCGATCGTGCGTATTATTTTAGAAGGATAATTTAAGCCTGTGATTGTTTTGAATGTATCGCGAATCCTGCTAAAAGTAGGAGATTGGTCGTAGGTAGGCCCTATTAATTACGGTGATTGAATATTAGTTGCATGTCCATGGGAAAAAAGTTGTGAAGCCAGGGCCCCGTAACACAAAGGTTTGCGATCAATCGCAAATTTGAAAGAAGCATGGTAATTGGTCACTGATCAGTCATTTGAACAAAACTTGCATGCAACAGTGATTGTGATTGGCTATTGCAACTTTGCGATTGATTGCAAACCTTTGTGTTACGGCGCCCGGGCCTCTTTTGTTGATCTTATCTTGCCCCTGATTTGAGGTCTTTGTAATTCTTGATCTATTGTTGCGTCACAATGCGTCTATCGCGCAACAATGATTGATGACTAGACGTCTAGACTGCGCCAAGCGCGCGCGCGTAGCCCAGAATTATGCAGGTCAAGATCGCGCATGGTACACATTTGCATAAAAAACCCGATAGATCTATAACAGCGTGATAAAATGCACGATCCAAGCGCGCTATCTTTGTGTATTATCCCAATATTTTCCTGTTAAATACCCGCAAAATACCCGATAGTCCATCCCGCACATTTGCTAGCGGGTTTCCCGATCCCGCATGTCAAGTTTCTTTTTCCCTGTATTGTACATGTAGTACATATAGTCTCCCTTCAAATTATTATGCATTTATGTATTAAAGTTTCTTTATATAACAGGTGAGCATTAAAGGGATTTAGTAGCTTTCAAAAACAAGAGCAATTATATCAAGATTAATAAAATTATATTGTTCCAACAGTAAAAACAAACTACTGAAGGTTTCAGATCAAATGGAAGTAATTTACTACCTTAAAACAGTGTAACAAACAATGCCAAGCATACAGCCGAACACTAGTACCCTCTGCTGATAGCTCACCAGGCCGCTAGAGACGGGGGACTTTACAACAGGAAATGGGTGGGTGGAAAAGCACATGGTTTTATAAACCATCCGGTGTTGGTTTATAAATTTTGAGTATGAAATCATTGATATCTCGAAGGTAAAGCAAGCAATTAGCTTGCAATTTTGAAGATATTTCAGACTGACCTAAGTGTTTATAATTATGTTGGCAAAATAAGCTAAATCAAATAAATGTGATTTGAATATCATTCAATGTTACTGCATCCCTTTAAAATGATCTGATAATGAAATAGTGGGAGTTTGGGAGTCAAATGAACATTTATTTATTTGATTTATTTGAAGAAAAAAAAATATGCATGTACCAAAGTAATGACAAAAGAGATGTTTAGAACAAAGATTGCACTAGCTAAATGCCTTTGAATATCCTACATGTAAAAGAATAACAAATTCTTCATTGGCTGGCACACACAAAGAAAGAGCAAGATAGAAAAAGAAGACCAAGAGCAAGATAGAAAAAGAAGACCAAGTGTTGGAAATATAGAATTTGCTAGTAAAATAGGCTTGTCATCTAGTCTGGACTCATATGGCCAGTTACTGCTGTTATTGATACACTGTACATGCAGGTTGTTGCCTTCAAAATCTTTAATAATACAATGTACTTGATTGAGGAGTGATGTTTATAGGTATATGGGACTACCAAGGTGTTACCACATATTCCCGAGGCACAGATAAGAGTGTTTGGTGACATGATCTGGGGTATGCTTTGCAACTTCTCATTTCAATCATCAACTACATGGATAAAAAAACAGCTGGTGATACATAATACAACATTAAATTTGCAGCTGTGAGGTTTAACAATCTTAACTCATATTCTTTTTAATTTTACGAAGGGGTCAGAACAAAAGTTCTCAAGATACATAGTCGACAAACCCTTCCCATAGGGATCGCACTAAATGAAGATTATGTTCTTTTATTTTCATATTTCTTTTTTAAAGCCCAATTTGCTAATTTTTTCCCCCTTTCCTTTTCCAACATTATGTTTATTGCTTTACTCTAACAATTAAAACCAAATCTTCTTCTTATAGAAGTCGCTTAATGCAAGAAAAAATACATCTCTATTCCATTGATTTTATTTTATTCTGTTAATAAACTCCCCCCCCCCCTCTCTCTCTCTTTTCTTGTATTCTCCCAAGATTTCTCCCCACCGTCTCTCTCATTTACAATGTACTTGCTCTCTATCTTTTTCTTTCTTACATCTATTACTTCTTTAAATCCCCCTTATCTTAGCTTTATCCTACTAACCTTTCCATTGTCTCTTTGACACACGTCACATAAATCCTTTAACAAGCTACCACATCAAATAGAGTTTTATGAACAGGTTACAACAGACACGGGCCATCAGCCTCCTTTTTAATACACATGGGAGAGATCAGCTGGGCGGTTGCGTCACGATTTTAAACCAACTCTGGGATGTGTTTATCTGGGGTGGAATGCGTAATATCTCTGCGGGAAGCCGTTAAACGGTGATGAATGTTGCCCCAACTGCCCCAGTGAGTGAACATGGGACATCCTTTAATCATCGTAAAACTCAAAACAATGATGACTGAGAGAGGTGAAACAATGGCACAGTTTTTGCCCATTTTCATGAACAAACTTCCTCTGTTTCAGACTTGAATGACTGTTGAGTTTATTGCCTGGTGGATGATACTTTCATTCAGTCACTTTTTGAAAAATCTTTTTCAAAAATAACATTTCATGAAACCCAAATCTACATGTAGATCAGCACCTTTTATTCTCAGGTAAAAGAAAAGAAAAAAGAAAAAATAAAAACAAACTTCCTCACTTTCAAACTTAATTGACTTGGTTGGGTTCATTGCCTGGTGGATAGTACTTTCATTGATTCACTTTTTTTTCTTTTTTTTTAATAATATTTTATGAATTCCAATGTCTAGTTATGGTCTAGAAAATATATCAGCTCCATCTATTCTAAGGGGGAAAATACTTAGAATTCAAGCTACTATTATTACTTTTGATTGAAAGTATTTTCTATCTTTATTTAACACAATCACAGTCATTAGCGACTGCTATCTGTTGAACCGGTTCTCACAGTCTGACAAAGTGCCCTGTCAGAAAGCAAAAGCATCATCAGGTTATTGCAATTTTAAACTGATTCAACTTTCAATTTATTTAATCTTTATGGTAGTATTACTACTTAAAAAAAAAAAATTAATCAGGGAAAGCAGAATGATATTGAAGCATACCTTGGCTGGACTGGTGTACGACTCTTCAACCTGCTCTCCCAGGACATGGTCGTGGGTGAAGAGCTTGCCTCGCCCCCTTGCAGCAAACCAGATGGCACAACCAATGCTGTCATCCAGGACAGTATCTTGAGGATAGATTAGATGGCACAGATGATCAGACCTACAGGAAAACAAACAAGGAAAGATAGTTAAATTAGTTAAATGATGAATCCCCTTCCCCAAACCAGATGGCACATCCATCCAATTCTGTCATCCAGGACAGTATCTTGAGGATATATTAGATGGCACAGATGATCAGACCTACAGGAAAACAAACAATTAAAGAATCATATCCAAATGTCATTAATTAATCCTGACCAGTGCTTTATTACTGACATCAGTGTCCTCAATTAGCTGTTACTTTGACGATGTCTTGGGGTGATTATTAACCTGGGGGGGGGGGGTGGTGTAGTAGAAGTACATGTACTTGTCATATTAATACGGATGCCATGGACACCTTTTTCCTGAAACAAAGCTAATTAATTCCACCTTTTCTTTCATCAGTTCTGCCCAGGTGCATGCTTCCAATCTAGTCTTAGGCCAAGAAACAATACCCTTGACATTTGATTTGATTCCTCAATACATGTGTGAAAAGTTCCCTTTCCCTAAAAAAAAACCAAAACAATACACTTTCTATTCCTCACAATGCTCTCTTGTCACAAAAACATTTCCCCATCTGACATGGAATCCTTTCTTGGAAGATTTCCACAACAATAGCTTAAGAAATCTCCTTGGTAACACCTTCCAGATGTCCCCAAGATCTTGGTTTTGTTTCATGGCCAAAATCCAATGCCCCAGAGGTCTTGCAATACAGTACATCCATGTTGTGCAAGAATATTCTTCAAAGTATAATGCACTTTTAAAAATTGTTTTATTGATCTCAATCCAAGTAAGTATCAAATGTATTATTTTCAAAGGGAATTGATATGGTGCAAGAGCACAAATTTTTCCTGTTTGATAATAAAAGCACCTACACTGTATAAATGTGATGTCTATCTATCAAATTAAGCTAAATGTAAATGTACATGGTATTTAATATAACCCAAACTTCAACCAATATGAACCTGATTATGTCTTCAACTTTGTTTCCCGGTACATGTACATTTCTGTAATATTGACCACACTATTAAAAAGGGTTTCCTTACTTTATATGTAAATTAACCCACGTGTATGTTTAAATCTTTGAAACTTTTTTGACTGATAACAATTGTAGAAGAAAAACATCTGCATGGTTTAATTTTCATTGAAACAATGCCTTTAATTTTTGAGTGGGATGAGTTGAAAAAGAATCTAACATTTTCACATTATTTAGATTTAATAAGCAAAAAATCTACACTCATTTGCGTTTCCCACAAGTAACGTTTTCTTGAAAGACAATGACTTCGATTGTGAGTGGGACAACTTTAAAAAACAAATGAAAATTTTCAAGAAGCTAAAAGACTGCCTTCTTACGTGCTTCTTATAGCTCTTATTATCTTGGAAACAATGACTTCAAATATATTACAAGTGGGATTGATTAAAAACCAAACAATGTTTGGCATGTGAATTATAATATGTCAGGATAATGTCAATTATCATTAAATATGCTTCCAAAATGGGGACAATAGCTCAATAATAACACACATGGTTTTCTTGGCAGAGAGATGGAGCCAATTTGGACAATTATGGTACTGATGATGTACAGGCATGAATGGATCTGACGTTGCACTGGGTACATCCAATGTACATGTACATGTACACGTAGGGCAGAAGCCTTGCCAAGAAAATGTTTTAAACACGACGTCAAGAAAGTATTAGGATGGAGGCGGACAACATCTAGTTTAGCTCAGTTTATGTATTGGGAGAACAAAAACATCTTTTGCAGTGCTTTGGTATTATAATGATATGAATCATAATAATCATAATAAAAATACACACCACTATAAACAGTACTCGATCTTGCTACTTATTCTATGAGTAGTGGAGCAGAAGTTAAGAGTGCTCAACTAACAAACTGATTTATTTCAAAATCCATTCAATTTTTGACCCTTAGCCTAAGGACTTGTCAACAGTTGTTAATATTAACAGATAGTTTAACTTTAACATTTAACTTTTGTTCAAGTTTCTAGAGAGTATTATGAAATAATTGATGGAAGAAAAAAAAAAGCAAAGCAAATGTGTTCATAAATAGATTCAAAATTCTTTTCCTTTAATGATTTAGGAAATGAAATATACAACCACATTGTAAAACAGAAACAGAATGTAATAGCAGTCGGCAAAACACATGGAAAATAAATAAAAACATTTTTCAACAACTGTTTCCAAATATCTAGGGGAGCTTTGTTTTGCTATTGACAAAATGACAAATCTAAATGGCAGATATCCCTCTGAATGTTTCCTGAATGTTCTACTCCAGGGTAATAGTCCGGCATCCCAGAAGATTTATTCAAGCGAAAAGCGCCGGAACAACTGACCCCATAGGGGGTTGGGATGGACCCTGGGCCTCACAAAAATGAATTGCTGCCGGGTCTGAGCTGTGGCCTTCCCGCCAAAATCACACATTTTGTGACGTCACTACCGGAAGTCACTTATGAGATAATGTACAGGGAGGTGCACTTGACACTATCACACAAAACGTGTCCCCAACATATTTTTAGGGCTTCATTTTTTATTTTATTTTTTGAGTTTGATTAACCGACAGTATACGATGCACCACAACGAGTTTTCCTGGCATTTTCGTCCCTGAGATCGATGATAGCGACGTTAACATCGCGGAGCGACGTCGTCGATTTGCGACCAATTTGTCTGTTTTTTTTTACTCGTTTTCGGTTTCAAATTTTGAAGTTTTGTTTATATTGTGTTTAAAATATCCGATTGCTCTGAAACTTTGCCAACGTCTAAAGCACGTCCTCCGCCTTCTGGAACATATTTGGTTTTATAAGTTACATTATTTTTATCCTATTTTTGGGCCATTTAAGTAACATGGTTTTAAGGAAAATCGGTCAAAAAAGAGAGTTTTTGAGGGTGAATATTTCGAGCCTTATAATACACGTGTTGTATGGGGATTAATACCGAACTCATTATATTTACTCACAACACATACTCTTATTCCCCTTGTTCCACTATTGTCTCCCTATCATATGCCCCCACACCCATCACCCCACATATCACCCACACCACACACACACACACACCACACACACACACGCAAACACACACGCACGCACACACACTCCTCTGCCATCTCTCCTTCTTACATCGTCTCAAAGTACTTAATTTTGCGTTATAAATCCTTCGTGACTTCCAATCCCTCTCTTTGTCACAAATTTCTCGCCCCTTTCCCTTTCCTCTCTTTGTCTTTCCTCTCTCTCTCTCTCTACACTCTCTTTTGTCTTTCCTCTCTTATCTACACCTCTCTCTGTCTTTCTTCTCCTTTCTCCTTATCTTTCTATTTCACTCCCGTTACACTTCTCTAACAACTTTTTTTACTACTATCTCCCATTCCCCTTTTCATTATGCATAAGGATTAAATCTACATATATCAATCAAGTCTTCGTTATATTGATATATTAATTTTGTTTTGTTTTTTTACTTGGGGTGTTTTACGTTGTCAACATTAGTGTCATATCAAAGGTGTATATAAACAAAGATTATTTAGCAACTATTTAGGAGAAAGTGAAGATTCAGCGGAGAAGAAGGGTGTCAGGTGTTCCTTCAATTTCATCTTAAAACTTCATTCGAACACCGGCTGTAATGGAGTTGCTCCTTAATCATTTGAAGACAGTGCACTAAGTCACGATTTACTCACAGGGATATCATTTCTCAGCCCATCAGCGTTCCGTGACAGATTTGCAGAAAAAGAAACGGGTAGGCATATAAATGGTCATTACTGACCTGATCTGAAGGTAATTTCATTCAGGTATTACAAGCGCCAACCTTTGAATATAACTGGCTACGGGACATTTTCACTAATAGATGTTGCTTTTGGGGGGAATCTCTGCGATCCTCGTGACTGGATCAGCAATATCCCTAACTTACCTGGGCTATTCGTTGAGGTCAAAGTCCTGGGGGGGGGCCATTATGGCCCCCCTAAGATCTCGGCCGCGGATGCGCGCGATTGCGACGAAAAATTGCAATGAAGGTAGAGAATGACATAATCTACGCGGTTGTATAGGTAAATTACACGAAATTCATATATTTTATTTTATATGAATTAATTATGCTAATTATTCATGAAATCATACTTTTTGCTCTAATTCACTAAAAAAGCTCATAGAAAGCTGATTTTTGGGGAAATTCTTTATGTCATTCCTAGTATTGTACAAGAAAAAAAATTCCTGTACCAAAATCGATTTCTTATGTATTTTATTGTTTTTTAAATTTCTTATGTATTCTTTGTTTTTTGACGTTTTTATTTTTATTGTTTTTTTCGACACAATTCATCCGTAGACATTATTTTTCGGCCATAAATAGCATCAAATTAAATGACTCTTGTCAATAAAATTAAAAATAATCACTCATTTATGAATTCTAGCTGAAAACACATTTTGTATTGACTTTGTACATGAATCAACGTTTTTGAGCCGTTTTTGGTCTGACGAAAATTTTGAAAATCGTGTAACGTCGTAACGTATACCCGATTTCAGCGAAAATAGTTTAAAAGATGCGCAAAGACTTGAAAGTAAAAAGTCAGCGAGTGGCGCGATCAAAAAATTTTGCACTGCAGATATTTTCGCGAAAAATGTCGAGGGGGGGGCCATAATGGCCCCCCCAGGTAAGTTAGGATATAGCATCTCTCACCGAGGCTATAGTGTCCTGATCGAAGGATCAACTTGCCTGAGTTTCACGAAAATGCAAGTTCTACAACTGATTTCCTACAACTCCAGCGTACGACACTTCCATATTCTAACTGACAATGCTGTATTGAATGATCCGCCAATGAGGTACGAATTTTCTTCGGTCAGGAGACCTTTACCGAAAATAATAGAAGCACAGCTACAGAATCTTGTGTCGTATACTGTGTCAAGATACATTAATTACGTGATCTACAGTAAACCAACGAATATGATATAGATTGTTTTCCCCTTAGGAAACCCGATTCTTTGTTTGGAATCTGCAAAATAAGAAGGCAATTCCTCTTTCTCCAACGAGATCTAGGACATGGATACCAAAGAACGAGATATTCTTGAGGCAGGATGTACGACTAATTCTATTCTAGAACTTGAGTTGACGTTATAAGGCAGAGCAATTGTCACTAATTTCCCTTTGTGCTTTGAGAAAATGGGTTTTCACTCTCTCATAACGAAATGTGTACCACCACTGCTTCTTGTCAGTCTTGACCTGGAGCAGAATAAGTGAACAAGCTGACGTAAAAGGGTGCTTTCAAGAGCTAGAGTCTATGTAAGTACTATACCAGCCTGCACTACCAGGCCGGCTAACTGCCGAGACGCTAGCACGAATCCTCGAGTTATCCCTGTATACTGGTTACGCATTCAGTTTTCGCTTGCGTCTGTGCCAAGTTAGCAACTACTCCTAGTATCAGATTTCATTAATGCCTGGGTACGTCTTGTGTGTATACAAACTTCCTGCGTTAGGTCCCCAAAGGATAAGGACTGCTGGCGGCCAAAACTCTGCAGTTCGAAAGCATAACCATCAGCACTTATTTCTTAAGCTATAATTGAATTCCTGCAGACAAGATTGAGTCAGATGGCACTCATTTTTATTCAGACTTTTCAGGGTATTGTCCATCCTGATCGTGATCAGACCTGTTGAATTTACCTGACAAGGTATCTTAGAGTACTCGCTATGCTTATCTCGTCTTAGTCTAAGTCATACTCAAGAACTATGTGAAGACAAAGTGTATAGGAGTATCTTCTTTGCAAAAGCTCCTGCAGGCAAGAATGTTAATATTCTTCATCTCTCCATTTGTGGTCAACCAGACTTTAGCCCTTTGTGTTTAACAGAGTACACGTTGTCAATGGTATTTAGTAGATTTGATCATGGATTTGATGGTCATGATGGTATACCGTAGACATTTTTCATCATCTTCTTTTTCGATGGATGGAATCGAAAGCTTTCTTGACATCGACAAAGTCAGCACTGCAGGCATTTTGTACAGTTTTACCTCTTCATTGATCCAGGATTTGAGCAACCATGGTTCTACCTGTAAATCCGTTCTAATTGATTCTCAGCTCGGGACCAATAGCTTCCCTTATCCGGCTGAGTGTCATTAGCAATTAATAACTGGATTTGATGC
>CALNVZ010001721.1:25909999-25924063 GCA_940671915.1 Paracentrotus lividus | reverse complement strand
CCAAAAAAAAAAAAGAAGAAGAAAAAAAAGAAAACAAACAAACATTAAAATCATACAGAAATCTAAAAAAATTTACCATGCATTCAAACCAACAAGTTTTCATTATGGCCCCAGGCAAATATTTCTTCCCTTCACCCCTCTCTCTCTTTCTGTTGCTCTCTCTCTTTCTCTCTCTTTCTTTCTCTCTCTCTCTTTCTCTCTCTTTCTTTCTCTCTCTCTCTCTCTCCGGCTCTCTTTCCATTCACTTTCTCTACTGAGTTTGACCACTCTCTTGAGATCTCTGCAACTGAAATTCATTCATTTACTCTCGTCTAACCTCTTCAAAAGTAGGTCACTATAAAGCAAAGCAACGTGATAGTATGGTCACGTGAATGAATACATGTGTTTGATACCTAAACTGGAATGACAAATGAAATATTGTCACAGTTTGCACTTTAAATGGAAGTACATGTACATGTACAGTACTTATCCATACTTTCTTTGAAATGACGCACAATTCGGTACGTAGGCTTTTTTGTCTCACATTTTCTTTATATGATCTTACAAAAGTTTGAGGTGTCATGGATTAAAATCATAACTTAACAAACCCAGTGACCATTCAAAGTGGTGAAAACCTAATTATTCAATAAATTAAAGGGAAACAATGTTTTTTCTAGAGTACTCATTATTTCATTCATCCATTTGGAATAGAAAACCTAGTTTGAACACCAGTACTTCACCTGTGTAAATACTTTTAAAATACACAATAATCTGAATTTTAACCTTAATCCCTGATAAATTGCTCACCACAAAGTACTTTTTCTAAATCTCATTTTTTAAAAAAAGGAGGGCAGGGCTGAAAGTAATACATCTGGAAGCAAGGCTAGGTGTAAATGATTGTAGTTCACATTGCCTTAATTTGTTTTCCTTATTCGATCCTCACTTCAGCTGTTAAAATGAAGCTATAAAAACATTATTACAGCGATTCCACACATACACAACGTTCCTGGAATTCTCGTAGGTCAATTCACTCAACATTACAGAAATATTGTTTTGCTACGATAGGGCTACCAACCAAGTACGTACGTACGTGTCAAATTTATGAATGAAACTACTTTTGTCCATAGTTTATTTTTGTTGCCCCCTAGACACTGGGCAAGCACTTACATGTTTAGCCCTGCAGTAATGATCATTTTATATTACAGGTATCAGAGCTGAAATTGGAAGAGCTCCCATAGAGAAAATCTAAAATAAGCCAACGATAAGCTGAAAATCGAAACCCCAAAAAAGTTGAAATCTTGCTAATGCTATTAAAAGGGCTTTCTCCGGTTTTGGTCAAATGAAATTGGAAAAAAGAATTGGTAATACACTACGTACATGTCTATATCATTAAATATTCTATGAAAAAAACATTTTCCCCCCGTAATAACTTCATTGCAAATATGACGCTCTACAAAAATGTTAACTTATAATGAAACATATATTGAACCAAATCGTTATACCGATAATGTTCAGCCCTATAGTCTCCAGCATGAAGTTGTCTCAGAGCAATTCCTTGGCTCGGGGCATTGGTGTGAACGTCTCCTCATCTTAGAGCACTGGTGATGACAGACCCTATCCCATCCCTTAGGCCCCCAGTAGCTAGTTCACGATGGGTGCCTAGGGGGTTAACCTACATTCATCGCACCTGACTCCTTTCCCACATCAACAGGTGCGTCTACTTGTTTACAAATCTCCTAATACCTCAGAAACATTCTTCATTTAATTGAACATTTTCTCTTCTTCTTCTGCTAGCCTACATTCACTTCCATCCCATGTGTACACATGTCCAGGTTCATGAAACTGTAGGCAGTGCTTCACTAGTTCGAGTTATAATAAATAGCAGTCCTTCACTAGTTCAAGTTTTAGTAAACAGCGCGCTATAAAGAGGTAGTTAAAAAAAAAACTAAAACAAGTTAAAGCACAAAGCTGATTCTGCATCAGCTTGATTGTCAGCTTTACGCTCTGATATACAAGTAAGCCCAATCTGTGTACAAGTATTATGGGATTGGTCTTTCAATCTAAGTTTCAGGTTAAAGCAGCACTGCCAAATTTCTTGTGCTATTTTGGACCAAAACCTAAAAACTAGCTAAAGTTTGGAAATAAGCCAAAAAAGTTTTCGGGCAAGATCTTGCCCAATTTTTAGCACTCTGTACAAACATAGAATTTAGAAAGAGCATAATATTCTCTGATTGGGCTAATTCATCTGATCAGAAACAGCGCATCATTCGTTAACTCCTATCTAGTGAAGCACCATCTTGCGTTGTTTTTAGTCGTCCGGTTTAGTAGGTTTGAAGGTCTGAAATTGATTTATCATTCTGCACTTTTGCTTGTCCTGCGTGTTTCCCTCGTTTCATCTCTCACGCTTATTACCGACCCAAAAGCCCAGTGCAACACCCCCAAGATCCCACAGCACATTGCAACGAATGCCAAGTTTCATTTCAATGCCATTCCATCAAAAACAAATGAAAATCATTTTCAGAATTATTCTCATTTCATAACATGCCTCATCCCCCCCCCCCCCTTGAACTATATTTTTACCAAAGTGATCAAACATATTAAAACCTGAACAGGTTGGATTTAAGTTGCAGGAAAATTCAACTCTATAAAAGCAAATTTGCTGAAAACAAGTAATATGCTAAACGGTAAAGTTGGGTCTTGAGATACATATGTAATCTTTCTATTTATATTGATAGTGTTTATTTATGTAAAAGTATTGAAATACAAGAACACGGAGGGTTGAATATAGTTTGTTCAGTAACTCCAGGACTCCAGGACAATGTCCAAGATCATCAACAGCCTGTTAATGAATTACAATTTAAAAAGGCAACTTCAGTGGCACTAAAACATGTTGATCGGATGGATGTTGAAAAAAGTTATTCTCAAGTGCTTGTTTACTGGAGACAGATGAGCAGAATAACCTCAGTAAAACTACAATAAACAGGCAATCTTATTTGTCAGTTCAATTTTATACTGTCAAGTCCAATATTACTTTGATCACCTGTGAATTGAGCCCCTGTGGACTAGTAGGTAGATAGGCTTAGTCTCCAATCACAGACCCTTGTTCTTTACATTGCACACAAATGGCTATGAATTGTAGTGCAGCATCCCAAAGGCTAGTGGATGTAACTGCTCTATAGCAACTACATATGACACAGCCAGTGGAAAGCTAGTCTTCACTCAAGACAGAAAAGAGAGAATTTAAAAAATGGAGGGAGGGGTAGGCCTACATTTTAAAGCCTGAATCAATTTGATGCATTAAACAATGGAGATAGAAAAAGCAATTTCAGGGGTGTTTATTTTCTAGGGCTATTTTTATGGGGGGGGGGGGGGGGGGTGCAAAAAGTCCCGATCCCTCAAGCATTTCCCCCACTGAGACAAAGCACAATTTCGTAAAAGTGTTGACACAAGTCTAGATAGGAGACTAGTCTTTAAGGTCACATACCTACCTGTCTGGCCGTCTCTGAAGTGACATCACATTGTCAAAGTGACGGCAGACTCTAACAAGTCCATTGTGCTGCCGTCATATCAGAGAATGTCAACAGGGGACTTGACATTCAAAGCAGCAAGAACAAATTAACCAGGCCATATATTGACTGCTTTGAGGGGCATACAGGCGTAGCTGTTTCTCTATAAATTTTTCTTACAAAATGCATCTGATGCTGCAGTCACACAGACATTTACGTTGAGTTACGCCTGGTTGCGTCCAAAAATCATTTTCTTTACTGCGGATCCCCACGGATGGCTTTCCATCAAGGTCAGCAGTGGAAATAGTGATAATTTTGTTCATCCAATAAAACAAATAACTACATTAAAAAATGGTATAAATAGAAGATGAAATAAAATTAAAACAAAAATAACTACATTAAAAAATGGTATAAATAGAAGATGAAATAAAATTAAAACAACAAAAAACGTAACTATACATACATGTAGCATTAGCTGTTTCTGAGTTCAACATACATGTAGGTCTACATGTCACAAGAAAATGTATTTCATGCCATACATGTCATGGTCAGAAGGAGACAATGGGAGACAATCAGAAAAATGAGAAATAAAGGGGAAAATATGAAAGACTCTGTTCAAACCAAATGGAGAGTTGTCCAAAAATTAGCAATTTTTAGGCAATTTTGACAATCTGAGGATCCCCAGAAAGTGAGACTTTTCAAACTTCCATAAATTTCTCAACCGATTTTGATGAAGCTTTTAAATTCTCCTCTCAATTTGCTCTATCGTACATTATTTTGTATAAGATTGATTATAACCTTAGGTTTTGGTTTCCTTTAACTGAAATATCCCCATATCTGGCGGCTCTTGACAAATGATTTCCAGGTAACATTCATGTTTAGTGTATGTGTACATAGTTTAACAGGACCTGTGACCTTTGATTGAATAGCACCATTCCTTTATGCTATCTTTATTCTTTTCTTTTTTATCTCTCTAGATGACAATGCACATTTGATAACATGGTTAAATGGACAAATAAGGTCACAATCACCGATCATGAAGCTTATCATGTATCAGTGACAATGCATGCATGGTGATAACATAGGTTGTTGAAGGTTGGATCACATTCTGTATGCTTGCACTTGCAAGTGAACATAACGTTGAGGCATTTCAAATAAAGTTTGTACGTTGTACCACATAAAGACTGTATCTCACTGGCCATGGGACGAGTCTTTGGAGATGTATCTCCTAATGATAAGCTAGGTTTCAAGTTTACTTTTCTATGCTGATTCATGCAATTGTCAGTTCAGAAGTCACACCTATGTAAAATTTAGTTGAAAAAATTGCTTGAATGCTTTTCAGGGTTTATTCCTTTAAATTGTTAGTTTTGGATAGATAATTGCATAAATTTATCTCCAACATGTAGCAATGTATATATAAATAATGATATCTATTTAATAGTAAATGTGCATTAAATTATTACCGTATTTTGCAAGGGGGGGGAATAAATACCTCAAGTGGGTACCTTACGTCCAACATGCCCATCAAATACCAGTATTGCCAGGCATGATTCTTTAGGTGTCTCATTTTGAAGTTTTTTTTTCTCTCTAGAATCGATACAGTCCTTTCTATTTCTTTTCAATTTTTAACAATCAGGGGGGAATCATTGTAATGGGGCACAATTGTTGGTTTTTGGTACCCTTTAAAGATCTTCAACCACGAGGTGTGACACTGATAAACACATCCATCATACCATCAGATCACCCATCCATCCATCACCTAGTCAATTACCCCTGACATACGACATACCGCTGGGATACCTGGCTCTGTCTTGTGAGCGACAGATGAAAGGCCAAAGTGTCATGTCGCACAGACTGGTCCCCAAGCCATAGGAGACTGCGTCTTCCGAAGAAGTCACGGCCGAACCAAGCCTACAGGTCCTTTCCTATTTATGACGAGGGTAAAGAGGGAGAGAGTGTATTAAGTAGAGTTTTTACAAATGCTACCAAAGTCAACATATAATGTAAGCCTGTATAACTTTCCTGTCCATTTACATGTATAAGGAAATATCTCAGCCAGATTTTTAATTTCTTTTATTTTCAAAGAGAGAAGAGAGAAGAGAGAGGGGCGGGGGGGGGAGGGAGGGGGAGGGAGGGGAGGAGAGAATAAGGGAGAGAGAGAAGTAAAGAAAATGACAAAATAGAACATTAACAAAAACACACAGCCACAAAGACCTTCAAATCCTCTCTGATAACTTATGACACAAGGGATCAATAGATCAGTCTATGTAATGAAATTAGAATCTAGTAAATTCAAACCTGTAGGTCCTAAATAATAGAAAGACTAAAAGGGAGCATTAACAATTTAAATGAATAACTATGGAAGGAAAATACAGTATCATGCCCTGTCTTTCTCTACAAATTGTCTTCTGTTTTTATAAGCACGGTTGACTATAATTTCTAAACAGGTACAGCTGTTTCAAATCAGTGGATAAATAACGTGAAAATAACATATTTCTTATCATAATCATCATCATCATCAATACCATCATCACCATCTTCATCAAGACCAAGACATCCCCCCCCCCTCCTTGCCATCAAGACACAAGACACTTGTAACCAACCCTTCACCACCAATATCAAACACCAAAATAACCATGACCACCATGATCCACACATGATCAGCTGTCTTGCCACCTCAACCACCTTCATCCTCAAGACCATCAAATTGCCCCAACAAACATCATTAATTATTGTGACTACATGTACAACCACCACCACCATTATCCTCATAAACACCACCGCCATCATCATATGAACACCTTCAACGTCTTTGTGACTACCACCACCACATCCATGACACTGTCAATCAAGGTACTATCAGATAATTCGTTTTTCAGTTTTGGAAACGAAAAAAGCAAAAACGGAACATTAGATGGATTCACACCTGCCCGATCTGGAAAAGTTCCCGTAATCTCTGATCGGGTATTCTTTCCCCGATAACAAACTACGTGTAATTTTGCAAGTGTGAAACTAAACTACGCGTAATATTCCCGATGATAAATTCCTGTTAATTAGTAGGTACTTCGTCGAAACTACGCGTAGTTTCGCCAAGGTCGTGGGAACTTTTGTAGTGTGAACATAAATTACGGAAACTTTCTATTCCCCCTTTCTATTTCTTATGTATTTCTTTATTTTTCCTTCTTTCTCCTCTTCCTTATGGTCATATTCAAACGTGAGTGACACGACTTTTGGACTGATAGAAGGGCGCATATCTTTGCACTTGTAGGTTATAACTTGATCATGACTACCATATTATGTATAATGCAGGAGGGGCATGTGTCATGACCACTTGGATTTGAATTTTACAATTGGTCCTGGAAATTATGATTAAAAAACGATGCGTGAGTGACACGACGAAAAAAAGACATGGGTTTCTAACCATCATTGGTTATGGTTGAATTTCTGGCCTAGTATATCTTTAAGGGTACCATAAGTGCTGGTATATCTACATGAATAGTGTACCTCTCTGAAACTTATTGTCCTTATCAATCGTTTCCTCTCTGTGGAAAATGGTCCACCTCTATGTGTCGTGAGTGACACGACATCCAAAACGTGAGTGACACGACCAGTGCCTTAAATTCAACAATTCGAGTAAATAACGAGATCGAAATTACTTGTGTGTACATGCCATGTTAGAGTAGTCCATGAAAATTACTTTAGGCAAAAAAAATCTGAAAAAAGTGACTAGATATAAGAATAAGAGGCATTTAAAGCACCATAGTCCCATATGTGCAAATTCTTGTTTCATCAATTATTCAGCGTAAGAAAACGGGATCACAATATGTTTGAACTTAGATAATTGGTTGTATTGTAAAGAAGCTTTTGTGCTGATTTCAGATCCTAATTTGCATTTTCAAAGGTACAGCGCCACATTAAAATTTCAGCTAAATGTCCCACTTAGTTTGAATATGACCTTATGTATTTCTTTATATTTCCTTCTTTCTTCACTTTCCTTATGTATTTCTTTGTTTTCTTTCTTTCTTTCTTCTCTTTCCTTATGTATTTCTTTGTTTTTCCTTGCTCTTTCTCTTTCCTTATAAATGTATTTCTTTGTTTTTTCCTATTTCTTCCCTTGTTTATAACTTCAGGTATTTTCCCTGGAAAAAGACAGTTCAGGCAGGTGTGAGCACAAAACACAATTTACAGGTATTTTGGTGATTGAAACAGTTCTCGTAAATTACGAGAATATTTTTCCTGATCGGGTAGGTGTGAATCCACCTATTGAGCAAAAACTGATTCTGGTTTGGTGAAAAATAACAGAAAAGCAGTCGTCCATCAATAATTCCTATCAGAAATGAAATATGTAAAATCAAACAATTGAAAAAACGTTCTTAAAAATATTGTTTTTTCTATTTTGTTGTTAAAATTAAGAAAATTAAACAATTAATTAGCAATCATAATTCCTTTTGTTTAGACAAAACAGAATATTGAACCACCTCTTCTGATTTCTTTTTTTCATTTTAACATTTTTGTTTTGACAAAACAGACTATAGAACACCTCTTCTGATTTCCTTTTTTCATTATAAGGTTTTTGCTTTGACAAAGCAGAATATTGAAGACTGCCCTCTACGCTAGTTTTTCCTCCTTGGGTGGAGCCAGAACAAAGACACTCCAAAGGGAACTTGTATACCGGGCAATGTAACGCTCTAAATTCACTATGTATTTAACATGTACAGCTAATGAACAGCTCATTTTAAGTATAGGAATGTGCGTCCCTTGCGCCCTGCCTGGATCCACTACTGCAGACCTATCAAAAGTCCAGGGGGTGCTGTGCAGTTACCAGGGGAATTACATGGGAGCCCCAAATCGAAATGGCACACTCCCCAAAATTTTTCCTACATCGCGCCAGAAGAGCAAAAACGTACATCAATTTTATTTTTCATGTCACGTTGGTCGAGCGATAAGGGGGGGGGGGGTAGGCATGACTTTTGTGGGGCCATCGGGCATCCAAAAGATCATCACCCATAGAGGTAGGGGAAAGACATTACTGTGGTTGGTCATCAATCATGCATCTTAATAAGGAAAACAAAATACCAAGGGGGAGGCCCCAAAATAGGCACTTTTTTCATAAATTTTTGATATGGGGGGCGCTCCCGTTCGACCCCCCCCCCCTTTAATCTTTTGGCAAACGTGACGTGTAAAAAATTGATGTAGCTTTTTGCTCGCTCGGAGTTGGCGTGATGTATGGAAAGAAATTGGGTCTGCCAAATCTGAAACCACTTTGGCCCCCTTCGCCACTGCCCCCCCCCCCAAAAAAAAGAGGAGTTTTGACAGGTCTGCAGTAGCGGATCTAGGTAGGGGCACAAGGGACGCACATTCCTATACTTTGAAAAGCCGCTCACTAGCTGTACATGTTAAATACATAATGAATTCAGAGTGTTCATTGCCCGGTAATATACAAGTGTCCTTTCTGTCCTTTCTTCCCTTTGGAGTGTCTTTGTTCTGGCTCCGCCCATTGTGGAAAAACTAACGTAGAGGGCAGTCTTCAATATTCTGTTTTGTCAAAACAAAAACGGTAAAATGAAAAAAGGAAATTAAAAAAATTAGAAGGTGTTCAAATATTCTCTTTTGTCAAAACAAAAAACTTAAAATTGATTGCAAATAAGTGTTTAATTTTCTTAATTTTAACAACTATTAGAAAAAACAATATTTTAAGAAAACGGTAAGACAAAAAACAAAAGGGTTTGTTTTTTCAATTGTTTGATTTTACATTATTCATTTCTGATAGGAATTATTGATGGACGACTGCTTTTCTGTTACTTTTCACCAAATCAGAATCATTTTTTTCTCCATATTCCTTTTTTTACATTTTCTGTTTCCAAAACAGAAAAACGAATAGTACCTTGATTACTGTCATTCCAATGATCATCCCCAACCAACCAGATCGCATGACCACCCCCAACATCAAGACTACCACCACCATCGCCATCACCATCACCATCGTTAACATCATAACCACCACCACCACCACCACCACCACAATGGCCACCACAAGCATCACTTCATCATCATTCTCCACTGGTTTCCTACCTGCCAGTAGATGAAGCTCCATGGCCCTCTGATTGCCCCCATCACCTTCACGACATCATCCCGACTGCTTGCATCTCCCAAGAGTCGAGACAGAACCAACGTGTCATTCTCATCATTCACCTATAAGACAATATTCATGAAAACAATTGAAGCCTTAGAAATACCAGGGAGTAAACTATCTACAGTCTAAATACAATACACAGAACACATCGGATGTCAATACAAATTATATGCACTTATTTTTAAGTTTTCCTCTTTTATAGCATTTACATTGTATCTACATGTCCAAGCATTTTTCTTTGAAAAGGAAAAGAAAAGAAAAATAGTCATGTAGCATTACCTTAATACCATCAAAGATCTCCCCGTTCCACAATAAGATGTTCCCCTGCTCATCTTTGACGGGTTGTTGCGTTGGGTTGCCACGCAGATGAAGAACCTGCCCAAAGAAAGACCCATACACTGATTGCCTTCCACAATGCAAAGGGTGCTTCGTCTCACCAGAACTTCTGACTATAGGTTCTTTCTCATCCTCTAGCAAATTTACTTGTTCCTTTGTAGACTTTATCCTGGTGTTGTGATCATTGAGCAAACAGTTTGGGCCGTCAGTCCATCTTTCTTGTGAGCCATGCTTCTTGGCCCACACTTCAATGTTCGTCTTAGTTTTGCTAACATCAGGATCACTTTGATCTAACGAGTCTAGCTTCAAATGATTCTCGCAATTTCTGCCATTTTGTCTATCATCATCATCATCAGATTGTTCTGCTTTTGAAATGCATCCTTCTTTGAGAGACTTCTGGAGACAAAGCACTAGATTTTCAATTGCTGCCGACAAATCAGGTCCTCTTTTCTTCAAATTGGATAGTAACTGCCCAAAAAACAAAATAAACAGGAAAGAAAGTTCAGCTATGCTGGGTATATCATGACACATCTTTTCCATACCGCGCAAAGCATTTTCCCACAAGTTTGAACTCACACTAATAATATCGTGCATGCTTTCACAGAAGCCTACAATTTATACTCATTGGAATTAAAAGTGGCATATCTGGGCTTTGAACAAAACCAGCACTTTCTACTCCCATTAAAATGAAAACAGACAACTATGTAAGGCAGTTTTCCTCATCCAGATTTCAAACATTTGCATGTGTTCAGGACAAGATTTAATTATTTCACAAGGTAATTTGGCTATGTCCATGAGCACCTCCTTATATCAGGAGTGGACTGTAGTGTATACACTAGTTTTAACCACACCAAGACGTACATGTAAGAAAAAATATATCCTTCAGACCGTAAATCGGATGAAGTGCGACTTCAAAATTGAGGCAGCTGTATAGGGTATATTTCTTCAAATTTAAGCATAAGAAATGTTCACAATACCTTTGAATGAAGTGATGTGCTAGCCTGTGATGACGTTGATAAGATACAGCATATCCCGCACATATTTCCTCCTTTTATACTCGATGACCATAATGTGCAGACCTGTAAAGAGTACATTTACTAGGGTCAGTCCATGTCAAATCAATGGAATGTGTTATGTCTACATGTAATTCCTTAGACTACATTGTTTTTACCATGCAGTAAAAAAAATATTGGAAATATGTTTAGAAATAGGACATGGCAATAAGCCGAATCTGCAAAATATTGATAGAACTTTAGAGGTAAAATTTTTACAACATACAAGCCATCCAACTCTATACAAGCATTGCATTTTTATTTATTTATTTATTTTATTTTTTTATTTATTTATTTTTTATTTATTTATTTTTTATTATTATTATTATTATTATTATTATATAGTTATTTTTTTTATTTTTTTTGGGGGGGGGGGGGGACTCAAGCATACTCATAGATATGTAATTAGGTTTGTATCATGAAATAAAATATAATTTTGAATTTAGTGATACATTTCCCATACTGCACTTTTCCTGTAAATTTGCCAAGTAATGTATACATTTGTATGTATGTAAAATGTAATTATTTTGAATGCATTTATTAAAAAAAAAGCACATACAGAACCATTTCTATACCATGCTGTGTTGAATATGGCTGCATGCAACCCACTTGGTTGCTGAGGAAACTTCTCAAGAATCATAAGCAAAACCATTCATAAACCTACCTCAAAATAAAGTAGGGTAATACAGCTCATATGTTTACATTATAATTCTTCAGATTAATTTTTAAAATTTTGTTAAGTCAAAGTGGAATTTCAGAACCTTTTTTTTGGAACAGGTCTCTTTGGTTTTGGGTGTTACACGTACAGTACAATCACTTTTGCATTCACCTTCCACCACGGTACAGCAGTTCCCAGAACAAGATCAATTTTGAATTGACCTTGTAATAGTTCGCAGTGTTTTACAAAAGTGATTTTGCCATCTACATGTTTACTTCACTATTCAAATCTTCAAAACTTAATTTTAGATTCTCGCGCCAATCAACAGTTACATGTAATACAAGTTCAGGGAATAATTTTAATTCACAAATTTGACTAGCAGTTTTGGTTGATGGGGAAGTACTTCTATCAAAGTATGTACAGTACTATGTAAAAAAAAGTTGGTACACAAAATAAATTTTGTTTAGCAATCATACAAAAATGCAGAGCAAATTGCTATGCCATACCAGGAAAATTATTCGCTGAAGTTACTAAAGTGTGAAAACGTTGTGAAGCCCCCATTTGTTCCCTTTGCAGAAATACTTGAGATATTTCACCATTTGTGAAGATCTGGTAACTAGTACTTCCTATGTATTTATATGGGGTTTTTTTCCCTTTTTTTTTTTCATTCTTTCAACTTCTTTTCTGTAATTTTGTATGTTTCCTTGTTTTTCTTGTTATATCTTCTAATCTGAAGTCTTCTTTGTTTTCTTCTCATTTCATCTTTTCTTAACTATTGATTCCTTGTTTTCTCCTTCAGTCATCTTCTCTTCAATCATTTCTTTATTTCCTTGTTTTCCTCCATCTTTCATATATTCTTTTCTCCTATCAGTCATGGATTTGTTTCCTTCTTTTATCCTCTCCTCTGTCTAATATGTATTTCTGTTTTCTTCATCTTTCTTTCATCTTCTCTTCTATCATGTCCTAATCTTATGCAGGCCACTAAGGCTTGGCCCCACTTTTTATCTCTTTTCTATTCTCTTCTACCTTTTTTTATATGACCAACTATTTCCATGTTTTTCTCCCTCTTTCAATTTCATCTAATTTTCTCTCATTTCTTATGCTTTTCTTTTTTTTCTTATCATCTTTTCTTTTAATATAATTTCTCATGTTGTTTTTCCACATTTAACTTTTTATCTAAGTTTTATTGAAATTATTCATGTTATTGCTCTTCTATCTAGCTCCCATTAATTTTGTATTTCTCTAGTTTATCTCACTTTCATCTTTTCTTATGTGAATTTTTTTTGCTTTGTTTCTTTCATTTTTGTTACACCGTCAGTAAACAGTTTGACAGACTTTGCCGTTTTTGTGACAACACAGTTCTCAGAACTCGGAATCGTGATCTTGGTCGTTTCTGTCAACTTTTGCTGACAGAAATTTTGGAAGGCAGACCTACCAAGTCTAACGCCCCCGGCGTGAGACTCATGCCTGAGCACCTCATCTCCCGCTCACCCGCCCAGCCCTCATAATCTCACGCCTCAGAAAAAAAAAACTGGAGAAACTATCAAAAACTATAAATTTGTTACCATTTTGGGGCAACAAAACTCTAAAAATCGGTAGTCTTGTCGCGCAACAAACACTGCGAGTGCGATGTTTTCATGCAGGCGATCGTTACATATGTAGCCTCCTTTGTGTACAAGTTAGTATGGCGCGCGCGCTCATATGGTAACGCCCACCGCGTGCGCCATTGCCATTGCTTCCAAAGACAATGCTGAAAATCTCGCGCCCAGCCACTCTCTGAACTTGGCATCTCTGGAAAGGCAACATGATGCGTAGAGCTTGAGCAGCACAATAGACATCAGCAGCACAATAAGACATCATTAGTAGTTGATTGACGTTCGGTACCAAAATCTAAAGCTGCCTACAATCACTCGAATCTAACTTAATCATTTAAAAAAAATGGCAGCACATTTGAACTAGAAAGGATCAGTACACAAATACCAACACATGGGACTACAATCAACAAAATTCAGTTCAATCAAAATCCATCTCATCATAATCATTAAAATATGTAGACCTACAATCATTCAACAGAAAACACTCCATTTAACTCATATTAGCAATCACAAATAAATATACATGATCAAAATGAGAAATAAAACTGGATACGAACACGTGGATTTGCCTCGTTTTACCAAAATTTATCAAAAAGCTGCTGACAGACGACAGTTTTTCTTGAAATTCATAAACGCCCTCTCCGTTTAATTATGGACAGTGGAGTTATGCACAGATATTTATCCGTACAAACAAAACTTTTATTTATTTTATTGTTTTGTTTTGTTTTGTTTTGTTTGATTGTTTTTTGTTTTTTTTAACGGACATACCCCTTCTCTCTCAGGCGTGAATTCAGGGGGGGGGGGG
>CALNVZ010001721.1:25870028-25909977 GCA_940671915.1 Paracentrotus lividus | reverse complement strand
AAAAAAAAATTACCCTCATTATTATGCGTGCTATTTTATTTTATTTTAAAAGGAGGGGAGGGCTTGGCACTTATTGTAATGTTTAACCCTCCCTACTGGGAGAAATTTTTATTACAGAATGGCTTTCCCCCTCCCCCCCAAAAAAAAAACAACAAAAACTTTCAGACAATAATGGTCGACCGGATTTTGACCTAGAAAATTTCGGGGTCCATATCAAACATGGATATCAAATGATCTGCAAAGCCACGTTTGCCACCCCTCTAGGCACGTAACTCGGATTTTTACGGGAGGGTTCGAAATCTGCAAAAGTGATCACAAGTACCTTTAATTTTTTTTCACGTCACGCTGGCGAGTAAAAAAGGTACATAATTTTTTCCACGTCCACGCTGGCCGCGCGATAAGCGGGGATGGAGGGGGGGGGGGTGTGTATTGTTTCAAAATTTTTCGGCCTCAAGAAGAGTACCATTACCTATAGAGGTAGGCTGAGGCCGTTCGATCGCCCAAATAAATAATACAAAAAAAAAAAAAAAAAAAATCCATTTAATCATTTGTTGCTCGCAGCGGGGGGGGGGGGGGCGTTCGAACCCCCGAACCCCCCCCCCCCCCCCTAGTTACGGGCTTGCCCTCCCCTTCCAAAAGTCCGAATCCGGTTTTGACGCACTTTTTAAAAATGTTAATCCACAGGTACCAGAATGAAAGAACTGTCAGGTAAGTTACCTTGCTTGACAAGACTAAAGTAAAATAGAACACGAAAATTTGAGAGGAAGAAAGACAGAATATTGGGCCTTGTCAGTCAACTGCAGTCTGTCCCGTAAGCAATACTAATAAATGACAACAACAACAACAACAACAACAACAAAATTGTTATACAGATGTTTTTGTGTGAGAGTAATGAATGAAGAATTAATTAACTTTTAGAAAATAAATTTCTTTATATTCTTTTGTCGAATTCGTTTATACGTTTCCCAATCGTATCTGTATAAAGGTCGGACTTGCTTCACTTAGGTAATGAAATGTTTTATTTTGATTATGTCATGTGAGAAAACGTTATGTCAGTGCATCTATTTAAGAACATTTAAGTACTATATTACCTGTGTTATCTTTAATCTGATGGTTGGTTTCACCTGACGGACAGCCAACTAAAAATAGAACATACATGCCAAAATTAGATTTTAAAAGAATGTATTATTTGACGAATTCGACCATGGCATAGATGAATATATCTCCTTATACACTCTGAACATTGTTGAAATATTTACCATACTCATTAGGGGTCGCCTACCATCACTAACAGGATTCTAAGCAGTGTGCAATATTCAATTTTATATTCTAAAAGGAAATAATTAGATACTAGTAGTTAGCTTTAAGAGAGGAAAGGCATCTCAGTCATATAAAAGAACAATTCATTGCAACAAAGTTACGTTCATTGACTAGTAGAAAAAAAAAAAGGAAAGACACAATAAAAGGTATTGGCCATAGGTCTATTTCCGACTTATATATCAGGAACCGAGTAAGACTAAAGATTTAATTTTTTGGTATTTATTATTATTTTATTATTATTTTTTTTTGCTTACAATATTAATGTCTAAGTAGGCTCCGCATTAAAGCCCCCCCACCAAAAAAAAAAAAAAGAGAGAAAAAAAAAAGAGAGAAAAGTTTTTAGGCCAGAATTCATGTCCCCGTCAATTATATAGAGTATACTTGTATATGTTGTTATAAGATTAGTTTCTGTTTCTTCGTGTGTTTTTGTTCGTTTGTTTTTGTTTTATTATTTATTTATAAACCTTTTTTAAATTATTATTTTTTCATTTTAAATTTCTTTATTTATTTATTTTAAATTTATTTATTTATAATCATTTTTTATTTATTAATTGATTTATTCTATTCATGTTATATTATTACTACTACATTATTATTATTATTACTATTATTATTATTATTTTTTATATTATTTTATATTATTATTATTATATTTTATTTTGTTTTTGTTTTGTTTTGTTTTGTTTTTTTTTTTTTTTTTTGGGGGGGGGTCACATATTATTAGTTAAATATAGAACATCGAATATGTCATCTCTCCTTTTAATGTGGTCAACCGACACTCCCGACTGACCTGCATCCTCTAGTCCATATAATGTTGCCCATACCTATATAGACTACGCGTCAATATTATACAGCTATTGATGACGGGTGTGTATGCATAAGAATAATATTTGTCAGTTTGAAAATATCTATATCACCCCTCTGTTGGACATCACATCCTGAAATTGATATATTGTCGAGTCTAGACATCTAGACTATCGTATAAGTTTGGTTCACAACCAGAGGTGTTTTTGCTAATGTCTTCTACTTCTACTTCTACGTCGGTTCTTGAACAGGTTCCATCGCTCAGGATATTACGTCAAAAAATAACCGCAACATAGCTCCTGCTGGCCTAATGAACTCTGTGTCGTCGCCAAGGGTTTTATGTGATAACCGACGCAGACGAGACCAGGGAGGTATCTCTGCACGACCAACACACGACGATTGTACCGATATCATTATCCATTCATGTGGTCAATGTCTCAGGAACTTTAGGGTGGTACCTCACATAGCGGAAACTACTCTGAAACCACTTTGAGACGGATTTGGATCTAACACTTTTTATCCGTACGCGGAGACGTCTCCGCGAAGTGAGATACCACCCCAACATGTATATCCACATCATCATCTGGACGGATTGGTCGAAATTAGACCAGTGTATGTCTGATACTTCAATTTCCGCAAAAGGGCTTGACTGCGAAAAATAATAATTTTTTTTTGGGGGGGGGGTGGGGTTGACGAATAACGAACTGACTGTAGCAAATCAAACAATATTCTCTTTTGACGTTGATTATGATAATGTATTTTTTTAGCGACTTTAAAGTTGATACAATATCAATGCCCATTTTAAGTGCTAGCGGCATACTTGGGGTACAATCTACCTTGTTTTACATGCGCTAATTTTCCTCGAAGTTAACGAGGGGGGGGGAGGGGTAATAACAATCCCCCCCCGTAAACTTCGAGGAAAATTAGCGCATGCACCAATAATTTGGAGTAATTTTCGATATCTCTCACCAGGTGCGTCAAAAACCTAATAAGTCGCTGACGCAGTTCTATGTCAGCCTACCTAATGAATATAATCACTGAGTGCAATTAATGAGAATATGCCCTTGTGTTATTACATTTATTCAGGATTGCGCAAATAAGACCGGTACAGTGTACTGGAGTTGTCAGAAATCAAAATCTGAGTCGATAAAAGGAGCACGTCATCGTGTCCTATTAAATCTTAAAATTCGAACTGAAATTGAAAGTATAGACATACATGACATATTCAATTGGCTAGTATTCTCGAATTTATTTAAATTAAAGGGGACCAATACCCAAGGAAATGATCATTTTATAAGAGAGCACAATCAGAGGAGCAATTTGAAAAAAGTTTCATCAAAATCGGTTATAAAATAAGAAAGTTATGGAGTTGGAAAGTTCTGTTTTACCTTCTAATGGGGATCCTCAAACTGGCAACATCGGCTTCAAAATGCGCGATTTTATGGACAACTCTCCATTGGTTTTGTACACAAATTTCAGATTTTCCCATTTTCTTTCAAAATACGTCTTACCTCCTTCTGAGCTCACATATGTTTGTGTGAAAATATATTTTCCATGACATATTTGAGCTCAGAAGTAAATAGACATATTTTCAAAAGAAAAACAGGGAAAATCTGAAAATTTGTGTACAAAACCAATGGAGAGTTGTCCATAAAATCGGCCATTTTGAAGCTGATGTTGCCAATTGAGGATCCCCATAGAAGGTAAAACGAGACTTTTCAAACTTCCATAACTCTCTTTTTATAACCGATTTGATGAAACTTTTTTTTAAATGCTTCTCTCATTATTCTCTTTCCTATGAAATGATTATTTCCTTGGGTATTGGTTTTCCTTTAAAGGAAATCGAAAAATTGACGTCCGAATTGATTGAAATTAAACTTTTGTTACATATTTAACTTGCACTGGGCATGTTGGGAGATGTAAGGCCGGGCCTTCATTTTTATTTTATTCTGTGACACAATTTGGATATTATGTGTGAACTTGCTGAGCAAGTCAATTGCTCATCGTCAGCCGTCGACTTTCACCCGTGTGCCGACACATTTTGGTACAATTGCGCCAATACGTCGGCGTCTGAGCAATACAAATGGTGGTCTCGTATCTCGTCACTGAACGTGACTTATTATCGTGCAACTCATTGAAAAAAAAAAAAAAATGACAATGTGTTTGTCGGGGGGGGGGGGGTCACCCGTAATCCTATCTCATTTTTGGTACAGAACAAACTAATTTGAAGGGGGGGGTAGGTTTATTATCATTATTATTTTTTTTTTTGTGGGGGGGGGGTCTACGATCAAAGACGTCACCATGTATTAACCATAGGGGTAAGGTGGGGGTCAATCGGCCCGCTCGTCTACTTTTTTTACTCTGTTTTTTTTTTTTGTTTTTTTTGCTAGGGGCCGACGGGCCGCCCCCCCCCTGTATCCGCGCCTGATAATAGAACTAAATAGATTAGACTGTATCTTTAAATGGGTTCTCGAATTGACCTATTTTTGACAGACTTTTGTTTCATCCGTTTCCCCCCCCCCCCCCAAAAAAAAAAAAAAAAAAAAAAAAAAAAAAAAATTATAATTTGTAAATAAAAAATATAATAATAAATAAAAATGAATAAAAAAAATAAAAAAAAAAAAAAAAAAAAAAAATCTTGAGGAGTGAAAACAACAGATCATTCTTGGAATGGCGTCTGAACATAATAGTTGGGGCAATTTATTCTTAACTTCTACTTTGACTAAAAAAGAGGAGAATGCGTGGGCAGTCGGCGGAGCTTGTGTAGACATCTCGCTTTGGCTTGCGGCAAGACGGGGGCACCGTCTGTGGGCACGACGAGGGTAAAGACATCCGAATAATACTCCGTCTGTTTCCGTGGATTGCAGAGATGTCAAGCGAGGCAACATTAGAACATGGTACGATGATGAAGATGCTGATGGGTGGGCTGGCTGTTATGGGTTGATGTCATTTGTTATCGTGGGGGTGACAAAGAGGGGAGCGACCTTTTCCATTTCCTTCTGGTTCTTGACGACACATTCAAGTGATAATAAGGAGTTTTCAATTTATGACAACGTGTCACCTGAACGAAACTGAGAGGTAAAGAATGGAAGCTTTTGACAAATAATTATAATGATAACGGTGGTTTCTTCACGTGTGACGCTCAAAGCTCTTTATAGGTCAACAGGCTGAATTGAGAACTTGAAATGCTTAGTCTCTGCTTACCAGCACGATGGCGTCATCACTAATGAGCTCTGTGGGGTTGTGGGGGAAACCCCTATTATTAGTATGATTTTTTTTTTGGTCAAAGGCTTCCATTCCTTACCTCTCAACCTCTCTCAGATTGCACGTCGACACAAATCGAAAAACCCCTATTACAGTACAACCAGCATAATGAATAACAGCCAGGGGACCGTGGAAACCCGGCAATAGGTGGGGGCTGCAGCCCCAAAACGGATACCAACTCGATCCTGCGGTTCCTTGCGTTTCAACGTGCAAATTCGGACGCAGGCCAGACGCACAGAGGTGTATAATTATCGACGCATGACCAGTTGTGACAATGACATTGCAAGTAACCCACCGTAAAGCCTATCTAACGACATGACTTCTTAATATCTCAAGTAGGCCTATCGCATCGTATTGACATTATGTATACCGCCAATGAGAATATAAATAAGTCATACTGTTCAAATAATATCATAGTGTTTTTGATAAGCAAAATAGACAGAGGTTTGTTTGCGAAAGGCTTCAAGTGGCACTTCTTCAGCCGCCAACCTCCCGTTTAAACCTGTATCACTAATAAAATAAATAATTCAAGGATTAATACTTGAATATCCCTTTACAGTGATATAAATTTCATAATCACCAGTGAAATATTTTTGAAATTTTGTTGATCGAACTTTGGTTTCCTCCTTTTTTTTCTTACATTACTCAACGGTGAACTGAAGGTTCTCTGGACCGTCGTGAGTTGTAACATGATGAAATTACCTGGATGGTAAGTTAGATACACAATGGGGTCCTATCCCACTGCATCATTTTTTATTTATTACTAAAACGTATGGAACTAACAACGAAACTTTTTTTCCTTATAATATTCTTCTTTTCCCATCTCTTTTCCTCTCGGACATCACTCTACTAGGTGTACCAGAAAAAAGGGAAACGCAAGTTTAATCATCAATAATTTCAAAAATATTACCACGGTGATGATAAAATGTATATGATTGGAAAGTGCAACTCATTACCATTTTAATGGTACCTCGCTCAGCTCACCAATGTCACGCATCACTAAACCCCATTGTTTTGAAAATGTCTTGCAAAATTGTGAGTGGTTCACTTTCACGCTCATTGAGATGGGTTGTTTCAATATGCCTAAAAAGGACTCCAACTTTCATCATCAATCATTTCAAAAATATGACAGTGGTGATTATGACGTTTATATCACTGGAAAGTGCAACTCATTATTACTTCATTGATATCTCTTTCAGCTCACCAATATCACGCATCACTAAACCCTATTGTTCTAAAAAATATCTCGCAATGTTGTGATGGATGCACTGTCATGCTTCTTACATTATCCACGGTGAACTGAAGGTTCTCTGGGCCGTCGTGAGTTGTACGATGATGAAATTACCTGGATGGTAAGCTTGATGGACTAAATAAGTAGGCATTTCCAACCCGTTTATCAAAACCATTACTGAAAGTCATTGGAACGCTTTACTTAGAATTGTGAGGCACATTTAAGCAACTCATCTCAAGGAGCATGAAAGAGAACCTATCACATTTTTTTTTTGTGACGCAGACCATACGCAGACCAAAAGCAGATACCGAGGTTCGTGAAAGATAGTCTCTCGATGGTGACCATGGTATTTCAGCTTGATCGGTCAACACCTCATGGCGCTGACATATGACTTGTAGAATTTAAAGGTAGAGTAATGATGGTATCTTACCTGCCATGCATGAGACGGGTTTGAGACGGGTTTAAGACAAGTTGGAGACGGGTTTAAGACTAGGCGCGGAGACGCCTCGGAAACGTTTGTTAAAACGTCTCCTCAAATGAGATACCACGTTCCCCCTTTTATTTTTTTAAATTTTTCCCACCCCTTTTTTTTGTGAGGGGGGGGGGGCCTGGAAACCTTTGGGAAATGCTCGACATATTGTCTAGACTTGTTGTTTTTGCTTGTTTTCATGCTGTATTTTAGCCAATTATGATTATCAAAAGTGTCATGAATAAGGAAACAGGGTTTCATCGTTAAATTCACCAGGAATAACATTATCATAGCAGGAGAATTAATGTCAGCGACCGGAAAATCATATTTGGTTTAACCACCATGCGTGCCAGCCACGAGGAGGTGAATAGTATGACATATTAAAGGCAACGTCGGAAGGGATTTCTTTTTTTTGGGGGGGGGGGGTGCCGGGGAGGGTCATGGTTAATTTTCCCATGAATTTAACATCACTGTGGACCTCTTTTAAATCAGATTAAACCAGGACAAAAAAAAAAAAGTTAATTGTTTTGCAGTTAAAGAAAAAGTATTGAGGTGAAATGGAATGAAAGTTTTTAGTTGACTTCTCTCATTTTTTAATAAAATGGCAACCAGGGGCCACCTAACGTTTTTAAAAGTGAGAGCAGGGTTGCTGATCATGCAGACATGTATATATAACAGGCCTATTGATAATGATTGCCTCTGCATTTCAAAGTTCAGAACACAAGAACCAATATAACCCGAGTGTGGACCACGGGGTTAGCGGTTCAAAACTCTTACTCGGCATGTATGTCTTCTGGCAAATACTTTAACCCTTTTCGTTACCCTCGACCCAGGTGAGATAAATGGGTACTCGAGCGCTTAAAATCAACGGTTATTTGTGAACTCGTGGAAATATGATTCATTTATTCAACTTTTATAATAATATGTTGAGAAAATGGTGACGTCAAATACACATGTCTCATACGTGTAACGGAAAAGTGCAAGACATTCACCGTGGCCGCATTCAATTTGGTTAGCCACTAGTGGTTTTAGAATTCAGGGGTTGATAACTTATATATCACTCTCAACTAGTCTCAAACTAACTAGATTTTGAGGAAGGGGGGGGGGGGTGCCCTGTACAAACATCCCCCCAGTTTTCAAGAAAGAAATGAAAAAAAAAATACATAATTGTGTTATTGGTTAAAATAGCGCTTTTAATACTACAAAGTGCCTCTTTTTAACTAAAAAAAACCCCAATTTTTCTTGCTCGGTCGCTATGCGACCTCGCACTAAGTACAATCAGTAGGCTAAATAAAAAGCTTTGATCCAATGCCCTCGTCTGGGGACAAACCTTTGGAAAGAGTGTTCTCGACAATCAAAAACATTAATGTAGTTGTGTACGGTCTAGGTTGGAGGGCTTGGGGCCTGCAGTCCCAAAAATTTTCATAGCAAAGATTATGATTTCTTTTTATCGGATGTACACGTAAAATGAAAATTGTATCTTCAAAATAGATACTAAAAAGTGAATATCAAGCACAATTAAATCAAACTTTGAGCTCAAAATTTTCGGCTCGCGCTTCGCGCTCGCTGATACTAAATCAGATATATAAATATCTCCAATTATAAGCTTGAATTTTCGACTCGCGCTTCGCGCTCACATTACCTTTTCAATCATTATTAAGATGAAGAGTAATCAAGTCTAGACAACCATTACATTCAATTACAAATTTTCTTCGTACCCCCTTCCTCTCCCGAATACATTTCTCTTTAGGCACATTTCTAATCTATTAAAAGTGTCCCCCTTTTTCAGAAAAAAAAAAATGCCATTTTCCATCGTGACCCTCACTTTCTAATCGGTTCCTCCGCATCCGCTATATATATATTTTTTTTGCGCTCGTGGATACTATATACATGATATAGGATCTATAATGCACAAATATTTCCAATTTCAACTTAAAATTTTCGGCTCGCGCTTCGCGCTCGCTGATACTAAATCGGATCTGTAGCCTAATGCACAAATATCTCAAATTTTTAGCTTAAAATTTTCGGCTCGCGCTTCGCGCTCACACTACTTTTCAAAGACAAATTCTATTTTGCACCCTCTCTAATGCTAATATGGGTATTAAAAACGTTCCTTGTATACACTAGTGCTTGTGTATGTCAAACAAAATCGCGACAAGTTGGCAAAATTTTTCGCTCATCCCCCACTCCTCGACACGGATTTACGCCGCTGCTCAGGAGACGTCACTGAGACGTTTCCGAAACGTCTCCGCGACTAGTCTCAAAACCGTCTCAAATCCGTCTCATGGCAAGTGAGATACCATCATACAAACACGTCCCCAACAAAACAAGACCGTATTTTCATTACAACTAGAGAGCCTCTCTGAGAACCCACCCCATCTTAAAAATATCTTACTAAAAATCATTGGCCTTTTCTCCATCTATAACATATAATAATAAATTACACCCTCAGTAACAAATAAATTATATATATTACTACTAATAATATATATATATATTAGTCATATACCATATATATATATATATATTATATTAAACCTACTATAACTATTAAAAATTATAACTATATTATATATATATATATATATCAATATATAAAGAGAAATAATAATATATATATATATAAATATTACTTATAAATATAACATAATATATACAGTTATATATTAGAATATACATATACTATAAAAAATATAAATATATATTAAATTTAAAAAATAGGTGAGAAAGTGATAAAATGCAAAAGAAATTCATTGAAGAAGAAAAAGGAAAATCATGTATGAAATATATCTTATACTTCCATCAAAGCATAGGATACAGGATTAGAGACACGCGCAGACAAGATGTATAATTATATTCATAAAGACGTGGCATGGTATAAAGTAGCAGGGTATAAATAGAAGATGAAGATAATATACATGACTAGCAGAACATTAAAAGATACATGTAGTCAAGGGAGAACAGGGATATAAAGACGGTCATCACACGAAAGTCAGTTAAACGCTTAATGAAAGTAAAGTATTATTTTATATCGCTGACATGTATAAGATTATTTAGGGAATATAATACACATGTTTAAATGCTCGTTAAATTGACATGTCAGATAGGTGTTGCCACACGACGAAACAAATCTATTTATCACTTTTGTCATTCCGTTGATATAAAATTATTCGGTTCATGTATTTTGATGCTAGTCTGTAAAATCAAACCATCATAAAAAGTAGCAGTAAAAAAAAAAGGAAAGAAAGAAAAGGAAAAAGAAAAAATAGGATCTCACAATCTAAACAAAAGAAGACTATAAGAAAAACAAAAGTGAATAAAGAAGGGCGGAGGGGCGGGGTAGGCCTACGATCGATAGTTTAATATCATATTGTAGTTTTACTTTTTATTTTATTTCAGCAATAGATAGATTCATCTCGATAATTTTCGTTAAGTATTGCGGTTCTGATAATCTCTTTATTTTGTTCCAAGAAATCGTCTGAAATACTAATACAGAAAAACGTTCATGTCACAGTAGAGGTAGCATCAATAAAAGGAGTATATTATGAGCATGAATTATATGTAAAGCTGTAGGCAGCAATATAATAGATAAAGTAGTCAGTACATGTAACCATATTGACATGATATAACTCTGTAATAGATAAATTGAATGATGTTTTATCAATGTGCCCATGGACGAAGGGGGGGAGGTTGATTAGTGGGCGAGCGATGCAGAACAGAAGAGTGCGGCGAGTGCAGGGGAGGGGAGAATAAATTACAGGAAAATGTTCAAACATTGGGTCTGGTCTATCTTAGGGGAAGGAGGGGGGGTCAATGTTAGATAATTTCATTAAGGGTTTTTAACTAAGACCGAATCGAAGTGGAGGTCTAAGATATCTAACATATTTTACTTCACCGATCAATTTCCACCCCCCTTTCCCTTAATGTATTCCCCACAATAAGAAAAAAAATAGCCAACGATCACGAGGGTGTCTGCAAGGAAGGGGCGGTAGAGAAAAGCGGAGGGAGGGCCAACATTCGCGCGAAATATGTTCTCATAATCGTCTCAAAAACAATAAGTGGTTTTGAAAAGATTCTGAAAAGGGGATAACCGTGACAAAATGTCATCATGAGTTCCAAGTCTCTTCTTCTTCTTGAGTCCTGCCTACTCATCCCCTCCTTTCTTTTTTTGTTCTTTTATTTTTCATATTGTTCTTTCTTCTTATTATGTTGTTTACCATAACCATAAAAATTGTAGTTTTCACCCTATAGTTTAATTATCGATGGGTCAACTGCCCCAATGCACTTCAGGATCGACGCCCACGACTGCACCTGTTAAACCTTGATCCTCCAATGATATCATCATCGGGTATGATTGCCAAGACTAGTATGACAGCTCGATTCCTGTACTTCGACGAGGCTTCCTGATTGGTTGAATAATTATTTTATTGACCAGCTGATCGGGTCGCCCACTCTATACCTGGATGTCATTTATGAGGTGCTCGCACTGCCCTCCGTAGTCCCACCAGCTGAGTCGAGTCGGCTCAAAGCTCTACCCGAGTCCCAGAACGTCGACCGAGTTCTCTGTACCTGTCGTTCATGTCGCGGGCTTGCTTTTTGATATTCTTGCTCCGAGTATTATTTGTCGAGGAGTCTGATAACATGGCAAACCTGTCGGGCTCATATTTTCTGCAAGGAAATGCGATTCTGTTCGTTTTCGCGATGTTGATGTGGTGTTGCCCCACCACGCAGGTCACATTACATCGGTACCGTAGGGTGGTGGCGGTGGACGAAGCCCTGGTCGACCGCAGCGTTCGACCTCATGGCCACGCGAGCTCGTCGCTGGTGTCGGGAGTTGGAGCTTCGATCAAGCAGACGTCGGCTTTCGTGGACAATCAACACCCGCCGCAACATGATCGAGGGTCGGTTTCACAAACGGGGGGTGGGACCCATTCTTCAGTGGGGAATGAGGTTCCAAGTGGGGCAGAGAATGCCCAGCATTTTGGCTCCACGAAGCCTCCTTCAGCGAGAGGGGAGGTACTCCCCGCTGGAACATACCTTGAGAGAAAATGGGGAAGGGAAGGAGGAGGGAAAGAACACACGAATACAGGTTCTTCTTTAGTTAAACAAGGAGAAGCAGTGAGTACAAGACACGTGGAGTCCTCACAGGAAGGTGGTGACGAAGGCATGGCATCCAGAAGACAATCGGAGGTCGGCACTGAAATGGATGTTATTGGAGCCATACTCGATACAGAGAGGACCCAACATCAACCGGCGGATGGACTCCTCAAGGAATCAGGGATCGGGGAAGAGGAAGGAAACAGAGCCCCCCAGCAGACGACGTGCGAAAAATGCAAAAAACAGCGCGACGAGGATCTCCTTGAGGAATACCGATTCCCACCCACGCGCAATGGGTCCAGACTCACGTATCCGAAACTACACATCAAGCAGACCGTTCCTGCATAATACTTCCCAATGGAACGACCTCCTCAGAAGTAGAACATGCCAAGAAGTAACATCAAGTCACCGAGCCACCACTTGTCCCAGAGGGGAACTCCATATGATCGACGAGATCCTGACAGCAGAGAAGTTCGATACATCAGTCCAGCAATGTCGACGACAGAAGAACCAGAGATGAGAAGATTACGACACTTCGGAAGGAAATTATTATCGCGAAAGACGACTCGGTTATTATTACTACACCAAGCAGCGCTCAGCCTATATGATTATAACATAAATAATATTTGCTTTGCGACAACCGGTCAAAACATAGACCAGAATCAATATATAAATATGACACCAAAGATATCTATGAATAGGGGGATTCCACATTAGGATCTATGCCCGATACTCCGTTGATTGCTAGCACAGATGCTTATTACCGAAGAACTAGACCCTACCTATGACAACCCTCTATGGCAAGCCCATCATCAACGTATAACACAATACTTTCGCCAAGTGCTTATTGATATCGAAACAAAATATTTCTGCCCACCTGCTATTTTGAATTACATTATGTGGACGCTCTATGCTTACAGACTTCACACATCCCTATGCTCCCAACAATTTTAACGCAGTAGCACGTTAATCATAAGTAGCTAAGAGCTCCATAGTACTCCAGTAGTAACGGGAGGGTAAACTCCACAAGGATATGTAGCTACAAATTAGTACAGAAGACAGTAGTCAATAAAGTCATTAGTAGTAGTATAGTTAGTAGTAAGTGAAAGTAGTCCAGTAGTAGTAGATAAAGCAGCAGAGCAAGTCAAAAAAAAAGCCCAGCAGTAGTTAAGATGTAGTAATAATAGTAAGACTGTAGTGATAGGAGTAGTAGTAAGTAGCCAGTATATAGAGAATAGTAGTTAGTAGACTAATAGAATAAGTAGATAATACAACTCCCGACCCAAACACGACACCACACAAACAAACAACCACATAAACACCAACCAACCAAAAACCAACACACCCCCAACTCCAAAACAGTCAGAGTAGTAGTAGTCAGTTAGAGTCCAGTAGTAAGTAGTATAGTAAGTAGTAGTAGAGTAGTAAGTAGTAGAGTAATAGTAGTACGTATACCAGATAGCAGTTATGTTGGACAAACGGTCGGCAATGGGTTGTGGCTACTCTACGTTGGCCAACGTTATCTCTGCCGCTCTGGCCAAACGTTGGCGACCATATGGGCCCGATTTATGGTGAACCACACTTCGGCCATTCTGAGTGCCGCCGCGCGCCGACGTCGCACCTTAGTATACAACTTACAGATGATTCCCAATCGTCCGGCATATGGTCGCATGCAAACGACTGCAACCTTACGTGGCCAACCGTCTACAGCCCAGCAGCCAAGCAATAACTTGCACCCAACGTAATAAACCCACCTACTGTTGCCCAACGTAACCTTGTCCTACCTGACGTAGTAGTCCAGTAGTCAAGTAGTATAGCTCAGTAGTCGGCTAGTAGTCAGTACAAGTAGTAAGTAAGTCAGTAGTAAGTCCAGTTAGTAGTAGTAGTAGTAGTAGTAGTAGTAGTAGTAGTAGTAGTAGTAGTAGTAGTAGTAGTAGTAGTAGTAGTAGTAGTAGTAGTGATGCAGTAATAATAACTTGAAATATCCGTACGTTTATATTGTTATTGTCACCAGACACAGTTATCATAAGCTTGGAGATTTTACAAAGCAAACACTCAGAAATGGTTATTTCAAAATTGCTTTTACATTCACAGAAATAACCATTACCATTTGCGAGGCACAAAACGTTATTATTGTATTTGTTCAACCCCATCGATAGTTTAACAATACCGTACATTACGAGTAAACAAATTTATCTGTTAGGTATTGCAATAATCATGACAAATCTGATTCACACGCGTCAGTTTCATGGTCACCAATTTGGAATTTATACCTCGTGAATTCTTCTTTTATCAAGACGATCATTGCAAAGCAAATAATAAATATCCATACCATGCTCGAACATCCCAGTAAATGTTGATCCGAATTAAATAAAAAATGAAAAATAAATACAAATCATATACAAGAAAAGAGAAAGGCATGAGGAATCAAAGAACGATTTAATATGCTCGTTAATCTATTTCAGTTCATAAAAATCGATCTTGAACTTGAACTTAAAGAGGAATGAACAATCAATAAAAACATACTAGATGCTGCCAACCCTTTTGGAGGTTGAGAAGCCCCGGCTCCATTTAATTACCTATTAGCGGAGATATAGGAAATCGAAACACTTAAAAGATCCAGCGTATTTTCGGATTTCAAAGTAATCACGACATGGAGTTGGGACCATGGCCGAACATTTGTGAAAAAACATGTGGTATAGCCTATAGGCTGGGGTCACATGCCTGTCAGAGCTAACATTTTTAGGGGATAAGGTGTCCTGTATAAGCTCTTCAACTTTGAACTGATTTTCCATCGATCTCACATTCGGGTTGTCAACTGTTATTTAAAGAATTTTGTATGAGGTGCAAGACAGTGTACTAAACGTGACTGTAAATACATTGGCCGGTATTCTCGAAGGGTGACTAAGTACTATAGTCACCCTTCGAGAATATTGGTATTAATTATTTGCATACAATAGAGCATTATGCATCTCCGTGATCTCTGAAATTGAATTAACTTTAATGTTTTCGCCCCCCCCAAAAAAAAAAGAGAGAAAGATACGTGATTCAAATTTGCAGTACACGCCAAGTAAAATAAGAAAACTTAATAAACTACTAATTATAATGAATGTTGTCGAGACGGAATAAGGTGGAGGCGCCAGAGGTGCAATATGTGCCCCTCATTTCATTTTTTTAAATTCCCTATTTATGGAGAGGGGGAAGGGGTGGCACCGTGGCAGCACACATTGTACTTCAATACTTAAAAACTATTAAAAAATAGAAAAATAACGTTTACTCCCCTTTCTCAAATTTCCATCTGTCCATATCTCCCTCGGAGTTCTGGATTCCGCCGCTGCTGATAGAATGAATTTATTATTTTTGAATACGATTTTTTAGTTTTCAATAGAAGTTGAGCCGGGGTGCTCCAGTTCAAGCTTTGCATTTGTTAAAATTTCTTTAGATTACAGAGAGTACAATCACAATATCAAACCAACACAGTGTTCTAGATACACCTGTTATTTCACAGAGATGTGAGAGAAATAACACAAATAGGGGCACAAAAATTGATTGATCGGGGTTTGTTTTTCTGGTCATTGAAAAGCTAAAGCGCTTTGCCAGCCCCTTAAAGTGAACCAGTAATCCGTGAAATGTTTCGAATCAAAATCCCCAACTCCCGTTGATATTCTAGCCCTTCTATTACTTTTCCCAGGCACGCACCTGCTTAAAGTGAGACCTAGATAATAGTAGGGTTGGGCAAATAATGACTTTTTTCTGAAAAGTTATTTCAAACAAGTTACTTCTATAGTCAAATTTGATGTAGAATCCAAAAATGACAATGATTTTTGTGTACGATGATGTCTGACGTCGCTAAAGTGCAAAAAACCAAAATAGTGTATTTTGCCCATTCATCACACACTTTATAGGTATAAACCGGTTTTATTTTGTTTCTTTATGGATTTTGATGGTTTAAAAGCTCAAATCTGACAGTTTTAACATGACCAAATGTACCTAGTATGTTTATAGGTGTTATTTAGTGATTTTGATATGAGGTGATTTTTGCTCGATATTGACTGAAACTAACTACCAAACTACACTAACAGTCAACTTAGGTAGGATTATTTATGTTGGATTAATCATGTTGGGTTCCCTGACACCCAAAAGCCATATAAAAACGCAATAAAAGTGATTTATACGTATAAAAAGTGTGATAATTGAGCATAATACGATATTTTGGCGGCCATTTTGTTTTTTTTTGCACTTTAGCGACGTAAGACGTCATCGTATGCAAAAATGATTGTCATTTTCAGTTTCTACGTCGAATTTTACTATAGAAACAACTTGTTTGAAAAAAAAAGTTGAGATTCGCCCAACCCTAATAATACAATCACAGCTGTTCGGTCCATTCATGATCACAACGCGGTGTGCGTGCAGTCATTTGTAAGTGCGTGTACCGCAGCCTGCGTCAGGCTGTTGCGAACTCCTGCGGTTCCTTGCGTTTCGCATTCGACATGCAGAGTACGGTCACCTTGCCCATACGGTGTCGAAATAAAATCGTGCAACTACCTGCGTTCGACGCAAGGGTTTTCTGCGAAATTCGACGGTTCAGGCTGGCGCATTGTAGGTTATGACCGAGGTATTAGACACCGATTATCTCTTTTAAAAATTTTCTTTTGTATTTTTTCCCTTCTATGTTCCATCGTGGTGCGATCGCTTGATGGACGACGCGAAGACAAGTAGAAAAACAACCTTTTGATCCGTCAGAAAATAATATGTACAATTGACACGATATCAATGCGAGAAACCATTGTAGTAAGTTGTTTGTTGACCGTATATTCTGTTTTTTCTTCCATTTGAGTGGAAAGATACGGGCTGCCACATTTGAAAGACTTCAATGATTATCATCTGAAGTTGATCTGTTTATTAGAATGGGATAAAGAAAAAGATTTACCCCACAGCCAGGGGCTCACAAAACCAGATTAACATCGACTTGTATTCTTGCTTATTTATCCAAATATTTTGAACGGTAATTTATGAAGATAGCAAGGATTCTCAAAACAATAAGAGTATAAAAGACTATTTTTTTATTTATACAACAACACATTCCATCGTTATGAAACTCTTTTTGATTTTAAAAACACCCCTAATTAAGTGAAGCCTTGATTCCGCGAAACCATAAAATTACAGTTCTAAACTCGATAAACTTCTTTTAGTTTCTTAGCTTTGTAAGATTACTATGTATTACAATTATTCCTGGTATATTAAATATCGATTAGTTCAAGGCTCGGTCACAACAAGATTGTCCTCGAAAAGTCCTTGTCCGTTCTCTGAAATCATTCTTAAGGCCTGAAGTCGGATGTAAATTGGGCAGATCGAAAGGGGGGGGGGGGGTCGGCAGACTGGCATGCCCTTATAACCCTACTGAACTACATCAAAAAATTCTTTGTATATACTTTTTTTTTCTGGGGAGGGGTGGGGGGGTGGACAGGGAGGGTTATTTTTCAAATTTGCCAGTACGCCCCTCCCTATACAGTTCCTGAAAAGACAGAGCTAAAAATATGAATTGTAGTATACAACAGTAACGTGCAGCAATCATTTTGGCAATAGGCAAATGTTTTTCATTTAGATTATATTGAAACTGAATATTTTTAGGTTTGCAAAATTGTGGGAACATTTTCACACATATGCCTATTTAGAAATAATGAAAATTAAGGACGGAAGCAGTAGACATGGTTAAGTTGTTGGCAGCACATGCACTATATAAACCGTATAGGCTAACATGAATAGTATGAACTGAAGGGCAGCTGACCTATTTTTATGCAAGGTCATTATAATTAGCAAGAAAAACATTGACATTACAAATACAAATATAGGTTGAATGTTATGTAGTTATCCTGTATGTATATGTGTTCCCTTTTTGATACACTATTTAGCAACTGTGATTTATAGGAGTGCAACCTATACATTTTTAGCAGCCCCCCCCCCACAAACAAACAAAAAAACACTATTCCTGCGGTACGTCATATAATAGACTTATATTTGAAACTACATTGCTAATTATATTGTGTATGTTCAGTACTATGTAATTTTATTTGCATTGATGGAAATTTTAAACAATGAAATGAAATATCGGGGAAAACTAAATAAGATCACCAATTGCAGAATGAAATAATACCAGAGACTAATCGTTTTTAAAAGAAAAAACAATACGATAAACAAAATTTATGCGTTCATAGACAAACTCGCGCATTATTCTTTTACCCTGGCTGAATTTTATTGTCAATAAAGCTGATTATTGTTTATAAAATTGATACTTATTATCAGTAAAGCTAATTATTGTTCATAGAAATGCTATAATTTCGCTCATGTTTGAAATTTCGGTCAGACTGATAATAGTTACGTTGTCAAATTGTGTCAATTTAATTTGTTTAATTTTGATCATTCCTATTCTTATGCAGTAATACTAATTTATCGTGAACATAATGTAATCTTCTGGGAAGATATTAGCTTATTGAGATAATAACAATTATCATTATCTCATCGTATGTTATTAGCTCCTGATCAATTAAGATGAAGTTATGCATGATAAATCCGGACTCGATCAGTACTCAGAATAAGAATAATAAGTAGGCCACTAAACAAAACAATACATAATTTGTATATTTCTCAGAGAATAATTTGGTATATATTATAATTAAGTTATACATTCACTAATTAGCAGATCAGGGATTTGTGTGGAGGGGTGTGTTGGTCCGCCAATTTTAAGATTTTTCTTTTCTTTTCGGGGGGGGGGGGCTCTTCCCCCTTTTATTAGTTTTTTTTTTGCGTGAGGGGGTCATTATAGCTTATATACTTCTCACCTGGGTATATCATGGTTTGGGTTTTACGAATTACAGGTACATGTACGTTCAACTAGGGGGCATTTATAAAATCAACGTCCTTAGAAATTAAAGGTGTTAAAGCCGGAGGGGCTTGCGGATTAGTCAGAACCCAATAACTCCATTGTTGATTCCAATATTCGTTAAAGCAAGTGTGCGTTGTATTTTTGTTGTTCCGTACCTAACCTGTTTTCGGAGAATTATCTGAATAATAAGCATAACAAAATATTTGTGCTCCCTGTTCCTTTTATCAGGACACGAAAAAGGACGTCTTAACTTTGAGTAAGTAGCAAAAGATTTGTGATTTTCAAAAGGTCAATCGAGTTATAGCACAATTATGTGCCCTCCCAAACTACAAGTCGTATAATTATAATCGTATATATATTTTTTTGTTTCCGATGTAGGGACCTGTAATCGAGGCATTGAAAGAATTAATAAAGTCCACGAAATTAGGTTGGTTTCAATAAACTTGAAGCAGATGAAGAAAAAGATCTTGTTATAGAGGTTTGTGTTTCAGACACATATTTATAATATATTTAATGCAAAATAACAAGTAAATATAAAGTTCTCAAAAAAGGAAATTTGTAAAAAAAATAAAAAATAAAAAATAATAATAATAATAATAATTATGAATAACATATAGTCACCAACAATATATGAAATAGCAGGTCGAACGTAACGTCATGAAATTTAAAATTTGCTATTCCTTTATAGATTTTCTTCAAACCGTCAATAGTGAGAATACATATTTTCGTGATAATATTTCTTTCTCTTGAAGGAGGTATAATAGAATACAATAAAAAAAAAATAATCCCATGTCATTTTCTTAGTTATTTCGTTGGTATAGCTTTGTGATTATCTTGGCCATAGCTACTTATAGTGTTTTCAAGTCTGCAAAAGCCTTGGGGAATATACGATCTTTTTGACCAGTTAATATTGTTAACTACAGAAGTACTCCATTGTGTGACCACCTATACGTTTTTACACCTTGGATAAACATTGATCTCATATCAACGTTGTATAAAAAGAAAATATTCCTTTGAAGGATATTTATATTATTTAGACTCATTTTCTCTCTAAAAAAAAATCAACCTGTAAGTTTACTGGCACAACTGGAAGATGTATTGGTGATGATTCAGCGATTAACCTAAAATCAATATTTTGATAGGAATTGGGCCAAGTAATTTTGAAGGTTACTTGCTACCTTTAGATCAGCTGATTTCCTCTATTGACGAGTGCGTTAAACTTTAATGCTGGGGAATAGTTTGGGTAAATCTCAAATTTTGAGTTTACATCGAGATAGAATGAAAGATGATATGATACAACAAATATGACTTGAAAGTGAGATCTAAAAATTATTACAAATATGCATGATATTACTATAAAAATGTATCATAACAACAGGCGGAGCCCCGAATCTTCAAACTTCATTCGACTCTCATTAGGGGGAAAAAACAAAACCAAAAAACAAAACCAAAACAAAAAAACAAAAAAAAAAATGTTTAAGCACGCAAGAGGCTGTCATTTGTTTTGGGTTTCAAGGTTGTTGGACAATCTGAAGATTTTATTTCTCCGCATTAACGCTTTATACCAGCAAAAGGGGTCATTTTTTTAATATTAATATAAAAATAAATATGAATATATAGATATTTTTCCTGCCTCATATGTATGCACGGGGTATTCCCCTAACCCAATGTCAATTTATGAAAATACAAAAACAAATCGTTTCAGACGTGTGCGACCTAGAAATGAACGATAAAACAATTTTCAAAGTCCAAAATCTGTAAACATATATATGATCATATTATTGATTGAACTAGTTTTGACACGAAGTTCACTAAGTTGATTGGATGAGGGGTGAGGGTGGGTGTGTATGTGGGAGGAGGGGGGGGGAGCCTCCTTAACGTTAAAGTCCAGCTGTAATTTCCTTTGTTCAATTGCGAACGGTATCTTCATAGAATAGCGTTTGATATGATTAGAAAATTAGCGTCTGATGATATCGATGAAAAACTGATTGCATCACTATTAATGTCAATACAGATTAGGACCATGATTAATTGCTTAATGATTATACGAGACAATGAAATGTAATAGTCATTGTTGTGGAAACTTAAGGCTGACAAATGTGAAGGTCAGAATGGTAGAGCTTTCGCGCTTTAAAATATATATATATATATATTATATCCTTGGCATATCCATGATATAAATTTTTATATTTTAATGGTGCCATAATCAAATGATATTCGAAATAGCCTATGACTCTGGAATACATTTATAGTCTAATATTCTCTTTTATCCAAAATTTGAATACCTCATAGGTGGGCGCTGCCAGAAAAATAGGGGCACCCCTGCATGTTGGACCCGTAGATCCGTCATGCTTTATGGAGTGATTTTGGTTTCAAAGTTCAGGGATATTTTATTAATGATTTCAAAACTGCATATGTTTCTGTTCAGTTAAGTTACCATCTGCTGTTGAAATATTTGATACATGTATTATAATTTATAAATCAATCACAGTTCTGCAATCGAAAATTGTTGTTATTAAGAGCAGAGGAGACTCCTTCCTCCCCACATACGATCGGAGGACAAGGGATAGTTTTTGGTCTCTAGCTTCTCTCAATAGCATCCCATTTTTTTGCTTCATTTTCTATAGGTCCAGCATATCAATAATAATAATTTTTAAAAATAAGATTAATATTTTGGCTCGATCTTTTTTTTTCTTCAAACGGTGCTCGGTGAGTCGCGGAATCATAAAAATTTGTTACAACTTTTGGGGAAACAGGGAGTTTTTAAAAATCTTTCTTTCATGCATTTTTACTTACTATAGTGATTTCATTATTCACAATGACAATAGCGATTAGATTAGTGATGTTCAATCGAAAATCGATCTTTTTTTAGCGCAAACATCACCTGTGTTTGACAAGATGAATAAGGACAATCGATATGGTCTTAATGGACTTCGGTTTCTTGATCAAACAGGATTTCAATCAAATACAAATAACACGGTATCTTTGTGCTTTGACTTTCTAGTGAAAAAGAATGTGTCAGTATGTCAACCAAATGACATAGTGACAAGAGGAACATGGACATCATTCATGATCAGAAAACCTCGTGCATGCAGACTATTTTGTTAAAAACCATTTTGACGGACAAACACCTGACGATGAAATAACTTCTATCTGTCATAATCATTAACAAGTTTTAGAGGTAAAGAACTGAAGCTTTTGATAAATAACAACGATAATAATGACAGTTTTTGCACGCGTGACGCTCAAAAATCTTGTATTCCCCTCTTTGAGGTCGACTAGTTTAATTGAGAACAATGAGAGGAGGCGTTTGAAGCCCTCGACTCAGCATGTCAACTGGAACAAGGAGGTAAGCCAGGAGCGGCACGCATAAAATCACCATTATTAAAAAAATAATAAAAATATTTACCAAAAGTTTCGATTCCTTACATCTAGAACTCCTTTTTGGTTCACCATGTTCACATCGAAACAACTCGAAAACTTCTTGGTGGCATAAAGACCAGAAGCCATCAATCTTATCATTGTTTGATCAAGGGACTATTGCCGAAACTGCCACTCAAGGTGTTCGATCAATATTTACTTGCTCCTCCTAATTTGTTTCTAAAAGACGAAATATTTGGGTGAATTAGGTCGATGCACTTTTTACATTTAAATATACACGTGCCTTTGTAAACTACACGGACATAAAGGATGGCCACCAAAACAAGTCAAAACTCTATCAACATGACCTAGGACAGAAGATGCATGAGTCCATATGTTTTGTAAAAATAGAGGAGAGCTTTCGAAAACAGGACTGAAGGCAACGAGGACGGAGAGTTCACCAGCTCTGACGGTTTGCCCATACATGTTCTCGACCTGCTGTCAAGCTATACTTTTTAAAGATTATTTAGGACAGTAACGCAGCACCCTTCATGCGTTTCATGAATTAGGCCTATATAAATTGAGAACTATGAACAGAGGGGAAGACTACATGGACATAGGGGCGGAAATAAGATTCTGTCCATCGACCATTAATTTTTATTCTTTCGCTTTTGTCTTCCTCATGCAGAAGCTCCACCGTGTCCTTTAACATCAATGGCGTCATCGTGCTTTGAATTCGACATTTCAGCAGTGGTGAGATCAAGGATAGCTTCAGCCGAACTTTGGTTATACTGGAACGGTGAAAATTCATCTGGTTCTTCAACAAATCAAACCTTAAGCATATCACAATTATCAGGTCATGGATTGAGGACTAGTAGACCAATCATGAACCACCATGTCCCTGCCTCGCAACCTGCAGGATGGACCACTGTTGATATCAAACACACAGTACGTAGATGGCGCTCTCATTCGCACACAGATCAGGTGGTCAAGATCACGTGCCCTACCTGCGAATCCAACATTATCTTACCCTTTGCGGCTGAAAACACCTACAGGCCATTCATCGTCGTACGTGTGGCGGACGAACACAAGTCGCGGCGTCGACGGAACGTCATCTGCGACGCGAACACGACGGACTGTTGCCGTCAAAACTTTCGTGTTCATTTTCTTGACCTTGGATGGGACTGGGTCATATCGCCGCGTGGTTTCGACGCGAATTACTGCCGGGGGTCATGTGCGAACTTCAACAGTCCTTCTCTAAGACATACAAGCATCATGCACACAGCGAGATCGAAAAATCCGGGTTTAAACATTCCAAGACCTTGTTGTTCGCCCAAGAGTTCGGGGATGCTCTCTATGATCTACATCAATGAAGACGGTCAGTTTTATACTGTAGATATGCCAGAGATGAGGATCTTGAGTTGTGGATGCTCATGAGAGCGCACTACTGGATTCTTTAGTATATTAAAAAGTCCCAACATGCAACGGTTACTGGTAAAGAAAGTTGGACGCAGTCTCGACGACAGAATAACGCAGAATTGACCGTTGGGGTTTGGTTGGGGGTTCAATCGAGGCTCGGCACGGGCAGAAGAAACTAGTCCGCTGCCTTTAGATTATGGGCCAAAGGAAATGTCCGTATTGTTGCACATGTTCTGGTTATTTTCCAGGACTAGCAGTGAGATTCGAATTAGAAGAGGTTGCCGCATGCAAGAACGGCTCCGGAGTTCAATCGGGATTCTTTGATGTCCAAGGAATTTGTATAATAATTGACATTTTGTATGACAGTTTAAGACTGTGCTAAACAAAATGAAGTCAATACTTTGACTTGTCCTTTAAGTCAGCACACGAGGGAGAGCCGACTTCGCAATGGGTTGGGAATTGAATAAGAACCAACGACATCGTGGTTGTTGGCTTGTTGCCCCAGTCATGTCAGCGAAGAAAAAAGTAAGATGTGAACAATATGTGATCGTAAAGTCCTTATAGTATTGTTGATATTATCTGAAGCTGAATTGTTAACAATTATAGTCATTGTGTTTTTATACATGTATGTTGCATGTCATTCCTGAAAGACATTCTGTACAATGGATGACAATTCTAGGTTTTGACGGCATTTGCGAAGAGTGCCTATGTCTTTTTATTTTTGATCTGGTATCAGTTTGATGCGACGAAACGTATGTGGGCAGGTGAAACCACTAACGTATACTATTAGGGTTACCATGATAGATTTTTAAAACAATGACACCAAATGCTGAACCCATTTGCTCAGTTTTCCACCACTTTGACCAAGGCTTAGATAATACAGCATGAAACTGTAAGCCGAAGTCCGAAACATAAGTCCCAGAAAAAGGAACATGCAAGACAATCTTTGATGAAGGAAGAACGAGGTTGTGGGCTGATCACCGTCTTTGTCTATGATTCTCTTTCAAAATTTTGGAATTTACACGTGTCGGCAAATTAATAAACTTCTAAACAGTCCATCTTTTGCCTTTTAAAATTTTTTAAAAATATATATGAGGAAATTTCTTTCCTTGTCGGCAAATTTTCCAATCTTTTTCCCCACCTGATTAAGGTCTTCGCCAAACCTGAACACGAACCAGACAAACGTGGAAACCACAGTAGGCCTATTATTGTTATAACTTATAACACCATAATATCAAATAAAACATACACCATTATGGTGTATGTTTTGTTTGATATTATGGTGTTCAAATATATAAATTAATAAACATTTGTTAATCCACCTTTGCGGTGGAGGTAAGATGCAAGAGACTTGATAATCACTGAGAGATCGCATATGTTATGAATGCTATTCCTAATGCTAAATATCATTCGTGTACGGCAAATCTTGTTGACTGTCCTTCCGTTTCCGAGAACTGCTCTCAGTGTCAAACAACTCCATTGTAGCTTCTTCTGTCCCCCTACGTTGGAATCATTTTGATTGCTATAAAACATAATGGTATAATGACATGTCTCATTAATTTTATTCAAGTGAAAATTCTGCAAACTTAAGGAAAGTAAAATGCCTCTCAAAATCGCATAATAAGAAGCACCCAAGCCGAGGTCGATTAGGGCCACCTTGCATACCTAAAGACTCAATCACGCCAGATTACTTCTTTAAACATCCTTGCTCGTTCTTAGAGCGTCTAAAGTTGGTCAAATCAAGGCTCAGTCCTATCAAATTAGTTCACAAAGCATCCTTGCCGTTCTAAAAGTAATAACTAAAATATATCTTGTCTCGAAGCCACGATACGGTACAAATTTAACCGGGATAATATTGTGTACTGTTTTCCAAAGAGTGCCGTGTTAAACAGCAGACGATCTTTGTTCATGGTTTCCACGTTAAATAAACCATGGAAAAAGATTGTCAGCTGTACAGCATAATCTAGTGAATTCGAGCTATGGTCGGTGTTTAAGGCACAAAGTTGTTTAAAGTCGAGTGGTTTGAAAAAATGTCAAATGGACGTTCGCAAAGTCTCAATCAAGTCTTTGCTCGCCTGTAAGATATCGTAAACGGAGCTTTGGTTTATAAATTTTGCCAAATCAAGACCTAGACACTAAAGTAGTTCTCAAAACAACCTTGTCATTTCTTAAAACATCATAAACTGGTTATGGACAGATGGAACTTCAAACTTTGGTCTAATCAAGGACCAGTCAAGTGGTTCATTCTTGACATAAACCACTTGAAAGTGGTTCGCAAAACCTCCTTGCCTGTCTGTGGTCTTTGGTTGGGGTAATGCTACAGTCACACAGACACTTACGTTGAGTTACGTCCGGTTGCGTCCAAAAATTATTTTCTTTTGTGTGGATCCCCACGGACGCCTTCTCATCATAGTCAGAAGTGGAAATAATGATAATTTCGTTCATCCAATAAAACAAAGAAATACATAAGAAATGATAGAATATACGATTAAAGAAGGATAAAGCAACAAATACGTAACTAAACGTAAGTGTCTGTGTGACTGTAGCATTAAACAGAACTTGCCAATTCGAAACTCAATCACACTTATGCTACAGTCACACAGACACTTACGTTTAGTTACGTATTTGTTGATTTATCCTTTTTTAATCTTCTATTCTACAATTTCTTATGTATTTCTTTGTTTTATTGGATGAATGAAATTATGACTATTTCCACTGCAGACTATGATGGGAAGGCATCCGTAGGGATCCGCAAAAAAAGAAAATAATTTTTGGACGCAACTGGACGTAACTCAACGTAAGTGTCTGTGTGACTGTAGCATAAAGTATTCCTTAAAAAAAATTGTCAATTCTTAAGACAATGTATACTGGTTGTAGTCGGGGTAAAACGTATATGTAACGTAGGCCAAATAATGTCTTAACAAGTTCTTGAGCATTTTCTGGTTAGAGGCTGTCCATGAAATCCGTAAAGTTTTGAGAAATACTTTGGTGCGACTGCATGATATTGAAAAATCTACTCATATTGTCATGCATTTTCGAAGCCAGTCATACAGATTCTATATTCGATCGTCTTCTTAGAGCTATAGGGCTTTATCTTTGTGTGAAATTATGATAGTTAAAACCCTTTTGACTCTCAACAGGTTTATATCGTAGGTTGGGGTTGTTGCTGTGTTCTTATTTTGGTGTTGTTAAGATATTGCAAGTGGTTGCTTCCGTGTGGGCGCCCATCACAATTAATGATGTTCTTACGCCTTTCCGTCACTTCTCACTGACACAATGAATGTTTCGTTTGTAATGTTATTCCGAGATTAGACCTGAACATTTATTATCGTGAAGATTATATGACATTGTACATTGTTCCATAAAATAGGTAAATGCAAATGGCACGAATGCACCAAAACAACAATTGTTTGAGGTGGAGTAGGGTACATGTAGCATGGTATGTCTATTTGTTAGTATTTATGTGGTGTGAACACAATGTGAACGTAACATGGATACACTGTGAAAACAATGGAAACACATGTGTTTGATCAGTCCGCACACCCCGTCGTGTACACCATTATGAGCTCCCACATGACCACAGTGTGTGGCAATATGTTACGTAACAACAACACAGTGTGTTCCCACTGTCCAATCGTTTCTGTGGTGATTGCGAACATGGGGCCTATTAGGTTTCTATGAAAAGTTATCGTTGAAACTGTGGTAAAATCATAATGTGTAAACATAGTTCTTACTGGTTACATAATTTACCACATCGTGTTTGTCAGAGCAGAAAAGGCCTGAAAAATCACCAAATTAGTTCGGCAATTCGTACTTAACACCAAACGAGTTTGCCCTGAAATTTGGAAGAACCATTCTGATTGGTCCACAGTGAGATTTTTATGCATGAAGTCCATGCAAAAAGGATCCTGGTTGGTTGCAATGGTAAACCTACCTTCATCATTATATTTGCAAACTTTATTGGTATGTTATCGTGATATTAGTATGTCAATCATTATACTTAAAGTGAAATTTATTAGAATGTCTGGTTTATAATAATACGGACCACATAACATGCATCTTGTAATACACTACTCGAGTATTATCATGCAATTGCAGTGAGCACAAGGAACAGTTCTTTCTTCCATTTATAGTATTATGTCATGGTGTAGTCATTAATAGTAAGTGTAGTGATCTTTCTTTTTTTCATATTCACTAAAAGCTTCTGTGAAAGCAATTATTATCATCAAGCCTTTTTATGAATTCAGTATTTATTAGCTTATAAAGCTTTGTATTTATTCAACCTTAAAAAGAAACCATGTTGTTTTAAAACGCAAAACAAAATAACTGTTTCTGTACGTTATTGTGTGTAAGACGTGCCAATGTAATTGGTGTATAAGCAGATAAATAATAGTATTTGAGTTCGCAACCAATAATGTATACAAAATTGTGTATTTTTATATTTTGTAAGATATGTTGTCACAGATCTTGAAATAATTTACAGATGATACTTCAAACATATCTTCTTGTAAGATATATTGTCACAGATCTTGAAATAATTTACAGATGATACTTCAAACATATCTTCATTATTCAATGTTGAATGAACGTTGTAGTTGATGTGAATGTATCAAAGGCCAAACTAATATAATTATCGTAATAATGTGTAAATGTATCATACAATAGACATATCAAAGTCAAATTTCACGCCGTGGTCACAACTGGAGCGTCGGCGCACCTCTCTGCGCCTGGTCTGCGTGATATATCGAAGGAAAGTCGTGCGTCGGACGCAGGAAGGTGCACGAATCCGGACAATTCCAGGCATGCAGAAGCAATGTCGTCGTCCCGTTTTGAAATGTGAAGAATCAGAGGAGTTGGGAGCAGCCTGATGTAGGTTGCAATAGGCGTTCTTATGGCGCAGTCACATATACGACGCATGGCCAACGCACAGTATGCGCTGGGGGTGCGTTACTCATTCGTCGAGCGCGCTAAGCCAACGATGTGCATTCGTTGCGAATTGTAATATGTGTTGTCTATGTATACGCTCTGTGTGCGCGTTGTCGGCAATTTTCACACATTTCAATGCGCTGGTCTTGCGTTGTGTATATGTGACTGCCACATTAAAAAAACTCTTTCCCGGTTGTGATCATGGCTAAAATTCGAAAAAAAGGTCGTTGCAATGCATCATTAAAACAACAAACAACTATACTCAAATCACATGTTCTGAACAATACTAAATTTAACCAATGTGATTAATATGTGTTAGTTTCGTAACCTAAAGTTAGAGCTATGCAATATTGAACAGTATAAATTGGGGCACCATGTTCAATAACGGTTTACCTGATGTTCGAAGTACAAGGTTTTGTTTTTATATGTATCACAACGGAAATGATCCTACAACAAAATGTAAACCATTGGCCATATCTACTTTGGTTCACGGCTCATACTTGTGGTGAGCAAAACAAGTTGACTAAGAATATTCTTCAATAGAAATTATTTAACTGGTTTAAGTTTTGAAAGTTTGAACGTGATTGCAATAAAACTAATTTTTAAAACTTATTACTAAAATGAAATTTTTGAATGAATTTAAAACGAAGTTTCGGATTTTTCCTTCGAAACTCTAAACAGAATTATTAAGTTGACAATTACCGAAAAGACAAACTTCTGTAATATTTTATTTTGATATCTCACGACAACAAAACTGATCGTTTGGGGAAGGATGGGCTACGTGTTTGATCATTCTAACAAACTACCGTATGTAGGTATACATATATATTTCTGACCATCACCGTACTTCTGTTCCATCTCTCTTGTATTAACAACAATTTTCTCGACCCTAGTCTGTTAGTATAAATGTTTTCGCTGGTTCAGAGACTGTTTATAGATGATCACAATTACAAACATTTATATGTCTAGAGCATTTATTTATTTTTTTTTTTTATGAGACTAGTCGCAAGATACGATTTTCAACCAATTTTTAGCCGGTAAAGCCTTTCCCGAAACTGTCGTCTGAGCAAAATTAATAGAACAGCCTAGCCTAGTATAGGATTGACCCTAACAAACGTCCTAGTTTCTCGCACAATCTATACGCGAATTTAGGAGCTCAAACAGGAAAAGGCTTTAAGAGGTATGTGAAACTCTTAAAACCAGTGGCAGAAAAATGAAAAACACGGCTCTGATCCTACACAAAGTCAACGAGGCCCATTTCCCCATATATTTAGAAAAATGAAACCCTGGGATTTAAAAGGTAAAACGGATGTGACAGTTAGGTAAAGTGCAAGAAATGTGCTACATTTTTATAACCTAGATCTCCACTTTACGATTTCCGGCGGCATATCGGGGGGGGGTGGGGGGGGGGGTGGCGTGCGTTAAAAAAAAAAAAAACCCTTTTCTACCCCATTTTCAAAAATCCTGGATGCCGCCACTGATGCCGACTCCAAACGAGACAAGTCCGATATTCATTTTTGTTTAATTTTAATTTTTTTTTTTTTTGAGAATCCAGGGGGAACGAGAAGTGCGACCCCTAGTTTGGGAAGTCCACACAGTGAACAAAAAATCATGTTGAATAATAGGGAGGGGGGGGGGACTTTCTAACCCTCCCCTTTGTGAATAATTCGGTTGCGTCCAACCCCTTATTTTTTTTTTCTTCTCACTTTTCTTTGATATGCTATGCAAATAATAAGAATACGTATCTCTAAAAGTACTGACTGGTTGGAGTATATATGGCTTTCAATGTTGTACATGGTTCCCAAATATTATTTATGGTATAAATGTTTTTTTTTTTCTGTTTGTGACTGAATATTTTTGACAATATTGCAGTGGCACAATATGGGTGCCAAATGCAAATCACCATCATAATGTGTTTAAACTTTTATATTGTATGCTTTGTCATGTAAGTATATGCCTTCGCCTTGAATGAAAAAAAAAGAAGAAGATATTTCCACGATTAAATGTTTTGATATTTTGCTTTCTAATATTCGACTCGAGACACTTTCATTTCGTAGATAACGTTGTATAATGTATGGGAGAAGAATATGCACTTGAAAGGTTTGAATAATTTAAATGATTGATTTTCCAACCAACCAAAAAAAAAAAAAAAAAAATGAAATGATGTTTAAACGAACTCAACGAGAAAGAGTTGGCGATGCATAGAATCGAGAGACATAGGAGATTATTTGGGAGTTTTCGAATAAGGTCGATGTGAACGTAAACGAGTTTCTAGATGTAAAAATGAGAGCTTATGATTCGTGGCTTCTTCACACGTGACGCTCATAGCTCTCCTCGATTTTGGTTCCAGTCAACAGCTTGAATCGAGAACTTCTAATGCCTCGTCTCAGTGTTCGCAATTCAGCCAGTCGAATGCAACGAGTAGCTATAGGAGACTTATATGAGCGACACGCATGACCAAGCCATCATTATCATTAAATTTTTCATCAAAAGTTTTCCTTTTTCACATTTACAACATCGTTCACAAATATGTTAATAATTAATTAGACTATTTTTGATTTTTGATGTTTGATTTTATTTGATTGAGGCATGCCCGTTTCACCTATACTCTAAAATCCAAAGAGTCAAAAAGACGAGTTCATTAGGCGCAAATGGACCCGGAATGTGGGGTCATTTTTTTTTCTTCAGAGTTTGAAACAGGGGCCCGTTTGATATAACTTTAGACGACTGAACTTACAATCGGTTTTGAAGAAGAGACGACCGCCCTATTCCGGATATGTTGACAACAATGATGTTTACGAGAAAACACAGTCATATCGAAAAAGCAGATGTGAAGATGTATAAATATATAACTTGTTCTATATTTATGTGGAAAATAAGCTCAAGAAAGACCTGCTATTGAGATACGGAAGTTAATGCCTCCAGGAACAATGACCACTAAATTTAAAGAAAACCTCAAGATGTGTGTGTAGAGGGGGGGGGGGAATTATTAACTTAACCCCTACCCCCCGCCCCCTAAAAAAAAAAAGGGATGATCCGTTCACAAACGTCAGGATATGATACCTCTGAGGTTATAACTTTTTCTTATAAAAGCCCTCACACATTTATTTCTTCCAATACTTAATGCAGATGAGAGAAAAACCTACCCATTAGAAAAAAAAAAAACCAATTGTATTACACAATTTTCGGGATACCGCCCTCCCCCCCTCTACACACACATCTTGAGGTCTATTCTTACATTTAGTGTCATTGTTCCTTTGGAGGCATTAACTTCCGTATCTCAATAGCACGGTTCTCTTCTTGAGCTTATTTCACATAAATAGTAGAACAAGTTATATATTTTATACATCTTCACATCTGCTTTTTCGATATGACTGTGTTTTCTTTCGTAAACATCCCATTAGCACTTGTGTCAACATATCCGGAATTAGGGCGGTACGTCTCTTCTTCAAATACGATTGTAAGTTTCAGTCGTCTAAAGTTATATCAAACGGGCCCCTGTTTCAAACTCTGAGAAAAAAAAATGACCCCACATTCCAGGGCGGATCCTATTTGCGGGCCGCTAATTGCAACTCGTTTTTTGACCTCTTTGCGATTTTGTGTTAGGCTAGTATAGGATGTTTTGCTTGTTGAAACGGCGCCATGCCTCAATCAAATAAAATCAAACATCAAAAATCAAAATAGTCTAATTAATTATTAACATATTTTTTGTGAACGATGTTTGTAAATGGAAAAAAAGAGAAAACTTTTGATGAATGAAAAATTTACTGATATTGATGGCTTGTCATGGCGTGATCGCTCATATAAGCTACCTATAAGCTACTCCGTCCTGGCATTCGTGACTGGGCTGATGCGAACACTGAGCACCGAGGCATTTAGAAGTTCTCGATTCAAAGCTGTGACTCGAACAAAATCGAGGAGAGCTGGATGAGCGTCCACGTGTGACAAGAAGCCACGAATTCATAAGCTCTCATTATTTTTAAACATCGTAGAATACTCGTGTCTACGTTCACATCGACCTTATTCGCAAATACTCCCAAATAATCTCCTATTGTTCTCTGCGGATTCCTATGAGCATCGCCAACTCTTCTCTCGTTGCAGTTCGTTTAAACTATCAGTTTCATTTTTTTTGTTGTTATTTTTGGGGTTGGAAAATCAATCATTTAAATTATCAAACCTTCGAAGTGCATATTCTTCTCCCATACATATTACAACGTTATCTACGAAAATGAAAGAGTGTCTCCGAGTCGGAATAAATTAGGAGAAAGCAAAATATCACAAACATTTAATCCGTTGGAATATCTTTCTTCTTTTTTTTTCATTCAAGGCGAAGCATATACTTACATGACAAAGCATACAATTATAAAAGTTTTAAAACACATTAGTGATGTGATTGGCATTGGCACCCATTATTTGTGCCACTGCAATATTGTGCAAAAATATTCAGCAGTCACAGAACAGAAAAAAAAAAACATTTATACCATAAATAATATTTGGGAAACCATTGTATCAACATTGAAAGCCATATATACTCCAACCAGTTCAGCTACTTTTAGAGATACGATTCTTATTATTTGCCATAGCATATCAAAGAAAAGTGAGAAGAAAAAAAAAATAAGGGGTTTGGACGCAACCGAATTATTCACAAATGGGGAGAGGTTAGAAAGTCCCCCCCCCCCCCTGCCCTATTATTCAACATGATTTTTGTGGTTTCACTGTTGGACCTTACCCAAACTAGGGGTCGCACTTCTCGTTCCGCCCTGGATTCTGCAAAAAAAACAAAAAATTAAAATTAAACAAAAAATTGCAAATATCGGACTTGTCTCCCAGTTTGGGAGTCGGCATCAGTGGCTGGATCCAGGATTTTTGAAAATGGGTGTAGGAAAAGGGTTTTTTTTTTTTATTATTTACGCTTCCGCCAACCCCCCCCCCCCCCCCCCCCGATATGCTCGCCGGAAATGCGTTAAAGTGGAGCATCTAGGCTTATAAAAAATTGTAGCACATTTCTTTGCACTTTACCTACTGTCACATCGTTTTACCTTTTAAATCCCAGGGTTTCATTTTTCTAAGATATATGGGGAAATGGGCCTACGTTGGACTTGTTGTGGTAGGATCAAGAGCCGTGTTTTCTCATTTTTCATTGCCACTGGTTTTTAAGAGTTTCACATACCTCTTAGAGAGGGCCCTTTCCTGTTTGAGCTCCTAAATTCGCCCGATAGTAGTATTGTGACGTAGAAAAATGCTTTAGGACGTTTTTAGGGTCAATCCGATTGTGATACGTAGGCTAAGGCTGTTTCTATTAATTTGCTGCCCTCCTCAGACGACAGTTTCTGGGAAAAGGCCTTTACCGTATGCTGCTAAAAATAATAAAATTTGATGGTTAGAAACAAATCGACTGTTACTTTCTTTTAGCGACTAGTTCATAAAAAAAAGGATTAATAAATAAATGCTCCTGTAGAACATATAAATGTTTGTTAAACTCTTGTGCATCATCTATAAACCAGTCCCTTGCTAGAAAACCAATTTGCGATGAAAACATTTTGTATTTTAGACTAACAAGGACTAGGGCGTCGAGGAAAATTGTTGGTTAATACAAGGAGAGACTGGGAACAGAAAAGTACGGCGAGAACATGCCTGTCCAAGAAATAGAGTAGATAATGTTATATCCTACATACGGTAGTTGTTTAGAATGATCAAACACGTAGCCCATCCTTCCCCATTCGACGAATCAGTTTTAGCTTTGTCGTGAGATTATCAAAATAAAATATTACAGAAGATTTGTTTTATCTAGGTAATTGTCAACTTTAATAATTCTGTTTTTTTTTAGGGAGCTTTCGGAAGGAAAAAAATCCGAAACTTATTCGTGTTTTTTTAAATTCATTTCAAAAATTCATTTTAGAGTAATAAGTTTAAAAATTGAGTTTTATTGCAATCAGCCGTTCAAACTTTCAAAACTTCAAACCAGCGTTAAATTTAATTTCTACATTGAAGAGAATATTCTTAGGTCAACTTGTTTTGTCACCACAAAGTAGAGCCGTGAACCAAAGTAGATATGCGCCAAATGGTTACATTTTGTGATGAAGGATCATTTCCGTTTGTTGGAGTTTACATATAAAAAAGCAAAACCATGTACTTCGAACATCAGTAAACCGTTATTTGAAACATGGTGCCCCCCAATTATACTGGCTTCAATTATTGCATAGCTTCTAACCTGTTTAGGTGCTTACGAAAACTACACACATATTAATCCACATTTGGCTTTAAACTTTAGTATTGTTTCAGAACATGTGATTTGAGTATAGATTGTTTGTTGTTTTTAATGATGCATTGCAACGACCTTTTTTCGAATTTTTAGCCATGATCAACAACCGGGAAAGAGTTTTTTTAATTGGGCTAGTCACATATACACAACGCAAGACGCAGGCCCCGCATTGAACCTGTGTGAAAAATTGCTCGACCAACGCGCACTACAGAGCGTCGGATATACATAATACAACACATATTCCACATTCGCAACGACATGCACATCGTTGGCTTAGCGCGCCGACGCATGCAAAATAGTAAACGCACCCCCCAGCGTCATGAGCTGGTTGCGTCTTGGCCTTGAGGCGTCGGTATATAAGTGGACTGCGCATTAAGAACGCCTATTGCAAACCTACATACAGGCTGGCTCCCAACTCCCTCTGATCTTGCGAACATTTTCAAAAACGGGACGACACGACATTGCTTTCTGCATGCCATGGAATTGGTCTTTCGGATTCGTGCACCTTCCCTGACGTCCTACGCACGAACTTCCTTCGATATATCATCGCAGACCAGGCGTCGAGATCGAGGATGGCGCGCCGGACGCTCCATTGTGATCCACGGCGTGAAATTTGACTCTTGATATGATCTATTGTATGATACATTACACATTATTACGATAATTAATTAGTTTGGCCTTTGATACATTCACATCAACTACAACGTTCATTCAACATTGTAATAAATGAAGATTTATGTTTGAAGTATCATTCTGTTAAAAATTATTTTCAAGATCTGTGACAAGTATATGCTTACAAAAGATATGTTTGAAGTATATCTGTAAATTATTTCAAGATCTTGCACACATATACTTACAAAATATAAAAATACAACAATTTTGTATACATTATTGGTCAATGCGAAACTCAAATACTATTATGTTAATCTGCTTATACACCAATTACATTGGCCACGTCTTACACACAATAACGCTACAGAAACAGTTATTTTGTTTTGCGTTTTAAAACAACATGGTTTCTTTTTAGGTTGAATAAATACAAAGCTTTATTAAGCTAATAAATACTGAATTTCATAAAAAGGCTTGATGATAATAATTGCTTTCACAGAAGCTTTTAGTGAATATGAAAAAAAGACAAGATCACTACACTTTAACTATAATGACTTACACCATGAATAATTACTTATAAATGCGAAGAAAGAACTGTTCCTTGTTGCTCACTGCAATGCAATGCAGTAATACTCGAGTAGTGGTTATTACAAAGATGCATGTTATGTGGTCCGGTATTATGCTTAAAAACCAGACATTCCTAATAAGATTTCACTTAAGTATAATGATGAACATACTAATATCACGATAAACATATACCAATAAAGTTTGCAAATATTAATGATGAAGGTAGCGTTTACCATTCAACCAACCAGGATCCTTTTTGCATGGACTTCATGCATTTAAAAATCTCACTGTGGACCATGCAGAAGTGGTTTCTTCCAAATTCAGTGCAACAACTCGTTGGTGTTAAGTACGATTCGCCCCGAACAATTTGTGATAAAGATTCCTGTTCAGGCCTTTTCTGCTCTACAAACACGATGTTGGTAAATTATGTAACCAGTAAGAACTTGTTTACACATTATGATTTTACCACAGTTTCAACGATACACTTTTCATAGAAACCTAATAGGCCCATCGTTTTCCGCAATTCCACCACAGAAAGTACGATGGACCAGTCGGGAACACACTGTGTTTGTTCGTTATGCGTGACATATTGCCACACCACTGTGGTCATGGTGGGTAGCTCATAGATGGTGTACACCGACTCGGGGGTTCTCGGACTGATCAGAACACAATGTGTTTCCATTGTTTTTCACAGTGTATCCATGTTACGTTTCACATTGGTTCACACACATAAATTACTAACAAATAGACATACCATGCTACATGTACCCTACTTTCCCCCAACCCTTTTTTTTTTCAAACAATTGTTGTTTTGGTGCATCGTGCCATTTGCAATTTACTATTTTATGAAACAATTGTACAATGTCATATATCTTCACGATAATAATGTTCAGGTCTAATTCTCGGAATTAACATTACAAACTTAAACATCATATGTGGTCAGCTGGAGAAGTGACGCGTAGAAAGGCTAAGAAACATCATTATAATGTTGATAGGGCGCCCACACCGCGAAAGCAACCACCTTGCAAATCTTAAACAACACCAAAATAAGAAACACAGCAACAACCCCAACCTACGATATTAATAAACCTGACTTGAGAGTCAAAAAGGGTTTTAACTATTCATAATTTCACACAAAGATAAAGCCCATAGCTCTAAGAAGATCGAAATCGAATATAGAATCTGTATGACTGGCTTCGAAAATGCATGACAATATGAGTAGCATTTTTCCAATATCATGCAGTCGCACCAAAGTATTTCTTTCAAACTTTACGGATTTCATGACAGCCTCTAACCAGAAAATGCTCAAGAACTTTGTTAAAGACATTATTTGGCCTACGTTACATATTACGTTTTACCCCCGGAACTACAACCAGTATACATTGTTCTTAAAGAATTGACAATTTTTTTTAAGGAATACTTATCATACAGCACACAGACACTTACGTTTGGAGTTACGTCCAGTTATGCGTCCAAAAATTATTTTCTTTTTTGCGATCCCTACGGATGCCTTCCCATCATAGTCTGCAGTGGAATAGTCATAATTTCATTCATCCATAAAAACAAAGAACATACATAAGAAATGTGTAAGAATAGAAGATTAAAAAAGGATTAAAAATCAACAAATACGTAACTAACGTAATTGTCTGTGTGACTGTACATAAGTGTGATTGGGAGATTTCTGAATTTGGCAAGTTCTGTTTAATGCTACAGTCACACAGACACTTTACGTTTAGTTACGTATTTGTTGCTTTATCCTTCTTTAATCGTATATTCTATCACTTTCTTATGTATTTCTTTGTTTTATGAGGATGAACGAAATTATTCATTAATTTCCACTTCTGGACTATGTGAGAAGGGCGTCCGTTTGGGGGCGATCCACACAAAAGAAAATAATTTTTGGCACGCAACCTGGACGTAAACTCAAACGTAAGTGTCTGCTGTGACTTGTAGCATTACCCCAACCCATAAGACTCACAGACAGGCAAGGAGGTTTTGCGAACCACTTTGCGACAGCCCTTATGCAAAATGCAAACCACTTGACTGGTCCTTTGATTAGACCAAAGCTTTGAAGTTCCATCTTGTCCATAACCGAGTTGTATCCAAATGTCTCTCTCAGAAATGACAAGAGTTGTTATGAGAACTACTTTAAGTGTCTAGTTCTTGATTTGTCTAAAATTTTATAAAAACCAAAGGCTACAACGTTTGACGATATCTTACTAGTCGCGAGCAAAGACTTTGACTTTGAGACTTTTGCGAACGTTCCATGTTGACATTTTTTCAAACCACTCCGACTCTAAACAAACTTGTTGCCTTAAAAACACCGCACCATAGCTCGAATTCATCGTAGATTATGCGCATGTACAGGCGCTGACAACTCTTTTCCATAGTTTACTTTCAACGTGGAAACCATGAACAAGATCGGTCTGCTGGTTTAACACGGCACTCTTTGGAAAACAGCTTACACAATATCATATCCCGTGTTTAAATTGTGTACCCGTATCGTGGCCTTCGAGGACAAGATATATTTTATTATTACTTTTAGAAACGGCAAGGAGTTGCTTTTGTGAACTAATTTGATAGGACTGAGGCCTTGATTCTGTACCAACTTTAGACGCTCTTAAGAACGAGCCAAGGATGTTTTAAACGAGTAAATCTGGCGTGATGAGTCTTAGGTATGCAAAGTGAATGGCCCTAAATCGACCTCGGCTTGGTGCTTTGCTTATTATATGCGATTTTGAGTAGGCATTTTACTTTCCTTAAGTTTAGCCAGAATTTTTCTACTTGGTAATACAAATTAATTGGAGACTTGTCATTATACCATTATGTTTTATAGCAATCAAAATGATTCCAACGTAGGCGGAACAAGGGAAGAAGCTACAATTGGAGTGTTGTTGACACTGAGAAGCGTTCTCGGAAACGCGAAAGGACATGTCAACAAGATTTGCCGTACACGAATGATATTTAGCATAGGTAATAGCATGTCATAACATATGCGACTCTCATAAGGATTATCAAGTCTTGCATCTTACCTCCACCGCAAAAGTGGATTTAACAAAATGTTTATTAATGTATATATTTGAACACCGTATAATATCAAGACCAAAACACTACACCGATAATGTGTAGTTCGTTTTATTTGATATTATGAGTGTATATAAGTATATAACAATAATAGGGCCTACCTGTGGTTTTCCACGTTTGTTCTGCTCTAGTTCCAAAGGTTTGCCGGCGAAGCCTTAATCAATGCTGTGGGGCAAATAAGATTGGAAAAATGTATGCCGACATAGGAAAGAAATCTCATCTAATATTTTTTAAAAAATTTAAAGGCAAAAGATGGACTGTTTAGAAGTTTCATTAATTTGCCGACACGTGTAAATTTCAAAAATTTTGAAGAGACATCATAGACAAAGACGGTGATCAGCCCACAACCTCGTTCTTCCTTCTATCCAAAGTATGTCTTGCTACTTCCTTTTTCTGAAGTCGATCTCCACAGTTCAGGCGGTGTATGATAACTAAAGCCGCAAAAGTGGTGGGAAACGAGCAAAGGTCGAGCATAGGTCATAATCATGTTTTAAAAAATCTATCATGGTAAACCCTAATAGTGTACGGTAGTTTGGCACCGCCACAACAATCGTCGTCCGCATCCAACGAACCATGATCAAAAATAAAAAGACCATAAGCACCCACGCCAAATCCGTCAAAACCTAGAATCACCATTTAACAGAATGTCCAGGG
>CALNVZ010001721.1:25855232-25867472 GCA_940671915.1 Paracentrotus lividus | reverse complement strand
AAGAGAAGGAGAGAGAGAGAAGAGGGGGGGGGGGAAGAGGGGGGTTGGGGTGAAAATAAAGAAAGAAAGTGGAAGTGGGAAAATGTGAAAATTAAATATAGGCCTATAAGTGTAAAAAATAAATAACGAATCAAAATAAAACGAGAAGAAAGAGGTAAAATGTTTTTGTGTGTTTTTGTGTTTGTGTGGTGTGTGTGTGTGTGTGTGTTGTGTGAGACCAAGGAAACAGACAGACAGACAGAAATAGAGATAGACATAGAGAGAAGAGAGAGAAAGAGAGAGAGAGAGAGAGAGAGAGAGAGAGAGAGAGAGAGAGAGGAGGCGAGGGGAGGTGGGGTAGAAAGGAATGGAGAGAGAATTTCAATTGATGTATAAAAATTTGAAATAAGGGAAAAGTCGAAAAAATTAATTAAACATGTGTCACATTTAAGAGACAATATAAAGTTCATAAAGAAATGGGGAGAACAGAGAGACTAGATAAGAGATATAGGAAGAGAGAAAAAAAGAAAACAAGTGCACGAAACTGCTGAACGCTTATTATAAGCCTTTTCCCCCTGTTCAACCGTGAAAGGAAGTTTTTGAAATCAAAATATTTGTTCAATCCCACCATGGTCCGTCGTGATATGATTTACACCGCGTCCAAACATTTGTTATTTTTCCTTTCGTTTCTCAGTTCTGTCGAGAAAAACAAACGGCAAGGACTTTTCAAATAATCAGACATCCTCTGTGTTGAAACGATGACTTAAACAGGTCGTAACAAAGACGTGATAATTAGAAGCACAACCAGCAAAAAACAATAAAAAAGCGAATCCAAGAAACGAAAAAAAAAGTGAATGAAATAGGCTCATAGCGCGTAAACAATTTTGAATTCAAAGGCTGACTTTGGTAAATTGGTTCCCTAAAAACCATAAGCGAAATCCCCTGATGCTTTCAAGCAGTTCGGGTGAAATTTTAATCAATTATTATTAAATTAATAGTAATTCATACAATCATTACATTATAACATTTTTCATTCATGTCATTCATTCTATTCATTCATTCATCATTCCATTCTCATTCATTCTTTTTCATTCATTCATTCGTTCATTATTCATTGCCCCCTTCATGTTTTATAATTCTCCTGTTTTTCATCAAATTATTCTCTGGTAACTTAAAGAAAGAACGACCAACAAGGGAGATTATTTGCTTTGATCGTGAAATTTATTGCAAAAATTAACAAAGAAGAAAAAATAAAGATCATTATTACAAAATCAATAAGCACGAAAACATTTTATTAATGGAATTGTTGAAATTAATAAGAGGTTCATGTAACATACCAATTTAGCATGCTATTTCTACGATTTTAAATTAATGCCACATTTATTCTCATATTATGTTGCACCTATCCCATTTACATTCTATTTCATACACAAAGAGAATATGTACAACTTGATTTTATTTTTTATTAAATCTATTTTAACGGTAAATTTTGGTGCCAGTCAGTGAATGCAATCCATTAAATTATTTTTGCTTTTTCCAGTCGTATCTTAATATTTTCAAATAAAATCTTGTTGTTTATAATTATAATTCTTGTTTCTCCCCTTTTATTTCGTTCCTCTCCTTCTTAAGAGAAGTCAAACAAACCTTTTATCATTTTCAAAACATAGAGTTTAATATATAATTTAAGAAATTAATGTCATGAATTATTTTCTTCCATTAAAAAGCTAAGTTATTAAGTCTTAAACAATTTGCAAATTCTGGAATTTAACTTTGTTTGCGCTACAGGCCCAGCTAGTAAGAGCACATAAATCACATTTTCTAAGCGCTTGGTATTTTAATGCAAAATCATACAATTTTCACGTTGGTATAATAAGCACAACGAATGATTTTTTAAAATTAAATGCACATAAATAAACAAAATCACAAAATGTTAATTAAGTTTCTTGAATTCTCAGTGTTGAAAGCTCGAATAATGACAATAATGAACAAAACAAGATTTTGAAAGAAAATTCTACAATGATATCATTAACTTGTATCATCTAAGTACAAGTTACATTTCTTTAACATCTTATAACTATTTTGGCAATGCGTATAATACAATTATCGTTACACGATATAGGCAGTGTATAGACATGCATGTGAAGCGTTTAATAAATACAGCTACAGTTATACAGGGGTCGCGGAGCCCCCACTTTTCAAAAACGCTCCGCGGCCCCTGATGTGAAGCTTAGTTTAGAGACGAAGCAACGTCTTGTGATTTTAACAAGAACTAGTATACTTTAGAAGAAACCAATAAGGTTTAGAAATAGATATTTTGTCTTTAGATTACAGTTGGCCCATGTAAGCTTCTCTTGATTTTAAATCTATTCTGAAAAACTTATATACCTACACCAATGACACAAAACACAAATGGTGATTTAAAATGAAAATCTTATCTTAAATTGAAATTTTTAGAACTAAATGATCAAATGTACGAGATATAATTTACGTTGGTAAATGATTAATGAATATGATATTCAAGTAAGATTCGATATTGCATGATTATAAGTGAAATATTTGGAAAGATTATGACAAAATGTTGAAAAGCGGTTGCACGATGAGCGATTCACACATAGGCCACGCAGTGCTGTCACACACAGATAAGTTCAAATTAGGCTTGCATAAATGGATTTACCGACAAAAATACACGAAAAAAATACGATTAAAACAAAATGTAGTACGAATTTGGGAAAAGGTGAGAAGTAGAAAATAATTAAGCCGGTGAAATGATTCAAATTGGCCGATTGTCTTAATTAAACTTTAAAATAACAATGGAAATCTAATTCAAAGAGATTATAAAAATCAAATGGACAGAAGTGGGTTGGGCTTTGGATGGCGCTGTTCCATGTGTGTTGGAGCCAAAGATCAACCCCAAAATGATTTGCGTCACTCGGTGTGAATTTAAAGGAAAACAATACCCAAGGAAATAATCACTTTCATAGGAAAGAGCATAATGAGAGGAGCAATTAGCAGTACTTGATGAAATCTCTCCCTGATTTGGGTCGATCCACCCTTTGTAACTAAGCTGCATAAAGAAATTTAATGATTGGGCCCCGTCGCTTCTTAAGCCCATGTCTTGTACAGTTATGCCCGATTATTCTTGAGAAAAATATGATAATGAAAAAATGGTGACCTTTTTTGTTAATTGCTTTTCCCTTATTTAAACAATGACCGGAGTGTGTCATTCTAGGGGGGGCGTTTCATGAAAGGACTTGTCGACGTTTATCTAACAAAACTGTTATAAGCTACGTGAAATGCTTGCATCTGATTGCGTTGCAGAAGCAAATATTGTCGATAAAATGTCAACAACATCCTTTGATGAATTGCTCCCTGGTTCAGGAATAAAATAGACAAGTTATCCTGCAAAGGATACACAGTATATAGACGAATCTATGGTTATGAATAAAGATATATCGAAAGGCTTAATCCTTAATTTGTGAAATTATAAGAATGCAGCACTTAAGCTCTGTGCAATCATACTAGGCAGTACAATTTGATACAAACGTTTTATTCTTGCTAAATCACATAAAGTGCCATTTGCGGCTTTTTGAAAATAAAACTTTGTATTATATTCTCGGCTGACGCAAGATGGGACGCAGGTCCAGATGTCTAATTCAGCTCAACGACCCTCTAACTTCTAAACTATGTGTGTTTTTACAAGATTTGTTCAACTCTTTATTGCGGTTGAGGATGATTTTATGGTTCTGAATCCTAATGTATATACCCCGATCATACTATAGTTGTTGTCCGATATGTAGGATTTGTTTTGTTTTGTTGAGAAGAACTTTGTAGTATTTTTTCGCCTTGTAAATCGCGAAATGCTGGAATTTCATTTTTAAACTGATTCAAATATATAAAAGAAAACTTTCCCATTTCCTTTATATCGGTGATTTCAGTCTCTTAGATAATGTTATATGCATTTGTAAACTCGGTTGTATACAGACATACTTTTTATATGTGAACGTACTCTCCCTTTTTTACATAGCTTGCATAGCATATGTTGGTAGGCACTGGTCTAGGCAATCAGGAGTCTTGGTTCGATCCTGATGGAACGCAGTTTTCTAACTATTACTTCATACTCTCTTTTGATTACCGATTTCCCCGCAATAGTCCCATACTAACTACACCCCTCCCCCCCCTCTCTCTCTCTCTCTCTCAATTATTCTCTCTCCATATCTCACTCCCACTCAATCTTCTCTCTGACTCTCCTATAAATTTCCCTTCTGCAATGATACTATTGCGAAAACTAACCATCTTAGTTTGAAAAACAAAGTTTGACATGTCAATATCGACAATTGACAATATTGTCAAGATTCCACTCAAAGACCAGAGGGAATGATTAACAGGGAGTTAGTGGGCGTCCTCAATACTTCTCCTTCTCCGCTTTAGCCTACTTTCTGCGTCTTTTTTTTTTTTTTTTTTTTTTTTCATTTCATTCAACATCCACACTGTAGGGCTATTGTTCTTTTTGACATATATCTCTATCCTCCCTTCTCTCTCTGTCTCTTCCTTCTGTCTCTCTCTCTTCTCTGTATCTATCTATATCTTCTCCAATTGTGTATTACACTTCTTCGTTATTTGCTTTTCTTTAATTCACAGTCTCTATCCTCGCTTCATGTAACAATGGAACGTGTAAATCTATGTGCATTTGTCAAGCTAAGGTTAAGGTATCCGAATGTTCATAATCATAATCAATACCCCCCCCCTCTTCTCGTCTCTCTCTCTGTCTCTCTCTCAATTCTCTCTCCTCTCTCTCTGAATCTCACCTCTTCTCGTGATCCTATTTCTCTCTCCATTATCTCTGAACATAGGAAAGGTGTAAGCTATATTGTTATGCAGAAGTTAAGGTGAACGGTAAGAACAGCGGCTGTCTGTGCCATTTGAACACCTCTTCGGGAAGACATTGCCGTTACGTGAAGGTAGTGTGCAAAAAAAATGGATCATTCGTCTCCAAACTATAAATATCACTCCTCACTCTAACATCACATGTTACGTTGGCACATCCATACCCCACCGTCCCATTTCCTCTCATTCATCCCTCCTTCCTCTCCCTCTCTTTCCCTCACTCTTTTGTATTTTTCAATGCTCACCACGTGGTAATGTCTTTCACCCAACAACTATTAGAAACAAACGGTAAACTGAGCGAGGAAAAAAATGAGGGAATAGTGGCGACGACGTAAACCGATCAAGGTGAAAAACATCGCCGTCTAATAGAAAGAACAAATGAGGATCGTATCTTTGGCTGTTTCACTTTGACTGTGCGATGAGAAAGCGAGTGGCATGGTTCTGGAGTAACATTGTTTCATCAAATGTTGTTTCTAGATAATAATGTTCTTATTAACCCGAGTAGTCTGCCCCAGGTAGCGACGATATTCAAAGCTCTTACGATACATCTACACTCTATTATACATCTAGTTATTCTAGCTCTGTGACTCCAGAGTGTTAATCTATGTTAGCATATATTTATAGGAAGGGTCGAACGATACTTTAGGAGTTCAGAAACATTGATACAACATAGGAATAACAGGTACTTTATAAAGGAACTTGACACATCAAAATGTTCTCTGACAAACAACGAAACATCGTGCATCATCTGTGTTGTGTGCTATGCAACATTATCTCTCTCGTCTTCTCTCCTCGCCTAGCCCCTCAAGCCCCGAATTTGGAGGAAGTACTATTCATGGCTCGCCTGTCGTGGAATACAATGGACAGACCGAGCGTCGCGCACTCCGCCCTCAACATCATCGTCATCATACTTCGTCAAATCATTCAACTACGAACGGTGACTCCCTATCAATTGCCTCATCACCATCATCATCATCGTCGTCGTCGCGTTATCTAACAAGCGGGATGCGCCTGATAGTTGCGGCTTCGAAATCATATTTAAAAACCATCTCGACAACGATGAGTGAGGCATGGTCACGATGATCGCTGCCAGAGAAGGAATGAGCCGCATTCAAGCACTAAAGACACATTCCCGGGCACTCGATCTCGACACCCGCCCGTGATGAAGGGATGCTCCAAGCATGGACCCCAGATTATCAAAAGATTTCAGCGAATCTGAAAAGATGACGAGGATGATGTCGAGGATATCGGAGCAGGACGTGAGAAAAACAACAGGAGCTGGTGTTCGTGTCGCAGGTGAGTTATGTACTATATTTATTTTCTTTCTTCTCCTCTTCTTACTTTCATTTTTTTTTTTTTTTTTTTTTTGGGGGGGGTGAATTTTGCTTTTGTTTTGTATTTTGGCCACTTATGTAATATTCGTAAATTCCTAAACATTATTTATTGTCAGCATCACAGACGTACAATAATATGAGGGCTATGATATTGGTTTATTTTGTTTGCAAAAGCAACGACATAAATCTGACGCACTGTAGAGAGAAGAAGAATTTCCGATACTGTAGATTCTCCTAAAACATCTAAAATAAAGTGTACAATAGCATGAAGGTTTGCACAAAATGATACGGTGTGCTGTCGCACTTGCATTTACGCTTGTATCGAATTGATTACCTTGACTTGTACCACAAGCAACAACAAGCATTGGAAACTGGATTAATATTTTGTTCATCTTAACAAGATTCCTCGAACTGGTTAATGTGAAGTTTAAATGGGTTTGTGAAGAATTAAAACGGCCTAGCGGACTAATCATTCAGCTCACTACAGTTCCCATTCACCGAACATGCAATCTAGTCTAAAGTGCTTATCTCACATGGTCATAGAGAGGTCTGCGACTAGTTCGCACTGCAAGTGTCTGATCTGAGAGTTGCCGCGACAATACATGAGTCTCCGGGAGTCGTGAAGAAATCGAACAAAATTTTTTTGAAAAATTGCGACTATATAATGATGTTAAGAGACTTTTTTTCCCAATCGCGAGAAATGCAACGATGTCTCCGTCTCCGTACTTCTCACGACGTCGCAAGAGTCACTGGCGACTGCCGGCAACTGGAAGAACAATATTCATGCGAACAATTGCGCGACGTAAGGTGAACATGTTTGACGTGTATACTTTTGTTCGTATTTCCCGCGAACTCCCGCGGAGACTCAGGTACGTCGAGAATCTGTGGGAACTGCTAGCATTGCCAATAGATAGGCCCATTAAAGACAACTAAAAGAAAAACGGAACAAAAAAAACAAAAAACCGTCGAGCCGAACCGCACCATATAATTGGATCTCGGAATGTGTTAAATCACAAGACTTTTTTCTCGAGGAAAATGCCACAAACCATTAGAGTGAGCTAAGACGCCGATTTCCCGACAGTGCGTCCAGAAGAAGTTAAACCCATGTTCAGAGCTCGTAATGGACATATATAGCTGTGTGACATTTAGTTTTTATTCACGTTAATAGTATAATTTTTATACTCGGGTTGGGCAAGATTCTTTTTTCTGAGAGTTGTTTCAAACAAGTTGCTTCTATAGTCAAATTGATGTAGAATCCAAAATAACAATTATTTGTGTACGATGAATGTTGACGTCGCTAAGTCAAAAAACCAAATAGTGTATTTACCCATTCATACACCTTAAAGTAACACGACCGGTTTTATTTGTTTCTTTATGGATTTGATGGTCTAAAGCCAATCTGACAATTTTATCAGACCGAATTTACCTATTTGTATAGGTGTAATTTATTGATATGATGATAATGTCTCAATATGATAAGCTAAATGCCAAACTATACTAACAGTCAAACTTAGGTAGATAATATGTGATTAATTCATTGGTTCCCTGACACCCAAAAGCCATATAAATACGTAATAAATGTTTATACAAATAAAAAGTATGATAATGGGCATAATACGCCCTTTTGGCGGCAATTTGGTTTTTAGCACTTAAGCGACGTAAGACGTCATTGTATGCAAAAATAATTGTCATTTTCATTTCTACAATCGAAATTTACTATAGAAACAACTTGTTTAAAAAATGTGAGATCGCCAACCTATTCAAACGTTATGTGTGATAAAACACACACCTGTGCTGTCATGGATGAAGAGATTTACTTTTAAAAAACTGAGTCAAAATCAACTCGTACAATTGGGGCAAAAGTAACCTGAGATGCGAGTACATTCATGTTGAACTAAGCTGTCCTGGTCAATCCACAAGTAACAAACAAATTATTTGACTATCGAAATGTGGTTGCTCACTCAAACTTGTAGCATTTTGGCACTTTTTGGGGGGGTGGAAGCGAAATTCTCAGTCGTCCTGCGGCGCGCGACCAGGGTAGGGTTCGAACGGGCCGCGCCCCCCCCCCCCAGCAAAACAAAAGCGAAGTAAAATAACTAGCGGCGGATCGACCCCCACCTTACCCTATGGATGATACATGGTGACCTCTTTTGATGGCCGAAGGCAAAAACAAAATTACACCACTACCCCCCCCCCGCACTGTCCTGAAAATCAGGGCGTAAATTGGTATCTGAAAAGATATTATTATTGAACACATATTATGTATAAACCTTTACAATGAAATCAAAGAGGCACCGACTTAACACATTTATAACCAGACTCTGAAAGTTAGTGACTTTGGGGACGCGCTGTATAGACGGTGATGTTGTCGTAGACCTAGTCGAAACTCACAGTGTCCACAATGTGAAACACAGTAAACAGGCGCGATACAGCCCCACCGCCCCTAAAAAAAAAAAAAAAAAAAAAAAAAAAAAGAAGAGAGAAAAAACGAAGTAAAAAATGAGACTAGGACCGATTGCCCAACTTACCCATGGCAATACCTCAAGACCTCTTTGATGGCGAAGGCCTAAAAATAAGACATGTGGTGATTTTTGTGTCGTCAATTTTTTCCTTAATGATGAATCAACCTTCGTCCATTAACATTTTATACGTTTACTTTGCTTACACACACAGGTGAGATCGGTTGCTATGCAACGAACACAAGGTCAAACTGAGTTTGTCATGCCAGCTGACGTGCAGCGAGCCAAATCTGTCAAAGGAAAACTGTGGCTCGGATCGTCAACACGTCGAGCCGCCACCACCGGCACTTTCGTCATCCAGCGCTCATATAGAAATACTACGGCACCAACGTCGTCGGCGTGCACCGTTTGGAAGCGCGACATCATAGAATTGATCAGCAATCGATTATCGCCAAGTTGGTCAGAAGCGAATCGACCTCAGTATTGAAGTAATTCCTGAACCCGGTCAACAAATCGTTAACGTCTCCGGGCGCTGTTCTTGAACTGAACACAGTGACGCGCGATGACACCGCCAAACATCGCGCGCCGCGTCGGGTATCGAGTCCATACGAACGAACCCGAGGCCTGTTGTTACAGTCCTCTCCATCCATAAAGACAGCCTGTGGGCTTCATACTTCCCCTACACATATCAGTACTGAACTCATGCCGAGGCTCGTGCGATTCGGGTATGAATCCAATCTATAATCACTCAACGTCTGTATGCGCGCACCATGAACTTGGAGACCAATACAAGCGTGCGATTGAGGTGCTGCCTTGCTGTACTCCAAACGTCTGGTGATGTCCAGTTACTATCTCGTCATTTGATGGTACATCCAGCGCAGAACCATTCCGAACTTGAGAGTAGGAGTGCGTTGCGCGTAATTCCTTTCAGCGCAACCAGGCAGACTATACGTCATTGTTGGGGGTTAGCGACCAAAGAGGGAGGTGATAAAGACAACTTTTGGGCATAATGCTTTCAGTCTATGCTGACACCAAATAAAGAGAAGATATCCTAATACTAGTATGCGAAACCGTTTACTTTATAGTTTTCTAGCTTGTCCAATATTTCCGTTTATCGATACTTCACAAATTTGTATGTCGACGTTGAAAAAGAATGAACGGATCCGTTGAGGGAATATTTTCCACAGCACTAGCATAGGAGGTTTCGATATGTTGGACGTGCTGCCTCAACAAGTTAGATGTAAAGAATGGAAGCTTTTAACAAATTATTATAATAGTCACGGATGACGCCCACTGTCTCTCAGTGGTGACCTACCGCTAGACAGCTGAGACGGCCATTTCAAGTTTTCATTCAGTCTGTAAACCTATCATGGCTTTGAGCTCACGTGGAGAAGCACCATTTTATTTATATTATTTCATAAGCTTCCATTTTACTTCAGCCTCAACTGAGTGGCACGTGACTCTACGAAAGATCCCTATAATTGTTAAATTAAATATTAAAGGGACCAATACCCAAGGAATAATCATTTTTATAAAAGAGCACAATCAGAGAAATGTTAAAAAAGTTATCAAATCGGTTATAAAATAAAAATTATGGAAGTTGAAAATCTCGTTACCTTATGGGATCCTCAAACTGGCAACATCGGCTTCAAAATGGCGATTTTAGGAAACCTCCATGGTTTTGTACACAAATTTCAGATTTTCCCCATTTCTTCAAAATATGCTTACCTCCTTCTGAGCTCAACATAATTTTTTTTTATGTTGTGTAAATATATTTTCCATGACATATTTTGAGCTCAGAAGAAAAATATTTAGAAAAGAAAACGGAGAAAATCTGAAATTTTGTGTTCAAAACAATGGAGAGTGTCCATAAATCGGCATTTTGAAGCTGATGTTGCCAATTGAAGATCCACATAGAAGGTAAAACGAGACTTTCAAACTTCCATAACTCTCTATTTCTAACCGATTTGAAGAAACTTTTTTTAATTGCTCCTCTCATTATTCCTTTCCTAGAAAGGATTATTCCTTGGTATTGTTTTCCTTAAATTCACACCGAGTGACGGCAAATCATTGGGTGATCTTTGGCTCAACACACATGAACAGCCCACCAAAGCCAACCACTCTGTCATCTTATTTTATAACTCTTGATAGATTTCCATTGTTTTTAAAGTTAATTAAGACAACGCATTTGAATATTTCACCGGTTATCATATTTTACTCTCACCTTTCCAAATTCTACACATTTTAATCGTATTTCTGTTTCGGAATCTTATCAAGCCTAATTTGAACTTATCTTGTGACAGACTGCGGCTAAGGTGATCGCTATCGTAAACCTTTTCAACATTTTTCATAACTTTACTATTATTACTGATATACAAGCATATCGATTTACTTAAAAATATCAATATCATAATACTTTACCAACAAATTATCTCACATTTATCTTATTCTAAAACTTCAATTAAGATAAGATTCATTTAATACAAATTGTTTGTTCATTGGTAGGTAAGTTTTCAAAAGATTAAATCAAGAAGCTTACATGGCCAACTGTAATCTAAGACAAAATCTATTCTAAACCTTATTGGTTTCTCAAGTAATACTATCTTTGTAAAACATCAAGACTGTTCGTCTCTAACTAAAGCTCACATGGCCGCGGGGAGGTGAAAGTGGCTCCGCGCTCTTATGTTACCCCTTATGTAGTAATAATAGCAATATTATAGATGTACAGAAAATGTAACTGTACTTAGATGATACAAGTTATATGATTACATTGAGAAGTTCTTCAAAATCTTGTTTGTTCTTTGCATTATTGATGCTTTCAACACTGAGATTCAAACTAATTAACATTTTGTGATTTTGTTTATATGGCATTTAATTTTAAAAATCATTCGTGTGCTTATATACCAAGTGAAAATTGTATTTTGCATTAAAAATACAGCGCTTAGAAATGTATTTATTGCTCTTACTAGTGGCTGTGCCAAACAATTAAATTCCAGAATTTGCAATTTAAAGATTAATAACTTAGCTTTTAATGAAGAAAAATTCATGACATTAATTTCTTAAATTATATATTAAACTCTATGTTTTGAAATATAAGAGGTGTTGACTTCTTCTAAGAAGGAAGGAACGAATAAAAGGGAGAAACAAGAATTAATATAAACAACAATTTATTAAAATATTAAATACGACTGGAAAAAGCAAAAATTAATGGATTGCATTCACTGACTGCACCAAAATTTACGTTAAATAGATTTAATAAAAAATAAATCAAGTTACATATCTCTTTGTAGTAGAAATAAATGTTAAGGATAGTCCAACATAATAGAGAATAAATGTGGCATTAATTTAAATCGTAGAAATAGCATGCAAATGTATTACATGAACTCTTATTATTTCAACAATTCCATAATAAAATGTTTTCGTACTTATTATTTGTAATAATGATCTTTATTTTCTTCTTGTTAAGTTGCAATAAATTCACGATCAAGCAATAATCCCCTTGTTGTGCGTCTCTTTTAAGTTTCCAAAGAATATTGATGAAAACACGAGAATTATAACACATGAAGGGGGACAGAAGGCTGCCC
>CALNVZ010001721.1:25805616-25855207 GCA_940671915.1 Paracentrotus lividus | reverse complement strand
GCAGGACCAGCTGGACTCGGACTGGCGCTGGGTTTCAGTTCCTCTATGCTACTCTCCTACATCAGCATTCATGCCCTGGTATAAGTATATCTACTAATAAGTGATCTTAGAAAACTTATGGATTATAACACTTTCGCCCTATATCGTTGAATCCAAGTGACTGTACGGTATATTTACCCGTATTGACTTTTTTAAGGAAGCAAATTTTTTGTTTTTTTTTTTTCTTTTTTTCTTTTTCTTTCGTAAGTTTCCTCTTTTTTGTCAGCTGAATACTTTATAACGACAGAGGATTTTTTTGCCAAATAATACTGAATTTGCTGTACAGCGGATTGAAAGACCAGCTGCTGTGGGATGCGGCATGGGTGTGGTTAAAAACACTTATAATCTTAGATACGAGTTACTTATGATCGAATTGGCATTTTTATCAATATACTATATCGCGCATTTACGCCATTTTCATATCTTCGATTAAATACATATAAATTGTCCTTAATAGTCAGTTAATAATAGCAACTCTTACGTATCAAATAACCATTTAGTAAAGATACATTAAAGAGTACGATGTGCCTCGGTTCCATTCGGGCCCCTATTTTTGTTTATTACGATTAACATATTAATAATTTAAAACTTCCATAATAATTATAAAAATCTCACTTTACGCAGACAATACGTGATATTAATAATTCCATAATGTTTTGGAGTTCAACAAAATTGCCAAAATGACCTTCCCCGTTCATAACAGGCGTCTTATATACCAATAAGATGTATATATCCACAGAAACCCCATTGTTATCTGATGTTTGATTTATTTGATTGAGCATGCCCCGTTTTCAGCCTATATACTCAAAAATCCAAAGAGTCAAAAAGACGAAGTTCATTAGCGCAAATGGACCCGGAAGTGGGGTCATTTTTTTCTCTTAAGACCGCTAATTGAAGAATAACTAATGCAGAAGAAACCCCGCGTAATATTCCCTGACGAATTCAACATTTTATAAATGATGTACGACTGAAATCTAATCTACGCTCGGTCCTATTAGAAAAGAGAACGACCAGCCCTATTGCGACGATATCTCTTGGTTGATACCGAAATCCAAATACTGAAGTTTACGACAGTAAACAATAATATCACATATCAAATGATACTGTAAAATAAATCTACTATCGTGTAAGATTCATTAAGTATATAATTATCGACCACGCCCATGTTCTATATAAATGGCGAAACAATTTAAATACCTTCAAGAACCCACCTCATCCCAAATAATGCTAGACACGCATAAGATCTTAATGCTCATACATGCATACACTATGACCACAAATCTACTCAAACAATGATACAACCACTTGTCTAGACACTTGGCATGCTTGTAGGAGGGGTCTGTTCTGAAGAGGTCGTCTATCCGGAAAACTTGACTAAGAATTACAAAATCCAGAATATTTGGCTTAGATATTCTCTATATCCAATTAATATAAGAGCAAGAGATCTTCAGTTTAGTTTCCTCATCCAGCTTATAATATAACATAAACGCTCTGTTTGTTATTGTAATCTCTTCAATGAATTATTGTTATTTGTTTCTGGTGCTTTTAATCTTATATTATGTACTTATTGTTTAGTTTTATTTTAATTCTTACATGAACCTTAAATTATTTGTTTATTTAATTTGTTTTATTTTCCTATTCATTTTCCCTATACCTTGTCTATTTTTTATCATCTTTATTGTCTTTTATTAACTTATCTAATCTCATGTTTTTACTTGTACTTTATATTTCTTTTATCATCAGTGAGGCTTCGTTGAAAGCAGTTTATAACTGAACTGAACTCCTCTACTTTTCATTCTCTTATGTTGTGTGATGCAGTTTGGTATATTTATTATTATATATTTATATTTAAATTATATATTTATACATCCTTTATTGATAGATTTGTCTCTTTTATAATCATCACGTGTTTCATTTAGTTAATGATAATATTTTATGTCCCATGTTAATATTTTTTTCTTTTCACGATTCCCTAACAATGTTCATGCGATTAACCCTTCGTACTTTTTCCGTGCTTTCTGTTCTGTAGTTTTTTTTATCATTGCTTCAAATTTAAAATTTTATACGTTTTTTTTGTGCAAACATTTCAAATTCGAGCTTTGATATTGGAGTTGAAAACGAAATCATTATGTGGAATACTGACACACTTCTTTGACAATTGTATTTGTTTGTGCAAGAAACTCGTTCCTCGTTACTGTACAGGGTACATTTGGCAGCGCTGAGTTTGCTTTGACAGGGATGGCTTGCGTGCGTCGAGAATAAATATTGATTATGCGGTGATTTCTTCGGAAATCCAAGGTGTGTTTGGATCAAGCTCGTTTTAACTTGATCTTGGAGGGAGGCAATTCGAGTGGTTAAGATACGTATCTTCTAAGATGAGGTGTGGATGAGAAGAGGAGAGAGAGAGAGAGCCAGGGGAAAGGAAGAATGAGGTGGGAGAGATAGGAGAAGTAGGATTATGAACGGAGTACAAGTTAAGAAGAGGAGAGTGAAATTTAACGCTGAAAACTGAGTGGAAAGAAAGCATGGAGAGGGGAGCGAGTACCGGCCTACGATGGAGCAAGATGGAAGAGAGAGCGCGTGAGAAAAGAGAAAGAGTACAAATAAGGCCCTAAAAAGAAAGTTGAATAAGAGTACAAAAAGGATTATTAGATAAATGTCCGAATATTTATTTAGTTGATGAAGGAAGGTAAATGAGAGTTGTAGTGTATGATGAAAACATGGAATAGTCCGTAGCAAAGTGCACAAATCGGACGATAGGTGGGAAGTAAATATCGACACAGAGAGATACGTTTTTAAAGTCTGATTCAATCATAAATGAATTGCCATTTTACGCTTCTGTTTGAGAAGAAAGCTGGAGTATAAACAACTAGAACTGAATAAATGGAAGACTACACAAATTAATCTGGCAGTACAGACCACTTGGCAACAGTTAATGAAAAGGGGGATCTTTCTATTTTTTCTTCTTTCTTCCGGACAGCCTTAATATATGCATCACTCCAAAAGTTCGTAAACTTCGTTTGGCCATGCCACGGCCCATCCCGAGGCCGTCGTCGGTGTCATAGATATGTCGGGATTCGGAAATATTTGAATGACACCTGCGAATAGGCGCCCGTCGTAAAATTATGAATCATAATGTACGAACCATACTTTCTATGCAACTCTTTTATACAGATTAGTGCACAAAAATACAGAATCTGTGAACATATTAGAATATCAAACAATATTAACATAACCAATCCAAATTAGAGATTCTAAATCCTTAAGCACATAGTCTAAACCAACTACAAATTATGCTACTTTAATACTGTGACCGTTGTTGAACAGAAAGCTGATGAGTTGCTGATGATTGTGCCATATTGGAAACGACGTAATAGAAAACACGTTGCTCTATAATGACTGAGATTTATTGATCGTTTCTATAACCAATCTCAACCTGCTTAAGCCAAAGATACGTCCATCACCAGTCCCGGGAAATAGAATCAGGAAGAACCATGAACCTAATCCAATCATTCAGACCGACCACAATCCTATCATAAATCCTAATCTCCAATTGCCATTATATTATCTCTCCCCTATTATACAAGTCTTCTCTTCTTAGAAGAATTTTTATGTCGCCGCGTCGAATCGGCTCGTGGTACGCTACTATTACTTTGCGGTCCGACCGCTAAATGTTTTGATCACGAACTAGCGCTCTCAGGTGCCCGTTCTCCCCAGTGAACTTCACCGCTCTCCGAGCGATAGTAATGCTTTATCTTTGTAATGCTTACCTCTAACATTCCATTCAGTCTATGCATCTCCATCTTTCCCCGCGTGTACTTCAAGGGCGTTAAAATTCCGCATAAACAGCCACCGAATCAATCATTATTAACAAAATGCTGATATTTGCACCATCAGCACTTCCACCATAGTTTGCTACCTCCCTCTTAAACAATTAGAGAATCTATAATTGTTCCATGAATATATTAGATCCGACAATAAAACAAGGTTCGCAACGTGGCTCAAAGAAGCATAAACGCTAATATCAATCGTGTCAAATGAATGACCCAAGGAGAGGCTTTTCCACCCTTTTATTAGCGCCATAATTCAATTTCTGCGATTGTTCCTCGGTGTTGTCTTATTACCTCTAAGAGGACTGATCGGACAATTAGATCCCTCAATAACATATAAGACTACTGGAAAAATACAATTTGAGAATTTACTTCTGACTGTCTTGATACACAGCAAAATTTCGCGTTACCGCAGCGTACAGGAAGTGTCTGATCACATGTACCCATATTATGAAGAAAAAGCTCTCGCGTTGCTTTCTTGGCTAAACGACCCCCCTTTCTATAAGATAAGCTGTATATAATAACAAAATATATTATAAATATTCGGCCCGTGTTACCCGTCTTTCTTTATAGGCGCAAATTTATACAATATAGTACGTTACTGTCTAGCTTGTATTGCGTGTTTATGAAAAGATTTTAGTGGTGACAGTATAGAGAAAAAAATTGCAGTACTTTTTCTGTTTTAAATTGACTTGGTACCCTCAACTTATTAAACAAGAATGACCTGATACTTATGATCATCTACTGTAAGGGCGCTTCATGGGAAAAGGTACTTTCGCCGATCTTTATTGAAGCCAATCAAACACTGTTATTAATGCTAACTCTGACGAATATTGCATATCTAATGAGAAGCCAAGAGAATTGTCCTGTCACTAATATTTAGTAGTCATCCCAACGCCAATACTAATAGATGAGATCTTGACCGTCCTTTAGGTTATCTCATATATTATAGTAACAAGTGCTATTGCCTGCATATAAGGAGCGAGTCTAATATTAATATATATCTATCTTTGCTAGACTCTTTTTGTTTTATAATAGTTATTTTAAATTAAACTTTATATAATGCCGATTCACATTAGTACTTTATATCCTTCCTTTCATTTCGTTGCACATTAATATTGCTCGCAACTTTCTTACAAGTCTCTTATTATTCAATCCATGAACTTAGATAACATATCTTGAGACACACGTATTTTTTATAATCTTCTGTTTGTTGCATTTTCAACATATATTGCGTAACTTAGACATCCCTTGTGTGTAAATAATCATAAATATTCACCTGTTATTTAGTTCCCCTTCCGCCTTTGTCACTGCCCAAAAAAGACACTAAGGAAACGCAATTAATCACCAGATCCCTATCTAACCTTTAATATGTTTTCTTAGCTCAACCCGTCTCGCATCTAATTACTCTAATAATCCCGAGTCTGCTGAGTGATTATAAGTCTCACAATACACCATCACAATTAGTTCAAGACCCGTCTTATGTATTGCCCGAGATAGAGAAGAGATTGATGATTTGAAGCTAGTGTGGTGGCGCGAGATAGGCGACCGGGATTCGCCTGGAACGTGATTATACCCCGTTTGCGCTATACAATCAACAATGAAGCCATACCAGAAATGTAAGATTGGTTTGTGATTAGTATAGTGGAGAAGAACTCTTGGTGATGTGTTTTTTCCCTTTTAATCACTAGAAATATGACACTGTTGGAATTTTCGATATTATAAAGTTATTCAAATAATATATTAAAATCAAAACATTATCCCATTCACATTTCGATATTCTCCTATAGTTATATCGATTCTTACTAGTTTAATATGACAATTATTTAAAACGAGAGGTTTGCAACAGACATTTATCTTTATATATAGTTAACTACTCTCCTATTAACTTTGACAAGAAGGCATGGCGCATAAGATCACTTGTTGATAGAAGCACCTGTGTAGTCCTAGATCAGCGTGTTCTTGTTCAATCCTGTATGAATGCCATGTTCTAAACTCACCTTCCTCTCATCACTTCTTTTGTGCATTACCATTTCCCGCCATCATCGGTCCGTACTACCGTAAACACCACCCTCCGCCCCCCCCCCCTCTTCCTCTCGCTCTTGCTCCGTCTTCCTCGTGATTGCTCTGTATTCTGCATCTCTGATCAATCACTCCCTACACTCACTCACTCAAACATGTATTCACACTGAACCAAATCTCGTAAATTTCCCTCTTCAAGATCAATACTATATGAGCGAAGCTAAACGACATCTAGTATTGAGCAAAGAAACGAAATAGAGTATGATACATTCAGTGATCGAACAATTGCAGTTATGGTCCAAGATACCTCGATCAAAAAGACGCATGCAGAGAGAGAAAGATGGATAAAGAATAGGAAGTTGAGCCGATCCTCAAATACACTTCCGTCCCCACGTTCTCAATTAGACCTTACGTGCTCTAGGCGTCTTTTTTTTTTTGTTTAGTTGTATTTTGTCATTCTCTATCGAACTCAACTCTACGGCCCTATTGTTTTATTTTGACAGTATAAGCCTTATCTCCCTCCTCCCTCTTCGTGCTCTCTCACTACTCTCGCTCTATCTTTAAGCTACGCTCATTCTACTCTTCTGTAATCATTCGATAATCTTCTACTCCCCCTAATAATTGTCGTTATGACAGGCTACATTATGCTTTCAGTTAAAGTTTAGTATTATGTCATCGATTCTCGCAGCCAAAAGTCTAACTTATATCCCTTCTGGCTATCAATTGTTCGAACAAGTGACAACGTCTAAAACTTTATGTAAGCACAGTTTTGTTGCATATGGCAAAACAGGACCTTAAACGTTTAATATCCACCACCCCAATATGATTCACTAACAATAAGAATACCAATCCACACGCACCCCCAGTCTCCATCCTCATGACCTCTCTCACATCTCTCCCGTCCACACGAGACTGCCGAATCTCATAGTAGACTCCCCCACTCTAACCGTCTGCCATAGAAAACCTTTAACCTACCTTATTATCCTCTTTCTCCCTCTGTCTTACACGTCGTAAATAAACCATATTCTATTAGAGACCCAAATATCAAAAGATTATTTGCTATATCATATAACACCATGTTGTCGTCTGTAACTTCTTGAGTTCAACCGTCGTAAAAACAAATGTCCTGAATCCTCTGCGTTTTCTGTTACCAGAGCAAAGAAAGCAATGTCCCCCCTGCCCATTTGAGCGCAACCCATCTCCGGATTGACCAATATGCCTTACGTGAAGGTTACTGATTGCCCAAAACAAAATCAGAACAAACATCGTCATCATTCCTTTCTCCGAAATATAGATTTCAATATCAGCCTACCACCCACTGAAAAATCAACACTGATAAAAACCGATTGCAACATCCCCTCTCTACACCACCTAACCCGATTCAAGTCTCTCGTCTTATTCCCACCTTCTAACATGCTCCCACCACATTCTCATGTCTAGTATCAAATTTCCAATGACCTACATCTAAAGATTGATCAAAACAGCTCATACTCCACAACCAATATGTACAAACTCATGAAAACCCGGCTTAGAAACATGTAGAACCCGAGAGGAAAAAAAAATAGGTCATAGCGTAACCAGTTATGAATTCAATGACTTGGTTAAGATGGCGTTCCTGAACAGAATACATACAACCCCAATTCCGCTTAGATTAGGAACCATTTCTATAGCAGTCGGCATGAATATCATTCTTAAATAATCTAATTGAAAATACTAACATTTGACGAAATAGCGAGCGATTCATTCTTCGCGACCTCAGTTTCTCATTATCTCAGTTGCCAGTTCTATTGAATACATTCCGAGTTCAATGTTCCTCTCAGTTAGGTTATCTTGTGCACTAGTCTTTAACTCTTATCTTTCCATCACAAATTCCGGTTCCGTCACGGCCCACCTAAATAGTCCTTCACAAATACTTCTCCATTTTACCACGCCGACAGCCCGACGATAGTTCGAGGGACTTACGGTGTCAATATACTAATTTCTCTGTAAATAATTAGCTTAAGCCTACGCCTAACTGCATGACATATTGATAATCTAAATAAATAACAATATAACTGGATAAGACACGGTTCGTCGATACTTAGAGGATGTTCTGACATAACCAGCGTCAGTATTCAAGATCACCTAACATCAGGTCATTCAATCATTTAAGTACTTTTTTAAGAACTTTACACTAATCTAATAGAGGGAGGGTCTCTCATCGGCGCGCATTCTCCCCATCGGCTCATCCACCCCTCTTTCGATTTCTTATTAAACCATTCTTCATGCCTTCTCTCGCTCTTATTCCCCATACGTCCTCATCTCGCTGCCTATAGGCTCCAAAGTACCAGAAAACTTACCACAAGGAGAATAGTATATCTTATGTCATGGGATCTCGCCTTCTCATGAAATTTCAATCTGCACGAAGCAACAGATCCGAGCATCGATCACCTCCGCCCTCAAACATACATCCATACAAGACAGAAAAATACCCTTACGAATCATCAATTAATCATTTACCAAACTATCAACAATCACAGTCAAACCTATCTCTATGCGAAGCACATTCATCTACCAAATATCAATTTAATCGTCAAGAATCATCTCGTAACACAAATCGAAAGCACTATACCAACCTTTTAGCACTATTCCTCACGCATTTTTACTAAATTTGCAATGGCCCTCGTATATTATCCTAACATATAAAATCCAATCAGCGGACCAACACTGCGATGTGAACGACCTATTCACCCTAACATCGATCAGGAGGCTAACCTCATGAGTAAAGCAGACATATATTACTCATCTTCATAGCTACTATACTAAATATCACATCCTCAGGTCACAATCATTATTTCTACTGATGCCCGCCACTCAAGTGAAGCAGGAATGCCTCAAAAGTCACATGACCACCAACCGGAATATTCATAAGAGACATTTCTCATACTTCCAACTAATACTTTAAATGTATTTTACAAGAGAAGTAATAGACAGTACGTCAGGTGATTTATATCAATTAGATCAACTACTCGTCTGAGCAACATTACACTATGGCAGCCTCCTCGGTTTAATGCGTGATAACGCACAGACGCGAGAACTTATATCTTCTAATATTTCTTCACATCATTCATGATCTTTCATTCTTACTTCTTCTTCCTATTATTTATTAATATTTAATTTCATGATTATTTCTTCCTCTTAAATTAGCTGAGTATTAAGGCGTGAACACATTGCAAATCTAGAAATTATATCGTGTCCCTCTGCTGCATTCACTCTATCTAGTCTCAAAAGTATTTCATACTAACACCATTATTTAATCTAACGACTTTTATATAAAAGCATTTAGACCTTCAATAAAACAACAATCTCAAATTTTTCTTTTGAGTCATTTAGATAAAGCACACCGATCATCCGAAAATTTTGTAGGCTATAAACATATTGCGACATTAATGAATTATTGACTATATTGCAACAACAACCATGCAAATTAAAAATTTTTCCCGCTACCTGTTTCCCCGCAAACGAAGAATTTCCATAACAAGATACACGTATCCAACTTACACTATAAAACAATGACCAAACAAAAAAATACAAAGAGTACCCAAATAAGCAATATGCAATGTTACTAGCACCATCCAAATAATCCCATCAGGCATACCATTGTACCCCATTTCGCATTTACGCTGCATCCAAAATATGAACTTGACCATAGAACTCTTTGCCCAACGTTCACAACATACTACAAGCATTAAAACTGTGAATCAAAACTACGCATATATTGCAGTCAATTCAGAACTATTAACAAGATTTCCCTGACGTTCGATCAATATATACAGCTACATTATACAGGAGCTGGCGGGACCCCATCTACTTATGCAAAAAGGCTATACAGCTCCGCCCTTAAAGTGAAGACTAGATAAACAGCAGCGAAAACGCCACTATTCCGTACTAATTTAAGTTCTATTATCCAAGATCACCACTTATCAGTCCCCCTTATATCAAAGCCAAGCTACTCAATAGGATAGTCATCTATAAATAATAGTTTCTTAAATCTATATACCCAGTGTCTATGCACGACCGTAGTAACCTTCTTATGCTAGATCTCTGACTCAAGTTCTGTACGTACTCTTCTTGACGTAAAACTATGCATCACCCACAAACGAGTACCTAAGGCAAATAGACTACAGTGGAAATTTTAAAATCCGAGAAGATTCTATAAAATCCTTTATTAGAAACAATTCCTTACTTTGAAATCTATAAATTGAAATTCTATTATACTTCTTTCACCAAATCATTGACGCGCTTAATTACGCAACTGGTGATCTCCTGTGCAAGTTCCGTAAATTATCTCCCACCAAGAGAGAGTCGTCTACGTCCAAATAGCGATTATCACATGTTACAGAACTATTGCCGAAAACTGTATTCAGAACACATCCGTAGGACGGAAGCAAACAGATAGTCGGCCTGCCGATGCACAACTCACAAGCATTAGTCACAACGTTTGCAGCGTCGTTTTCAACGACACTCATAAATTCTAATTAGTTCTGAGTCTATAATGCCAACCTCACCAGAAAACCACGATAAAAACCTGCTCGAGATAACATTACTCAGAGAAATCATACGTAGACTATTGTGGCCAAAATCAGGATAGGCCATTAAAAGCCTCGCAAAAAAAAAAACGGAAACAAAACACAAACCAAAAAAACACCCGCCCTGACAAGCCTAGGGTGAAAGTAATCGCACCACAAAATATATTTAAACCATTTATGAATTTGCCTTGCATAATGGCAACTGAGTTTGTCTTAATAAACTTAAAAAACAATGGAATACACCTAGACCCCTTTTTATTCCTTCCAAACTAGATGTATAAAATACTAATACCTACAACAGAAAATGACCTTGGCTAGATTGTCATACCATAGTCTCCATAAGTTTCTCCGACATGCCGATATCTCTGACAACGACCCAAAAACATCCTAACTCTCCCTAGCCCTGTGTTAGGAATTCTAAAGGAATGTAGCTAGTATCCACAAGGAACTAATATTTATCACTTTCACCAGGATTAAATGATTCAAATATCAGAGTGGACAGCATAAAAAAAAATGCTTATGCTTTTGTGCAAACTCGTAAATAATTACAATGTAGATTGTACTGAGAGGTTTTTGAATTTCAACACGTAGTTTCCTCTTTATGCGGAATCATGTCAATCTGCTAGACATCAAGCTCAAAATATACATTATGTTGCGATTTTCCGGACAAACTCTGCTCTGGTCGTTTTAAAAGAGACACACAAAACACAGTTCAGATATCCCGTTATCTTCAAAAATGGTCTAACTAATTTACTCTAGCTTCAAATATCATGTAACAAACTTTATATCCCAACTCAACATACAATAAACAGAAAACAAATAATACCGCGGTATTCCTCACTTTTAGAGTACTTTACTGTAAGAAGGACATAATTTTTATAAGAGAAAATGTGCGTGGAAAAGACTCAATCTATCATAACAAATTTTTGAGTATCAAAACACCATGTACCATAGAGAGTGTTCTAAGTGATATAATAGTGATTTGACTATTAGGTGATTTTTGCTCAGACTTCGCACTGAAAGCTAAAACTCCAAACGCCATTTATAAACATAAACCGCCACAATTACTTAGTGAGATAATCATAGCGTAGGTTCATATTCCAAGATTCGGTTCCTCGAACACCCATACTCCTATTTTTTAACATAACCGAATTATTTATGAATATGGATTCCTATAGCTTATAAATATAGCCTCTAGTATTGTAACTCGTTCGCTATACAACCAATTTGAGCTATCTCCCTATGTGTTGTTTTTAGCACTTCCACTCTGAAACGTATAGACGAACATTGTATTGACAAAAAAAATAATTGTACAATTTATCAGCTTCTGCTAGCATCTACGATCTAGCCACCCCATAAGAACGCAACTTAGGTTAAAATAAGAAAACTTATTACTTAGAATTATCGACCCACCTAACCCATCAACCAGTTAGTCAGTCATACCATAATCAACAAAACAGCGTTCCTGTTTCCAACCGTGACGCTCAAAACCTCCATGCATAAGTTAGCAGACTGTAATATATGAACAATATCTGTAAATAGACCCATCAACAGCTGCGTCGTAGAATCAAGTTAGTCACCTCTGAATCACAAGCTGTCTCTCATCTCTACATCATATATGTAAATTGTGACATACAACATCAGTTACAAATCTCACCTCGCTTGTAGATTATGCGTCGGATCGACTCACAACATCAATCTACAACCTCCTTATAGACTCTTATAGCTGAGGCTGACATAAATTATCAACGATCCTCCATCAATACTCTACAATCACACGTCCGACATTTACGAACTTAGTTGCACGTACAAAAAACGTGAAAGATTGAGCGGTAGCTCATCACAATGCCATAACAAAGTAACTAGATACGGCGATATTACAGCTACCAACTCAGTTTTTTGTCAACCATTCGTCTCGTTTTGTGCGTGCGTGCTTTCTAGCAGAGCACGACTGAAAAGCAATTATCCCAATTATTCATCCATTCAGTCATTCCGCCTCCCCTATCCTAGCTCATAACCGCACTCCAGGTAATACTCCTCAATTTTGACGCCTATATGCTCCCCCTCGCCCCCCCTCCTTCAGAAGCAAGAACAAGAGATTAAGCCACGCAGTACACACATATCCACCTCCACGTTTCCCGCATACTACCCTCAAATTCTTCTTTACTCCCCTCGTGAAATTCTTTATTACACTCTAATTTCAAGATCACCTGCTACGTATATAATAGGCCGACAATCACAGGCAACAAATAACCGAAAAATTGATAAACTCTACCCACCCCCCCGCCACCAGCCCCTCCTCTCTATCTCATCTATATCACTTCTCGACAAACAAACCTAATGGATATGATTAATAATTTGGAACTTATCTTCAAAATAACTTCGGAAGATTTAACCCCTATCTGACACATCTACAATGCAGATGCTAGCCTACCCCCGAGCGTCTTTGATAACACGCGATGTTATCTGCTACCAATGAACTCGAAACTCTCTAACAGTCATCTTTGTATCGTATTTAGAGAGGACTCGTGCAGCAGTAACTATGACGCTCGATCGGTTGTCGGATTTTCGCAGCTCGCATCCTACTCCGCGCGACAAAGCGTCAGGCTGTCTACCTATGCGGTTGTGTCAATCGCCACGAGTCATCAACAGCTGTCGGCGCCAGATTCACCACACCACCCGCCGCCGACACCGCTTACCGAAATAATGAAGACCGAAATTCAAGAAAACATAACCAATAACGGAAGATCGATATACGCTGCAAACCAAAAAAACTATGACGAATAAGAAAATCATGCTGATGACACAATCATCCCTGATAGTACGCAAAGTCTATCCCCGACGAAACGATTGTGCCCACCCCACCGACCATTCAACGACCCTTTGGCCACCTGTATAACGTACAAGACTCTCTCTATGTATCAGACACAGCCTAGAAATCGAAACATTGGTGTGATCCTTGTGTTTCGTTCAATGTCTTTTTCCCGACGTGTTATCAAATCGCGCATGCGAAGCCCACCCTGTCGCTCTCACTCATCTATGACATTATCATTTTAGTCCGTTACCTTTGCTACACCACAACAGGTGACGGTTGAGTCGTCTATGCATGAACCAAACAACACATGCTCCAACTTACTCTTTGTGTTGCCAGCTGCCCGATGACAGCCCCCGTACGACCCAGAATCTTGTCAAAAGGAGAGAAACTGTGAAGCAATACAGATTATCAAGTTCTACAGGCGTCGAAAGCGCCATCCACACCCCGCGTATTTACGAATAACAAAATCATTCACAGCGACATACATTACTACCGACCAAGTACTACGAGCAACCACGTCGCGGCGTGCACCGGATTGCGGAGAGCGCGACATCATCAGATGATTGGATCAGCATCTATTTATCGCCCAAGTTGTGTCAGCAAGCGAATCGCCCTCAGTTTGGAAGTAATTCCTAAACCCGGTCAACAAATCGTTAACTCTCCCGGCGCTGTTCTTGAACTGAACACAGACCGCCGATGACACCGCCAAACATCGACGCGCCCCGTCGGGTATCGAGCCATCGAACACCCGCGGCCTGTGTTACGTCGCTTCTCCATCCATAAAGACAGCCTGTGGAGCTTCATACTTGCCCCTACACATATCAGACTGAACTCACTGCCGAGGCTCGTGCGATTCGGTATGAATCCAATCTATAATCACTCAAGCGTCTGTATGCGCGCACCATGAACTCTGGAGACAATACAAGCGTGCGATTGAGGATGCTGCCTTGCGTTACTCCAACGTCTTGGTGATGTCCAGTTACTTATCTCGTCAGATGTTGATGGTACATTCCACGCAGAACCATTCCGAACTTGAGAGTTAGAGGTGCGGTTGCGCGTAATTCCTTTCAGCGCAACCAGGCAGACTATACGTCATGGTTGGTGGGGTTACGACCAAAGAGGGAGGTGATAAGACAACTTTTGGGCATAATGCTTTCAGTCTATGCATGAACACCAAATAAGAGGAAGATATCCTAATACTAGTATGCGATAACCGTTTCTTTATAGTTTTCTAGCTTGTCCAATATTCCGTTTATCGATACGTTCACATTTGTATGTCGACGTTGAAAAGAAATGAACGGATCCGTGAGGGAATACTTTTTCCACAGCACTAGCATAGGAGGTTTCGATATGTGAGGACGTGCTGCCTCAACAAGTTAGATGTAAAGAATGGAAGCTTTTAACAAATTATTATAATAGTCACGGTGACGCCCACTGATCTCTTCAGTGGTACCTAACCGTTCTAGACAGCTGAGACGGCCATTTCAAGTTTATCAGTCTGTAAACCTATCATGGGGCTTTGAGCTCACGCGTGGAGAAGCACCATTTATTGTTTATTATTTTCATAAGCTTCCTTTTTACCTTCAGCCTCACTGAGTGGCACCTCGACACTACGAAAGATCCCTATTATTGTTAAATTAAATATAAAGGGACCAATACCCAAGAATAATCATTTTTATAGAAAGAGCACAATCGAGAGCAATTTAAAAAGTTTTATCAAATCGGTTATAAAATAAGAAATTATGGAAGTTGAAAAGTCTCGTTTACCTCCTTATGGGATCCTCAAACTGGCAACATCGGCTTCAAAATGGCCGATTTTATGGACAACTCTCCATTGGTTTTGTACACAAATTTTCAATTTTCCCCATTTCTTTCAAAATATGTCTTACCTCCTTCTGAGCTCAACATAATTTTTTTATGTTGTGTGAAATATATTTTCCATGACATTATTTGAGTCAGAAGTAATAAGACATATTTGAAAAGAAAACGGAGAAAATCTGAAATTTTGTGTTCAAAACAATGGAGAGTGTCCATAAATCGGCATTTTGAAGCTGATGTTGCCAATTGAAGTCCCATAGAAGGTAAAACGAGACTTTTCAAACTTCCTAACTCTCTATTTCTAACCGATTTGAAGAAACTTTTTTTTAATTGCTCCTCTCATTATGCTCTTTCCTATGGAAAGGACATTTTATCCGACAAATTTGCTCTTAGCCAATCAGATGCAAGTATTTCAGTAGCTTATAACAGTTTGTCGGATAAAATGTCCGACAAGTCCTTTGATGAAATGCCCCCCAGAACTCGCGATTGATTTGCACTACAGGGTGAAATCCTCCTTGGCAATGACACAATTGAATTCGTCTTCTTTTGGCCCCTCCACCCTTGTTTATAGATTAATAAATTACACTGAAATATAGATTACTTTAATTTGTTTAAAGAGAGGTAGGCCAAACCTATGGTGGAAGGCCAATGCCTCACTTTTCATCAAAAATTGATCGAGCGCCTTTTGGAATTAACCCCTTCAAATACACGCGGACTGAATGAAAGCTTGATTGAATGTTGAGGTATCTCCAAATAATAGAATTACATCCTCGTGGTTGACGTCTATCACTGGAGACGCCTGAGACGCCTAGTCGTGATCAAAACAACATTTTCGCGGTCGAACCGCAAAAGTTCAAGCTCCAGCCATCAAGCGGGGAATCAAAATTCTTCCAATAAAAGACCTTGATTTGGGAAAACAATGGGATGAGAGAAAGGTTGATTATTTGGCCTGAATTGGATTAATGTTCTTGGTTCTATATCATCCCGGGATGTATGCATCCCTCTTGGCTTAGCAGGTGAAGTACACGTCATAACCAGTTTGGCATGTGTTCAAAACCTGTCAATCGCACTCTCTCACCCACATATTCTCGCACAACGCACATTTATCCATTTATTTTGTTTGAAGGTGGTTTACTCTTTGAATCATGTCAACTTTATACAAACGACACAAATTACTTGGACATACGTCTAAAAGATGTTGCCATTAAAGTATGTTCGTCTTGATTTTAGAGGGCGCTATTCGCAGGTGCTATTCAATATTTCGTACACCGACCATATCTATGACACCGACGACGGGCCTCGATGGGCCGTGCGAGTGGCCAAACGAAGTTACGACTGGAGGTGTGCATATATTAGGACTTGTCTCGGAAGAAGAAGAAAAAAAATAGAAAGATGTCCCCCTTTTCAGCTAACTGTTGCCAAAGTGAGTCTGACTGCCCAGATTAAGTTGTGTAGTCTTCCCTATTTTTATTCTAGTTTCTAGTTGTTTCATACTCCAGCTTTATTTTCAACAAAGCGATAAATTGGCAATTCAAATTATTGATGAATCAAACTTTAAAAACGTTCCTTCCTGTGTGATTTTACTGTTGCACACTAATCGTCCGATTGTGCACTTTGTATCGGCTTTCCATTTTTCTATCCCCATCTCTCTTTTACCTCCCTTCTCAATTAATATGTGGTATCATTTATCTATATCCCTTTTTTCACTCTCTATCATACTTTCTTTTTAGGGCCTTTATTTGTCACTTTTCTTTCTTTCTCACGCGCTCTCTCTCTCCATCTCTCCTCATCTAGGCCTACTCTGCTCCCCCTCTCTCATGCTTTCTTTCCACCTCAGTCTTTAGCTGTTTAAATCTCACTCTCTCTTACTTCTTTCGTTAGTACTCCTTCTATCTATCTACCTTCTTTCCTTTCCTCTATCTTTCTCTCTTTCCCCTCTCTCTCTCTCTCTCTCTCTCTCATCCCACCTCTCCTTAGAAGATATATCTTTAACCACTGACATTCCTCCCCCAAGATCAAGGTAATAACGAGCTTGATCCAAAAACACACCTTGGATTTCCGAGAAATCATCCAGGCATAATCAATATTTATTTCTGACGCACGCAATCCATTCCCTGTCAAAGCAAACTAGCGTGCCAATGTACCTGTCAGTAAAGAAGGAACGAGTTTCTTGACACAAAAACAAATACAATTTGTCAAAGAAAGTGTGCAGTTATTCACATAATGTATTTCGTTTTCAACTTTCAATTCAAAGTCGAATTTGAAATGTTTGCACAAAAAAAAAGTTTAAAATTTTGAATTTGAAGCTGTAAAAAAACTTCAGACGCAAGCACGGAAAGTAGGATAGGGTTAATCATGAACATTGTGGGAATCCGTCAAAGAAAAAAAATTACACTGGCATAATTTTTTCCTTCTAAATGACACGTGATGTTATACTTCTTCTGGATTTATTTATTTATTTATTTTATTTAATACAAATGATAAAAAACACGGTGAAGGGTAGTTCAGTTCAGTTATAAAACTGCTTTACAACGAAGCCCTCCACCTGGTACAGACATAAAACATAAACATGATCAAACTTAATATACATAACATGATAAAAAAATACAAATCGATGGAAAATGGAAATTAACATAAAACATAATATTGTCTACAGACATAACATAGATTAGAGAGTAAACATGAAATATAAAATCTTAGAAGCAGTACAAGAACAGAGGTTATGTTATAATAAATGTTCGGCTAATTGAAGTCCTTGTTTAAAAGAATTGATTGAATTAGTCTCGCATATCTGTTTTGTAATTTTTGTAGTTTCGATGAATTTGTCTTTGAACAGCTCCCCCATGCAGTGCAACAATAGTCGATATGTGGTAGAATTAGAGCAAAATATAAAGTTATAAGAGTTTTGTGAGGTATTAAGTGCTTTATGCGGCGAATACATCCTATGGAACGAGATATTTTAATACTTATATGTTTTATATGTTAAGACCACGTCAGTTGTGAGTCAAGTATGACCCCAAGATATTTCCTTTTTTTTAAAGACACTGCAAGTTATTACCATATAATTTGATCGAGAATTGGTTGTTCTCCAAGTACTTTCTTTTTGTTCCGAAAGGCATAACCATGGTTTTCTGTGGATGTATATACATCTTATTGATATCAAACCACTTGCATATAGAATCGAAGTCATTTTGCAAATTTTGTTGAACTTCAAAAACATTATGGGAATTATTAAATATCACCGTATTGTCTGCGTAAAGTGAGATTTTAGAATTATTATGAATTTTTAAATTATTAATATCGTTAATGTATAAACAAAAATTAAGGGGCCCAGAATGGAACCCTGAGGCACATAGTACTTAACTATTATTTTAATGCTTTACTAAATGGTTATTTGATACGTAAGAGTTTGCTAACTTATAACTGTACGTATTAAAGGACAATTTATATGTAATTATATCAGAAAGTGATTACTTGTAAATGAGGTAAAATGCACGATATAGTATATTGATAAAACATAGCAATTCGATCATTAAGTAAACTGTATCTAAGATTATAATGTTTTACCAGCACCCAGCCGCATCCCAACAAAGCCAGCTGTCTCTTTCACAATCCGCTGTGACAGTCAAACATTCACTTTTATTGAAAAAAAATCCTCTGTCGTTATAAAGTATTCGCTCACAAAAAAGAGGAAACTAAAAAAGTACAAAAAACGTAAAATATACCGTACAGTCACTTGGATTCGCCAACATATAGGGCGAAAGTGTGTATAATCCAATACAGTTTTCTAAATCACTTCATTAGTAGATGATCACATTATACCAGGGCATGAATAGCCTGATGTAGGAGAGTAGCCATAGAGAACCACTGAAACCCTAGCGCCATCCGAGTCCAGCTGGTTCCTGCCACCATTCTGGAGCTGCTTTCTCATGGCGCAGAGGTCCGAATTGGCTATTGGTCCAGACCATTCTGACTCGTCCAGAGTATCTCCATTCAGAGTTATGCCTGAGGTGGCTGCACATGGTGCAACCAAATTGGCAAAGCTGGTCGTAGAGTTCTCATGACGGAGGTTGAACGTGGCCAATGGGATAGGCCAACGTGCTGACCGGACGCCTTCCGTGGGCTCATCGACGCTCGGTACAATCGTCAAGCTGGGAAGCGAGTGACCAGAGCTCTGATTAAGAGGGCGTGAGTTTGGAACTTGGTAGACTAGAATCGGTTCGGAATTCACAGAGGTAATGAGAGTGTGAAGGCCTTTGGTTTCATTCTGGAAAATCCTGTATTTCTGACCTGGGGCAATGTAGACTGTATCCTCATCATCATTGAACCTGACCTGGGTGTTCTGACGAGAAGCCATGACGTACGTCGAGACATCACCGCGGTCGAAACCGCGCCATGCAGAGGCAACGAAGCGGTGACCCCAGCGCTCAACAGGAGGGATGTGCTCAAGCTTGTGTCCACAACGGGAATCATTCTCTTCATCCTCGTCCGGATAGTAGGAGCGGTCACATGAGGCACCTGAGAGCACAGAAATCGGCTTACTCGCGACGATGTGGGTTCCCGTCTGATCTTCTACCGACATAAAGAAAAGTGCCTGGTGGCGGTCGATCTTAAAGCCAACGCGAGTCCCACCGTAATGGACTTGGTTCCGAAACCAAAGGCTCCCTCTTAGTCTCATGTCCACGAAAGTGTCATTGTGGAGACCGATGATGATAAATACGGTCTTCTCGAATGAAGTCACCAAGCGATATTCTTGGCCCATCATCGGACTAGGTAAGGCAAGGTATGCATCTGATCTGTCATCGCTGAAGGCATTGTTGAGGCCGTACAGAAGAACCCGACCTTGCGTCCTCACCTCCACTGCGCTGCTTCTATAATCGCGGGTGTCGTAGAGCACCACACTGGTGGGTAGCTCGATCTCGATGCTTGCTGACCCGACAGGGATGACGAATCTGCTGGAGTATGTGCCTGCGTTGATTGCTCCTTGGATAGGTCTGTCGTTTTCAGCAGGTGAAGCCCGATGAATGAGAAGCGTTGGACCTCTTCGAGTCCCTCGGAAATAGGCTGAAAAAGCGATGAAGAACTCACTTCCGACTGCAGATGTAGGCGCCATTCTTTGGGATGGGTTGGCTGTTGGGGATATGATCGAGATAACCATTATAAAGTACCCTTTAATCATTTCGCTCACTTCTCTTCTTGATTATTTCTTTTTACTTTGAGAAATTCTTTATAGACCGTTCTTTAACTGTTTTTTTTTTTGTTGTAGTTTTAACAAAAGTTAAAGTTCGCCAGTTTAGTGTTCTATTTTCTTTATTGCGTTATTTCTTCCATTTACACCAATCATATTTTGTTTGTAACGATTATATAAAATGTACTGAACTATTGCAATCATTGGAAAATATCAGAAAACATAGACTTACCACTTGCTCTGTCAAGTCCAAGAGGTAGAGCGTACCCACCATTCGTTCCATGACCGTACAGGAACGCAGATAAGATGCAAGGCGTCGAAGTCACATCATCAGAAGCCGTCGTAAGGTGATAGCGACCAGAAGTTAGCCTAAACTGATTCCAACAAATTTTGTCACTGATGGCGGCAAATCCCTCCCTGATGACTTCGGTCTGGCCAGGGTTCTCCCATCTCAGACGACGGAAACATCCGCAGTCGTACATGACACTCATGAGGTGGGACATTTCGGCATCGCTTCTTCGATCCGTTGCGTTGATAGTGCTGAAGATGACGTCATTGCCTGGAGGCGACAATGGTGGGATGGTTAACATTGTAGGTGACCGTTTCTTACACCCTCTCTCGCATGCACCGTGATAGAGAATGAATGCTGTCACCAGAACCGGCTTCAGGGCTGTGATGTGAATAGTTTCACTACCGCTGATCGTAAAATCCAGATCGTTTCCAACACGGCCGCTATTCGTTCCCCACACGACAGGTGTGTCGGCTTCGGCCGGTAGGATCCTGAACCTGGTTATGACATCTTCCACTGTCTCACCCGCCTGGCCTCTGCTTCGACGCGTGTTGGGTCCGCCATTGAAGGTTCGATAAATGAACTGTTTCCCCCAGTCTTGTGTTGGAGGAAGCTGTTCCACCATGTGGCCGCACCCGCTCCTTGTTGAATGTCGAAGTTTCATTGTACCGCAGTCCACTCCAGACATGAACCCTACTGGGGCAACCGAGGATGCCCTTGAGCCTGTTAGATCTTCCAAGCTCTGGATCTGAATCACCTGGTAGGCGTCTAGGAATACCTCAATTGTATCTCCTGGTTGGTACGTTACGTTTTCATATGTTACGGTTGCTACTGCATTGATAGACACCAACCCCCCTTCCAAAGCTCCAACAACAGCAAATGTCGGATGTCTGCGTGTGTTGCCTTTCTTCTGCTCCATTGAAATAACTTTGTATTCTCTTTCCATCGAGGTCGACTCGGGTAGTGGAAGTGCGAGGAAACCATCAGCCTTGGCGTGACGGTCTTCCCCTGCGATTCCGTAGACGAACACGTCGTCGCTGGCATTAACACCGACACCGTTTCCATGCAGGCCCATCCCATGAGCAATGGCCGCTGGAGGAAGCTGGACATCGACCTGAGATCCTGCGGCAATGGACACTGTCTCAAAGAATCCTAGATAGGGCATGGACACGTTGACCTGTACACTGGCTGAGCCATCTGGAAGTGCAGTAATGATCAGTTTCGGTCCTTGAGCATCGTCCGAACTATCATGAAGGTAGTTGTCCATGAAAGCAAAGACAAATTGGCGGCCTTTGGTCTGCAGTTGATGCTGGAAGCGAACATCATCTGTAACACAATCACATAAAGGAATCTTTTTGATACATTTCTTCCCGATACTTTAACAAAGGTAATGGTGTTGGTCTTCAAATCATAGGTAACATTATTTTTCATAGCTAAAAGGAACAACGTCTAGATAAAGTGTCACGGTTGGCATGTCAGTGTGAAAATAATTCAGCAAGACGTTGCAGGAAAACACAAGATAAGAGGAACTTCATCTACATGGTAGTGTTATAATGAAATAATTATACTAGATACAAAATTTTGAATTGCAGCTGTATTATACCAATAACATGTCAATGACTAATTGATAATTTAGATGTCATCTAACTTTACTTAAAGCACATCGAGACTTTATAAAATAATAACATATAATTGTTTAATATATAATTGTATAATGCATAATAATAGTAATGACGAGAAATGAACGGTATACAGGTAACAATTAAATAAAGAAAAGCATGTCGTAAAAATACAGAATCGGTAGTGTAGTTTGCGCTCAGTCATTTTTTCAAATTGATTTCTTTTCTTTCATTTTTTTTTTTTTGGGGGGGGGGGGAGAGGGGGACACTGGGACATTGATAGTGGGGTGCATTTGGGACAGGTTGCTCCAATAATCAAAACTTGGGGCAAATGTATCAATTTGTTCACAAAATCCCCCAAATTATCTGTGAAGAGCAGGTGAACAAAAAAAAATGAATAGACCAAAATCAACTTTTTTGCACTATATTCCAAGATATATCATCGATGAAGGAAATTTTTTTTTCGGCCTTCAACTGGCAATAACATCATTTTTAGAATAACATCTCTATAGACTATAGGATGGTTGCTCAAATTGTGACTTCTCCCAGGTTTAGCCATCCCACAACACTTTAGGGATACTGAAGTAATTAAAATAATATATAAAGCAAATTCTATAATGTCGCATATCTTAGATTTTGCACCAGCATTCAAAATAGAATTTAAGAATAATAAACATTACGAAAATTCGATCAACTTGGCAATGTCCCCATTTGTTGCGTGTATTACACATTTCGCACCTATCAATAAGTGCGTGCAATGCCACGAGGCATTCTCAACCTCGTTCAGTTTGTTCGTCTGAAAATGTTCCATTTCGAAAGGCACCGATTGATCAGGATTCCGGTTAATGTGCCTTATAAAAACGATAATCATGTACACATGAAGGGTCAAAATGACAATGACCAGACTGTATCAACACATTATTAATCTTCCAACTCTGTTGTCATTGTCAAATTAAGCCTTCAAGGTGTAGATGATTATTGCTTTTATATTTCTCTCCCCCACCCCCTATGTTCTCTCTCTCTCTCCCCCCATTGGAAGGGAAGAGTTGGTAGCAGGTGGACATGATGGCATTTAGTTGCATATTTTCCATTCTTGTAGATAATAGAAAATCAAATCTATTTGAATATGTTTTGTGTTGTGTTAATTGTTTTGGAAGAAAACTGCAATATTTTCTTAATCATCAAATAGCAAAGGAATCAAATTTGGTACGTTACTCATCAAAACCATAGATACCGACTGCCTAACCTGTCTGCACAAAGCAAGAATGGATCTGCAAAATGAAATTTAGCCCTACATGAGGACACATAGATTAGATACTAATTAAAAATCTATCATGTTTCCTTGCCATTAAAAACAGCAGCGCGGTGAGGTCTTTGTTTCAAACGAGTGGAAATTAAGGAGACCATTTGTTAAAATTTTGTAGTTCTGGATGATACAATATTACATTTCCCCTTTTCTTTATAATAGGGAGAAAATAAATTGAGGAGATAGTAATTTCGTAAATGACCAATAGCCCGCACCTGTTTCTTGCAACACAAATTGATTCAGTTGTGTTCCGATTCATTACTCTTTCTTTAACAATAGTGATTCGAACTTAGGTTGTGGTTCCTCAAATCATTTGATAATGTTTGGTTCATATTGACTCGATATATTCCTGACTGGCTATTGAAAATTTAGGTAAAGAATCCATGTTATTGGATTGTTTTCTAATATACTAATAGATTTAAACTAATTTGGGCCCCAATAATCCTGTCTCAAAAATCACTTTCATTTTTCATTGGGAATCAAAGACGTCGAGGTTTGATCTCGTTTGTTTAACATACGCAAACTATCGCTAGGGGTAAAGAAATGTGAATTGTTTTGAACGAGCCGCATAGATCCATATGACAGGTACATGCGCTCTTGTCGCATTTTTTATTTAATATACGTAAACACACAGTTAATGCCGGCCTTTTCCAGTTGATTCAGCCGAGTCAGATTGGAGTGAGCGTGATATCTCTTTTTTTTTTTTTTCTAGCTGTATTGCAAATTAGAAATATGCGACATATCGCATTGATGTTGCCCTGTTTTAAAACCATTTTCATATGACAGGAGCGTTGTGGATTTTTCAACCCTGCGGAAATGGAAAACTAGCGACATTATCGGGAACCATCCCATAGTCCTACTAGGGCCTATACTTTTTTTCCCTCTTTTTGTTTGTTTGTTGGTTTTTTTTGGCGGGGCGAGGGGCGACAGACTATTTTGAATGAAAAAAAATGAAAAAGAAGAATAACCCGTTTGTAAACAAGAGGAAATTCTTTTGGACAGAGATCGGCAACAGCGCAAAGGACGGTGGTCTCACACTCACCTTGTAAATTCGGTTCGCTCGATGTACACTCATTGAAGGCTGCGATGACCAGTAAACACCCATAGATGAACACACTCGACATCATTGATGCCATCATCGTCCCAATGGTCGAAGAAATCTTTGGAAGAGACAACCACTAGCGACTTACTCGCAGTCCAGCTCTCACAAATTACTCCAAAATGAGACGATTTTATATCATTTCTTTCTCACAATATTGATAGTTTTTGACCTTTCTCTTTTGATTTCATGCCATATTTAGCAAGATAAGTGACACATGAACCGGTCCTTGGTGTTAGGTAGTCAGTTTTACCAGCGGGGTGGAATACCGGGGATGTTAAACCGGGTGTATTCACGTCACGGTCATTTAAGGGACATATCCGGACTATTTTACCGATTGAGGTGAAAGAAAAATTTTGTTTTTCATTGAAACCAATTTCCGAATGAGTTCTCATTAATTGATTTCAGGTTTCCCCTAGCACTGAAGTTCAGGAAAAGAATTTGAACCGTAGGCCTATATACGTTACGTCACAAAAAAAAAGAAAAGAAAAAAAAGAGAGAGTGATTTCGACATTTTATTCTTATTGGTGGAAATCGATGTCTATGTACATGTACTAGTATTTCACAAAAACTGTTTTAAAAAGTTATCTTTTTATAATAGAGATTCCGTAGACAAACTTAGCCTATTCGTTAACGTTATGCTCTAGCCATAGTGCCTTTTCTAATATGAAAAAAAAAACACCGCGTTGACACCGCTACAAGAAAAATTGTTTTGCTTACTTTTGCCCGAAACGTAAGGAGAACAATTTTCTTGTTGCGATGTCATTTTTATGCAACTTATCTATTGCTAGTATTCATTTTGCATCGACGCAGAACATTTGCTTTTTATATTATTCAAAAGCAGTGTTCTTTACAGTGGGAAGTTCAGCAGTTCTTATAGCAGATCTATCACACTTTAAAATTATTGAACACCTAGTTGAAAAGCGAGTGGGGATTAGAGATCGGAGAATGCACACATAATGCACTACAATAATTGTGATAAAGAGAAGGTAAAGAAGTGTATACAGTGGTGGCCAAAATTATTAGAACACCAAGCATATTTAAATAATTTGAACAATTTTCATTCAGTTGACCATCTAAATACCTATAAAATGGTTGGAATGTCTCCGAAAATCATCATTATGCTTTAAAAACTAAATAACAAAGCCATGCGTTGGGAACTCGCCCCCAAGTCGCCCTTTTTTTTTTTTTATGTTACCCCACCAATTGAAAAATTCAAAAATCTTGCCCCTTTCAGGATCAAAGTGTCTTAACGTTAAACATTTTAAGCCTCTCCCTACAAAAGTATATATATTCTGAAAGGAAATTTCCTGAGGATGTCAAAAATGGCATTCATAACAACACAGGTTGAAGTAGTTACATCTTATGTGGGGATTTTAAAATTATTTTTGAAGGGCCCCAAATTTTTAATTTAGTGCCCCTATTTAAGTCCCCCGGTCCAATGACCCTTAATATTTCAACATATTTGAATTGCTCATGAAATTTCCTTTAAAATAATATACATTTACAAGGAGTGTCTTCATTAAATTAAAAAATAGTTTTAACCTTCAATGGACATGGTTATTTTGGTCATCTCACCACCAAGGGTGGGGGCGAATCCACCCTCCCCATTTGACCAAATTTTCTGAAACTTAGCATGTATTTGAGGTATATTAGAATAAATAAGCCTGCTGTGTTTCATACTTCAACCTCAAATACTTTTTGAGCAATCGGCATAAGTAATTGGCATTTTACCTTTTTGCATTTTGACTACATGTTTAATACACAAGTCTACGGGGAAACCAAAAGCGCATAGCGCAACTGTTTTTAATGCTGTGCATTACCAGATGGTCGAAACTATATAAATTTGGTGTCTACATATTACGTAAAGACCCTGTGCTAAAAAGTCATGAAATCTCAAGGCACTTAAAAGATATCTTTAATCTGATTTCGGCAAATGAACTAGGGCATTGATAATCCCATAGGTTTGTGTAGGTTCAGGTGTTCTAATAATTTTGGCCACCACTGTATATATAATATATATAAAAAACGAAAGTAGAGATAGGTGAGTGAAATAGAAAATAGAGAGAGAGAGAGAGAGAGAGAGAGAGAGAGAGAGAGAGAGAGAGAGAGAGAGAGGAGAGAGAGAGAGAAGAGAGAGAGAGAGGAGAGAGGGGAGAGGGGGGGGAGGGGGAGAGATGGCGGATATTCTCAAAAAAAGTCCAGAATCAAATTCTGGCGATGCCCTTCCGAAAAAAGTGAAAAAATTTTTTAAGAAGAGGGGAAGGAGGGAAGGGGAGATGACGAGAGAGAGAGAGAGAGAGAGAGAGAGAGAGATGGAGAGGGTCTCAGAGAAAGAAATTTGAAATAGAGAGTGAAAGGAGAAATATTGTAAGGATAGAAATTGCAGAGTTTTCAACGACGGACATCCGATAGATAACGAGTAGTACCGTTGCAACGGAAGAACTCACATTTAAGCTCGTTCACATTAACCTAATAATAAAAACTTTTATGAAAATATATTTTTGATTTTTTATAGTCCAAGACGCATTATTTGATTATGTTGAGGTGGTGTGGTCAAGTGGATAAAGAAGGCGGGACTGACGATCACAAGGTAATGCTAAAGTCACACAGACACTTACGTATAGTTACGTTTTCGTTGCTTTAATCTTATTCCTTCTTCTATTCTATCATTTCTTATGTATTGCTTTGTTTTATTTGATGAACGAAATTATCACTATTTCCACTGCTGACTATGACGGGAAGGCATCCTTGGGGATCCGCAGCAAAGAAAATATTTTTTTGGACGCAACCAGACGTATACTCAACGTAATGCTACAGTCACACAGACACTTACGTTGAGTTACGTCCAGTTGCGTCCAAAAATTTATTTTCTTTTCTGTGGATCCCCACGGATGCCTACCCGTCATAGTCAGCAGTGGAAATATTGATAATTTCGTTCATCCAGTAAAACAAAGAAATACATAAGAAATGATAGAATAGAAGGTGAAATAAGATTGAAACAACACAAACGTATCTATACGTAAGTGACTGTAGCATAAGTGTCTGTGTGACTGCAGCATAAGCGGTTCGAATCCTGTCCATTCCACTGGCGTCCTTTGGCAAGACGTCAATGTACAAATTTGCCACACTCGACCCAAGTGAAGTGAATGGGTACCGATGGGAAGCAATTCCTTGAATTATGTGAGCACCTTTCGGGGTAATTTAAGAGCATGACCAAGCCGGGTAATAATTAGTTAACACTAACCGCTTAGAAACACCCAAGCGCTATTAACATGATATAAATGTAACTATTATTATTATATTACAAAATGTTTACTTCAGTTATAGTACTAGTTACCTCTGTGTTGATTTGACACAGGAATTATATATATTCATTGATCTGCTGATTGAATGATAAACCCGTTTATTACAAAAGGAGCTATCAGAATCATGTCATCATTCAGACCCCATTTTTCTAACATTGCGAAATATTGTAAAGATAAAGAGAAAGTGTGAATCGATCGTTTATACTAATTTCCTTCGGGAAATAAACGAATTGATAATACACACTTTCATTTTCTTACTGTCTTATTCAAGCCCACGCAGTTTAAACATAATCAAAGTGAAATGAATCCGACTCGAAGGAAGTAAAATTGTTAAAGTAATTGTTTTTATAATGACAGGTATTTCCTTACGTAGAGGAAAGAAATGGTAATGATATCATTTGCAGTGCGTTTCGTCAAGGATTGGTTAAACAAACACATGCGGAATATGACACAACATGAAAGTAGAAGTTTCATAAAAAAAAGGTCGGACAATAAAAGAAGTATTAATGAACAAGTATAATTCAAGACTTGAATTTTTTTTTTCTTGAGAAAATAAGCTTAATTTCACCTGTTGGAATTGTAATCCGACTCGGTTTGCTTCAATTGTTTTGAATTCCTTTTGACATTTTTAATTTTTGTATCATGGTTCGTCAAAATTCCCTCGAAATTCGGCTATCCGCCATTGGTCCAGAGGGGATAAATAGAGACATATAGAGCCAGAAAGGGAAAGATAGCGAGACAGAGGGATGTGAGAGGTTAAAGAGTAACAAAATGCGGGGAAAATTAAATTGAAAAGCAAGAATAAAACAAACATGAATGCAGGGGAAATAATTATAATCAAACATTAAACAAGAAAGACGAAAATACACATCCTCAAATTAAAATTTTCATAATCAACAGAAGAAAAGTCCAAGAACACATCTCCGCAAAAGTACACCCTCCTCGAAATTGAAAGAAAAAAAAAAAAAAAAAATGTTTCACGTTCCCCAATTACCATATTAATTTAGGGAGACGCTAGAGTGTCTATCCAACTAATTATTGGTCACAGAAATGTCGCAACCAATTTTTCACTTGCTTCCTAAAACAATTTCCCCTGAACACGTGGTGAGGAAAATATCAGGAAAAAGGAGTATTTTGATATTGTTTGGCACATCCTGTGATTAAAAAGATAATTGGACTCGAAATCAAAACGGGTAAAACAGAAAAAAAAAGTCTGGAGATTGAAGCACATGACGGCTCTCTGCACCTGCAAGGCGAGCTAGTTAATTTTAACCCGTCACCCAGCTCTAAAAGAGGGTCGCCCCGTTTCAAAATAATATTCAATGTTACTTGAAATTCTTTCATTTTCTTGTCATGCTTGTAGGGCGGCGGAACGAATTTGAAAGTGGGGGGGGGGGGTGGGTCACGATGTAAAAGGGGCACTTTTTCTGAAAAGGGGGCACTTGAGAACAGAGGCTTTAAGAGAAAAGTATTCAGATAAGTAGGTGTGCGTAGAAAATTTGTCTTTAGATTTGTGCTTTAAAAAATGTTAATGGCTTAGTATTTTATTAATGATAAACAAAAGGAATGCGAGCGCGAAGCGCGAGCCGAAAATTTTGAGCTAGTTATTGTTCATTATTTTTAGACCCTATTTAGTATCCGCGACTGAAAATTTGAGTTAATTTTGCATTATATAACCTATTTAGTATCTGCGAGCGCGAAGCGCGAGCCGAAAAATTTGAGCTCAAAATTGGAGTTAATTGTGCATCATATAGGCTATTAAATATCCGCGATCGCGAAGCTCGAGTTGAAAATTATGAGCTTAAAAAAATTGAGGTTATTGTGCATTATAGACCCTATTTAGAATCTGTGAGCGCGAAGCGTAGGCCAAAAGTTTTGAGCTCAGAATTGGAGTTAATTGGGCATTATTATTATTTTATAGACCCTATAGTAAGTATCCGCCATCGCGAAGCGCGAGTTGAAAATTATGAGCTTAAAATTTGAGTTTATTGCACATTATAGACCCTATTTAGAATCTGTGAGCGCGAAGCGTAGGCCAAAAGTTTTGAGCTCAGAATTGGAGTTAATTGGGCATTATTTATAGACCCTATAGTAAGTATCCGCCATCGCGAAGCGCGAGTTGAAAATTATGAGCTTAAAATTTGAGTTTATTGCACATTATAGACCCTATTTATTATCCGCGAGCGCGAAGCGCGAGCAGAAAATTTGGGTTTTAAAAGACAGGAGTAACAAGGGCACTTTTATTACTAAAAAGGGGCACTTTTAATACAAAAAGTGCCCCTTTTTAGTAATAAAAGTGCCCTTTTTTTACTATAAAAATGGCATTTTATTAGCTAAGAAAAGGGGCACTTTTTTAGTTATGAAAAGGGGCACTTTTAGGGTGGATGAAAAAGTGGGGGGTCACAGTGCCCCCCCTGCCCCCCTGGTTCCGCCGCCTCTGGCAGGACAGCAATCTGAAATGAGGCCGAGTTTATATTTAAATGACAAAAATCAAAGCTATCACGGTCTCCGGATTAAAATCAATAATTATTAAGGTCAGGACGTTTCGCATTGCCATTATAAGAAGATTGGGGAGGCGATATGTTAAAGTATTCTAGTGCTAAAAACTTAATTGCAATTTAAAGCCTTACTACTCTTTACATTTGCTTTCTGTTTTCCCTGACACTTCATCTATTAGGGGGCAGTGGGGTATTATAGCCTATTTTACGCACCATTCTTTAATCACTAAGCATTTCTTGGGTAGCTCTATAAACTTGATCTTAACGGGAAAACAAAATCTTAAAATCTGGAGAATAAATAAAAACCCAATATAAAGCTAAAAAAAGACGTTCAACTTTATAATAAATGTAAAATGAGAGATTTCCACACCAAAAGCAGAAATTACAGGTACATGGAAGCAACCGATGGACCTAGGATTTTTTTTTTAAAAGTGGAGGGCTGAGTTCGAAAGTATATGTAAGGAGGGGGGGGTTAACAGTAATGAGTAGATGGTCTAAAAAAAAAAAAAAAAAAAAAAAAACACGGGGGGGGGGGGGGAGGGGCTTCAGCCCCCTTGCTCCGTTGTCCCTGATATAAAACAGTGTTTGTAACTGAGGATTAGTTCCTGATAAAACAACCATAGTGAATTAACTTGCTTTAAAAGACCACTCCTCTTACAGTGAACCACTATGAATCATAATAACTGTTATCCTTGTTGTATTATGTAATTACAGTCTACTCCTTTTATAATGAGAACATATACAAGATTTTGTTTGAACAAGGTGATTCCCAATGCCAAACATGTTTACATGTTTCTACACTCTAAAAACTGAAGTGCCGTTTTTAGCACTTCAGAGGCTGAAATCAGCACTTTTTAAGAGCTTGTATAGTGACTGCACTCAAAGTGCTGTTTAACTGCACTCAAAGTGCTGTTTTAGCACGTTCACGTGAGCTGAAATTTCAGCAAAAATGGGCAAAAATGGCGTGACTCCCTTAGGATTCGAACGTGGGTCCCCTAGATAAGAAGCGCTTACGAGAACGTTAGACCAATTCACATCTCACGATTGCTAGCAGATCATATTGTTTTATGATGAACTTTCTTCAAAGTTGCCATAATTACCTACTACGCTTTCATAATTCAAGCAAGTTAGGGAGATCTCCGTTGGTCTATTGATAACGTCAGCGGTACTCTTCCATGTCTAGGTGAACCCGGTTCGAATCCCATACCGACCATGAACATTTTTTGTTGTCGATAAATTAGCACTTCAAGTGCAGTCACTATACGAGCACCCATAAATTAGCACTTCAGGTTTTAGAGTGTATGTGCCCATGTGTTCAGTATAACAGGATTTTGATATAAAGGAGTAAATGGGTTGGTCCCCGATTACCTCATTATAATGGGAGTGTACTGTAATGATTGACGACTGGACAGACCCACTTCAACCAGTTAATTGCCACTTGGTCTAAACAACCCATTTTGACTAATGCTTGTTTGGTCTCATCCCACATAGTCTCAATCCATTTCATCTTCAATCACTTTGTCGAATTACCTTTTGGTCCATCTGCCAGTTCGTCTATTTACCATTTTGTCTAATGTCCACTTGGTCTAACATCACCTAGTCAATTCCTGTAACAAACTGGTAATAGACCTATCATACATTTTGGAATTAGATGAAAAAGCATTTAGACCAAAAGGTAATTAGATGAATTGGAAATTAGACCAAGTATGTATTGGACCAATATGAAATTAGACCACATCAATAGTAGACCAAATGTGTTTAGCCCATGTGGTATCAGACAATCAGAGAATTAGACCAACTGCTGTTAGCAAACCTTCAAGTAACCACATTTTCTTTGTTGATATCAGTTGTAACCATGCTACACAATGTATTACCAAATTATCAAACAAATTCTCACACAAAAAACAAATTCAAGTTTTATATTTCATTTTGAATACATACATACATGATTTTTATTATACATAAATAATGTACATGATTCATGCTACAACATGTGACCCAGTTTACTGGGTGATTTATATTTCATGCATAATATCCAGACAAAGGTTGTTCTTCACAAACAGAAAGTTTGAGAGAGGTTTGCCAGATATAGCAACAAGTAATGCATGCAAAGTGGATTCCAAGTATTGTAGTTCATTCATCAGTAATACAATCTCGTTTCTAGGTCCCTAGGAAAGGATCATGCATAAATTTGATTCATTGGGATCACTAATCCTTAATTTAGATGGTGATTCATGGCAATTCAGTAGAGTGTTGAATACTGTTTTCGCTGTTATTTTCGCGCGATTAATTTTTCGCACTGAGCGGCCTCAAAGAATGTTCACAGGTTCTTGAATTCGCGCTGAATATTAGTAAGTACACAATTTTAATGCACAAAATACATGCATAAAAAAGCATGCTCATGTATTCGCACGTTTTTAAATTCGCGCCTGCCAATCTTCGCGCGAAATCCACAAAAATTAATGTACCGCAAATATTTCCACGATTACATTATAATAAGTCTGGCCCAACTCCATAGGTAGAAGATGCTGCATTTTCTTTTGTGCTTTACTTACCTTGCTTTGTAAGGCAGCAAATTACAAAAGAAAATGTGTCATGTTGATCCATGTAAAGTACCTACTGTAAGGGAGTTGGTCGGACTCTCCATATACCACAATGTACAGAACTGCCATGAGCCCCTATCTAAACTGTGAAAAATTACACCTTTATAATGACAAACATGTATAGGGCAAGTCCAAGCTATTTGTTCCCGAGGTGGTGATTTTTCAACTTTTCGATCATTTTTGTGTCAAACGTGTCAGTGAGGTTTTAAAGGTACATATAATATATCATATATCACCACAAAGTGTATGAAATGAACTTAATGCAAATGAGGCCAAAATTCATTTCAAGGTCATATGACGTCACAAGGCTCATTAATATTCATGAAAAAAAAATGATAAAATGCTATTTTCAACCAATATTTCTAAAGGTTTGTTATAGGAATACAACCAAAAAGTACATATTTTCTGTTTCAAGATCATCTTGACTTCCTCTGGTGAAAATATCACAAACCTAGCACATAACTTTCCATATTTTTATTCTTAAAGTATTCATATCTCAGAAGTAGTCTCACAAAAGTTACTGAGCTGATGTAAAATAATTAAGTTTTATTACTCGCCCTCCAACCTATAGTAATGAAACAAAATATTTACTTTTTTACACTAATGTGTTGTATTATGGTTCTTTTGTTTTATCAGCAGGGTTTTTTTACACAACATTTTGCTACGCCTTGGCTACACCAAATATTTAATGGAAAATATTTCATGGAATAATTGTCCGGTGTGTTTCGTGTCCCATGTGTTACATGTCATATTTTATAAAACTTGATCTTGCCAGAAAACATGAGGCTATATTGACATTAAAATATGTGTTCATAAAGTTTATTACATGGTTAAGAGGATGTGACTACAGTATGCAAATTTTTATCTGCTCTTTAAATTCCTAGTATCATGTGAACAAATTTAAAATTTAAAAACACAATTTTTTTCTGGTCCCATGTGTTACGAATGAATAAGTTATCATAAATTAAAAATGAATTGAGTTATTTCAATTATTGTTTATGATTTTGTTGAAGGTTCTTAGTACCTTCAAAAATATACCTAAGGATTGGGATTTCAATTTAAGATTTATCAAAAAAGCCTATTTTTGTCTCTGAATGTCCCGTTTGTTACATTACAAAATAGCGTGGACTTGCCCTATACTGCTTTGACAATAGTAATTCCCACCACTAGTGAAATTCTGAGGTTAAATCCAGAATACAACAGACTATACTTAGCCCTAGACTTACTTGTAAATCAATAACAAAATGACATATCGCTGGCAAGGGCAAATGTTGCATTTCCCCATGAAATAATTCAGTCTTTCATGATATTGCAGAGCAAAAAATCAAATATTAACAAATAAAAACAGACATGAGATGAGAATACAGGTGTTTTTCCAAACATACAGTCTACTCCCATTATAACTGGCACAGAATCTGTTACATAGGCCTATATCGAGTCCGAAATAAAAAGATTTTGTGAAAACAGGTTTTACTGACTTGGTTTCAAGCACCGTATTATAATGGGAGTGGACTGTAGCAATATTTTAGATTTGAGAAAGACTTTAAAGAAAAATATGATAATTGAATTTCATGTGTGCATCATATAGATGATATCACACAGCCTGATCTATCTTGAGGTGTGCACCCTTCAGAATACATCATACAGAGATGCATGTATCCTGCAGAGACATATCATACACCTTTATCTGAGTTGAAGGGTGCACCTACTACGACAGATCACATGGCCTGATCTACCCTGAAGTGTGCAACATTAAGATAGAGATCACACAACCTAATCGTCAAATGCAACATACAGATGTAGATCATACAGTGTAATCTACCCTGGAGTGTGCACCCTCCAGAACAGACGATGTACCTTCAAGCATGCACCCTAGAGGGACAGATCACAGAGCCCGATCTACAGGTGTAACACACAGAGACAGATCTGCACTAGAGTGTGCATCCTCAATAAATCTGCAATTATGTTTGATACATTGTATGTCCTACATGTAGGGTAAGCCAGAAGAGCTCTATCAGGTAATTGTCTGGAAAGTTTCATGATGGTGTCTTTGGGTTCTGGCATGTGATGTTACATTGTAGCTGGGAGATCTTGATGCTTTTGATAGTGCCATCGTAACCGATCTTAACTCCATTGTCATCGAACACAAAGAACCCTCCTATAAATCACCGTTTCATATAAATGTTCGATAAGTCCTGTAATCAGCCGGAAATGCTCTATCATGCAATTGCCTGGAGCATGTCTTGAGGACAGTTTCAAGATTGTGTCTTTGAGTTTTGGCACCTGAATGACATGACACTGTAGCTGGAAGGTCTTGGTGTTTTTAGTGCCATGTTCATATCTCCATCATCATGTCACCCTCGCCAATGACTTCTCCATTATAGGATCCTGTAAGATCACAAAGTATTCAAATAAATTAACATCTATAAAAGAATAATGTAATACAACTTTAAATTTGAAGAGGGCGTAGTTTGCAGTCTTCACCCTAGATATCGTGTAATTTGTTAAAGTGTCAAATTTTAGTCTGTGCTTGCAGACTGGGGGAAATGAAAAGGTCCACATCCTTGTTTTGAGAGAATTGAATTTCTTTTTAATGAATGCAGAAATGAATAGTGATTTTTACTCCAAGATGTAACAGTCAATATCTTCAGAATTTAACACATTAAACTTCATCAGTTTTCGCTCTTTATTCTTTATGTTTGTTAAACCCCTCCCCCCCCAAGATCTCATATAGAGATAGGCACTTTGCAAACAATGCTCCATCTACATGTACAAGTTCCAAAACACTTTGACATTCCCCTTTCAGTTAAGCTGTAGACTGGTACATGTATCTTACTTAATAGCCACATTTATCTAAAATTAATAAAATTAATAGAAATAATTATATACGTACCTCCCTCCACAACATTCTGTGACGTTCCTACTATGCAGTCCTTTAAGTCAACGTTCTTGTTGATGTGAGCATTAGGGCACAATATGGTTCCTTGGATAACACATCTGAAAAATAGCAAAGATTCTATGTCCACTCATCTCAAAATAATAATAAAAATCAACAAATGGATGATGAATAACAAAACATATACAGAATGAGGAGGATGTTAAGATGTAGGCCTACACATAAAGAACAGTAGAGATGGGCAAAAGGGGTTGGTAGTAACAAAGAAAAGATGGTGGTATAGCAGTAAAAAGAAAGATGAAAACAGGAGAAACAGTAGAATATAAGATTGTACATGTAGGGCTATGGTATAGCAAGGAGGTAAAAGAAAAGAATAGGATGGAATACATTGTATACTCCTATTGAACCGAAATCAAGGAAAATGGGCATGAGACAGATTAAAGCTGGTGCTACATTGTAAGTTTCAGTATTAAAAGTAAACAAGAAAGGAATCTGCATAAAACCAATCAAATATTCTCATGTTGTCCACTTTGCACTAAAAGATATGTGTGAGAGATGATATTCCTTTCATGATTTCCGGTGAATTTCAGTAAAAATGTTTGAAAGAGACATAATGTAACGGTTGTTTTAGACCTTTGCTGTGATGCCCGCTCGCCCAAGCTTACCGCATGAACTGTGCGTAACGATCTGTGTGTATCACCTACACAAGAGAATCCCCATTTGTTTTCCACGTGAATGCTAGGTTGACTCTCGCAAAAGCGGAAAAAGGTGTCGGGTCCCTGACTTTCCACGTTTTATACTTATATTGTGAAATAAAGACACTAAAACAAGATTTCAAGTAATATAATTTTCTTTATTATAATTATAGGATTCAATCTTTCATATTATCTAACTGTGAATCAAAATTAAACTTTTCCTTCTCCCAAAACTATACATCAGCTTTAAAATCTGTCTGCCATCACATACATTGTAGCACAGTCATTTTGATTTTGAGAAACATCAAAACCAGAAAGAAAAGGGATAATGACAGAAAGGAGAAGAGGTGGAATACTAAATGTGAACAAAGAGATTTTGAATTTTTGGGAAAGACATTAAAACCGGGAGGCTGTTAGCGCAAAACATATTCAATTATAGGATTTTTGATGCACGAAATAAAAGAAAAAGAAAGAAAAAGACAAAATTTACTGACCTGAACTACACGAACTCTAAAACTTCCCCTCACCACCAAAATCTGTTTCCAACATTAAAGCCATAATTGACTTAAAAGACGCCCCTCTTAGTAAACCAAAAATGTTACACGAATGTCAAGATCTAGTCAACAACATAAACCTGTCAACATAATTACATGTATGTTACCCTTTAGAAATGCTCTGAATTACACATTCCCTTGTTGATTACACTTTATAGATTGTTTGAGCAGAAATTTTCGAGTAAGGGTTTTTCCCAAGAGAAAACCCTATATTTCATACATTTTACAGGCATCGTTAATATTTCGCTACTCCCTCTTAATGTGAAAAGTACATAAATGTTGGACTTAAATGTCAACTACCTGAAAAAGAACACATTCTTTGTTTAAAGGTATCCTTTTCATTTGTACTTCTGGAAAATGAATTAAAAATGATAAAATATCACATCCCTCAGGATATAGGATCTTAAAAAAGGCAATAGGTACACAGGTTGTTTATGTTTAACAAGTAGGCCTATACTTCTGAGTTGTCATAAAGCTACATGTACAGCATCTTCAGAAACCATGAAGATGTTGCAGTGGTATGTAGATTACACTAGATACAGTCCACTCCTATTATAACGAGGTCGTTATGCTCAAGCCACAAAATCTTGAATACTGAACACATGGGTACATATTAGTGCATACGTTTGAAAATACCACCACGAGAATTGCTTCGTTGTAACAAAATCTTTTTTTTTATCAGTGATCCTGACAACAGGAGTTCACTGAAAATTAAAAGTGTAAGTTCAATGTATATGTGTGTCATTTTGTCTTTACGATTCTGCTAGGATCGAAAGCTCAGGTTCTCTTTACTCAATTTTACTCACACGAGCTCTATGTTACTGGAAAAGAAGTTTCAGTGGTTCTTTTTTGCATTAAAATCAAATCATTAAGGATAAGAATTCTTGACTTACCCTTCATTGATAGTGACATGATCCATGATAACAGAGTTGTTAATCTTGACTTTGTCCCCGATGGTACAGTGCCGTCCAATGATAGACCTCTTCACCGAGACCTGGTCCCCAATGTTAGACCTTTCACCTACCATGCAGTCCTTACCAATCTAAGGAAAGTAGAAGGAATAGACAAGAAGAAATTTATTGTCATCCTTGCTTACACACTGTACAGCTAGCTGAAGTTTCCAGGCACTCATTTCATGCAGCATTCATTTATTCATTTATTTGTCCAAAGTACAAGTTTATGTATAATTACTCCTGCTACATGTACGTGCACCGTGTGTCAAGGAATAAATATTCCTACCAGGCCCACATTTACCTACAAAAGAGTAACATTAAAGAAATAAAAAGTAACCCAATTCTAGCTCCATTCTGGGTCAAATATCGATAATTAACCCACAATGGCTTATAATTCCAACAGACCTGGATGCAGTTGAGTTTGACCCTTCCTTTTTTGAAGCAGAGGGAAATATCTCTGAACTAGTACAAAAAATGATCACCAAGGTTTTCTCTACCCTTTTGTCTTGAGATTTCACAGAATGTGACAATTCTCACATGTACACATAACACAGTTTAGGGAGCTTTCGCGAATCAATCGCGGACTCACTCTAGGACCAAGAACGGTAAGATTTGACCGCAGTTGAACTCGTCCGCGGTCCTCCTAATCTTCTGTTTCGCACATTCAGGAACGAACGGTTTGCATGACGTAACAAAGGTTTGACAATTGTCCTTGTTGAACTAATACGACGTCACAATAAATGGTGTGCAGGTCTTAAAGCTTACCGCGTAACTTATGCACAAATGCATATAGCGCATCACCGACAAAAAACGTTGATTGGCTTAGATACTTCTTACCGTTGCTAAAATCAAGAACATGAAATTGGCCAAGAACTGTTCTTCAATTTGAAGCACGGACGAGCAATTGCAAATGAGCATGCGCAGATTAAATCTGATCTCTATTCGTCCTTGAACCCGTCCGCGATTGATTTGCGAAAGCTAACTAGTGAGGGAATAATGGAATCCGTATGAAAACTGGCAAAATTGGGTGGATGCTCTTTCTAAAAAAAATACATGATCTACATGTACTTTGTATCAAACATCAATTCGACACACAAACAAGAATTAACTTTTAAAAGTTTGAGCAAATGATGCACTTGAAATTGAAGCCATTTGAAAATCATAATGTATGACAATAAAACACACTGCATGTGTGCCGAATTAAAGAACCAATAATGATAAAATGGGGATGATGCTGAAACATGTTTTTAAACAGTGTGAAGTTGTTTCTAAAATAGACAGTTTACAACATTTAAGTTATTTGTTTTCCTTGGAAAACTATATATTAACACAAAAAAGAACCCTAAAATCTATTTTAAGTTGGGGATTGCAAATCAGGTTTACAATAAATTATTTCGGGAGTGACATAAAAAAAACCCCACATAAACAACAGACTTTATATTATAAAAGTAACAAAAGTATACAATGAGTTACACAAAGAATTTTAATTTTAAACCTGAAGTTATGATATGGGTAAGGAAAAGTAACTTTCTCTCTCAAAAATACTGGCAGTAACTGATATAATGTGTGCACTATTTTTAAATAGTAATCAGATTATGAAACAAACAAAATGAATCTAAAAATTTGACAGAAATTGATGTATATTTTTTTTAATGTTGCATTATGAATGAAAACCACAAGAACAAAGACAAACATATACTGATGTTTATGACCTGAAGAAATACAAATCTCCCATGGATGATGAACAAGCAAACTTCAATATAGATTATATAAAAACAATTTCTAAACTATTTCAAAAATGCATCAAGTACTTTTTACTGCTCTCAGTTGATTAAAGTTCAAGACAACATGCACTTTAATGTTTAGAACTCATCAATCACCATTCGATTACAATGTATCTCATACAGCTTCAATATGATTATTATTATAAGAGAATGAGTTGACATGTCAGAACTATTGTGTTAAAAGATTTACTCATCAAAAACCAATTATACAATTTTTATAGAATTGTGACCCTAAAAAAAAAGCAGGGCCTTGAAAAAGTAAGGCTCCTTGTATTTTAAGGTTCATTAGTTTGAACACACACATTTCATATAGGCCCCCTCCCCTATTATTAAAATTTATGTAACTATTTTTATATCAGAAAATTCAATGAAATTGTCTGAAGGCTCATTCTCTTAAAAAGATAAGGTGTGTTAATCTTACAATGATAAAGAGTATGCTAATCTTAAAATGACAAAGGGTATGCTAATCTTAAGGTGATAAAGAGTTTGTTAATATACAAATTTAAAAAAGGTTTATTATGGAGTCTTGAAATGAAATATTAGGATCATTATTTCATTTAAAGGTTGACAAGCCCTTTTCGTTGAATCAAGCCAATGATCTCATGAGCAGGAAAAAAAAGAAAAAAACTTTTTAATCCCTAAACAGATTTTTCTTGCTGATAACCAACCACTGAACAGGCATGCTCTTGATTTATATATTTCTGGTTGTGCATCTGTTCAATTATGAGTAATGGTTCTAACATATTGCCAACTAATCACAGGTCCATGTCAGGTTGATAATATACAGACCCAGTGGGCCTTGCCCTTACATTCGCAATGGATGTGTTCTCACTGCCTCCATTACATAATAATTTGCTAATTACTTGAGGAGTTGTAAGCGATTCAAACTCAATGGTTTGTACTTGTCATAAATAATCTGTCCCTGTTATACCATTGTACATGTAGAGCTTGGGAAAATTATTAGATCAAGCTCTTTTTCATTTTAGAGTTTCAGTGTGTGGCTTTCTCGCTTTATGTGGTAAGAAAACATAATAAACACAAAATAAATACTCCTATACAGTCTTCAGCAATTATCATTGACATGTGAGTTTAGGACTTTATTACAAATGGCGCTCTTGTTCAAGAAGAGGAAAAGAGCTTTGTCTAATAATTTTTGCTTAAGCTGTATGTAGGCCTATGACTAGTTTGCAGGCACAAACCCATGTTGTTTGCTTACTAGGGTCTGAAGTAAAGAACTAAATTCACTCGTGTACTATAGCTCCTCTCAACAATTTGACACAGACAGTGAGTTTGGAGGCTAGTCTCCACTCTAGACTGAAATTTGTTTAAGTGTCAAATTGAGTCTGAGCTTGCAGACTAGCCTATGACTATGATTAAAATAAATTTGAATAAAAATCAAATAAAATCATATATTTCTATTAACTTCATACATAATTTACTCTACTAGCTTTTAATAGACAATAAAACAGGTATTAGTTCAGCATCAACCATGGGAACATGCTTTATAGTATGTATCAAAAGAACAAGTATTTTAACAAGTAAACACATGGTCTAGCTATTTTGGTTCAAGGATGGTTGGAAAACAACTAACCATAACTGCTGTAATCAGTTAAAATTTATGACACGCCCCCCTGTGTAAAATGAAATTTTTCCAGTTCAATGTAACTGAACTAAAAAAAAAAAAAAAATTAAGAAAGATCCGTTGAGTTCTTTCTAAGTCCCTTTATGGTCATGCAATAATAATTTAATAGGATAATATAATTATAAAAATGCTGTAATATAGCTTAAAAATTTAAAATGTACATGTACATGTATAATCTGATATCAACGCCGTGTAATACCTCATAAATTTAAAAAGCAATAACACACTGCAATTTTGGCTATCAATCTAATTTAACCAACTGCATGTACATGTAGGTCAAAAGAAACAACATTTCAAATCACATTTCAAATAGGTTTCAACAAAAGTTTGTTTGACTGTTGTTTTCTTGCTGGATTAGAAAAAAAGAATGGACTCAATATTGAGCATTGCAATTTGGAATAATTATCATAATGCAAAGTATGAAAAAGCCCCTGTTATTCAATCTAATACATGCATTGGTCTACAGGTACACCCAAATTGCACCAATCCCTTTTCTCTATTTTGTGTTTGCGTTGCATTATCCCACTTGCAGCAATTACCCAAATTCGCTTCATAGGTCTATTCTTATTGTCATGATAATATACCACATGCACAAGTACCGGCGAACTGATGGTCCACAATTTCTGCACCAACTACGTATTTGCACATGTACATGTACCTGCCTGTTCCTGCAAGTCTACATGTACATTAATGTAGACCATGGTATTGAAAGCATTATTAAAAGGAAATATATAAGCATAGATCTATATAATATTAAAAACACATTTAAAATCCTTAGTATTTAACTGCCAATGCACAATACAGCCTCAATGTTTAAGCATAATAATGAATATATAATCAACACAGCTTTTTTTTCAGAATTCATGCCCTGAATGAAGTTTGTTGAATAATATTGCAATATTAAATGTATCTTTCACAATGCAATGATGAATGGACTGTTTCATTTATATAGAAATTTGAAAATTTATAAATAGCATGAAGCCTTTGTAAATGTATGATACATAAGACATTGAACTTCTTGTATGACCACCAATGATAATTATGATATAGATATATAATGATATATAATGTAAACAGCACAAAAAACTGCATTTTTAAAATAATAGGTCTACGTATTCTGCTTTATGATGCACACGTATACAATTTTAAAGCAAACTTTCAGAATCACTCCCCTCCCAAATCAAAAGCCCTAAATCTTAAGCTGGAATTGGAATGGCATTATTATATGATTCCCATATTTATTAAGGCTCAAAGATTATTCAAAATGCAAAATTCAAGAAATGCATAAATCGAATGGCTAAGAATTAAAGATGCAAAAAAAAAAAAAAAAAAAAAAAAAAAAAAAAAAAAAAAAAAAAAAAAAAAAAAAAAAAAAAAAAAAAAAAAAAAAAAGAAAAGAAAAAAAAAAAAAAGCAAAATGCTCAGAAATAAATAAAACTGACACAAAAATAATAAATAAAATAACTCACAGAAGAATGGTATTTCACATCCTGTTCAAATAATTAAAATAAAATTAGTGTAGAGAGTAAAGAGATTTAAGCTAAGAAAGTTATTTGAAAGCGGTTGAATATCTTTTTACATTGCAACAAAAAAAAATACCACCCAAAAGCCATTTTGAGGTACATGTTCATGTACACATGTCAATGATTTCAAAACAAATGAAGACAGTAAAAAATCTAAATAAATGCTTTTAGGCAGTATTATGCGAAATTTTTTTTGTTGTTGAACTTTTTAATCATGGGGAGAATGAGAATTGCATGCAAAGTGCTCCCAGAAACATTCATGAATTGCGGGGAAAAAAAAAAAAAAATAAAAATAAATAAATCATGAAAATAACTAATGCACATTTCTTTATTTTGCATTATGAAACTTCAGAAGTCTCGCTTATAAATAATTTAAAAATGTTTACAAAAATTGGTTGACGTATTATTAAAGTACATCATTGGTACAAGTATAAAATATCTTTACATTACATGTACATGCACATTTACCCTTATGCATAGTACATAAATTTAAATCAAATACATTTCCTTTAAATCAAATACATTTCCGCAAGCAAATTTTCTTTTGTTCTTGACAGCATACTGGTCTTATATCCTATCCCAATCCTATTTCATTCCTGTTTCTGGACTCAATTACATAATTCATACCTGCCAACATTGTGAGTCCAAATATAGGGACAAAGTGGGAGTACAAATTTTAAAAATAGGGACAATTCTGTATTTCCTATAGATTACTGTGCACAGATTTTTCAAAAAATAGGGACAAAGGGTTGTAAATGGTGATAAATGCTCCTTCTTTTCCCCCAAAGTAGGGACTGTCCCTACTAAACAGGGACAGTTGGCAAGTATGCATAATTTAGGATCCCTTTGAGTCTGTGAAGAACTGAAGAATTTTTTTTTTTCTTCATATTTCTCTATCAGAGCTGTTAAAAGCACAAACTTGCATACATTGTGTGATTTTCCCTTGAATTCAAATCACATCTTGTATCACATGGCAAGAGTGTTGAAGAAAAAGAGTGTTGAAGAAAAACCACTTCAAAGTATATCCAACATTTAAATCATTTGATCTGGTGAAACCTTTAACCTTGATCTGCTCTTGTTAAAATTCTGATCCAACCAATTAGTCCGATCAGAACTAGCTCAAGAAGTATTTGTTATGTGGAAGCAATTAGCTGGCAATTTTGCTTGCATCTTGAGATTCAAGCCCCGGTCAACTTAGGCTAGTCTGCAAAATAACTGGCCCAGATGTAGACAAACTCAAGTTTTTAGCTTTGTATAATCTACATGTATTTATGACCTGTTTGAAACTCAGTGTCCAAAGTGTGCTCGTGCGAATTCGATGCTCCAGAGCAAATTCGCTCCATTCGAGCTAATATACATGTAGACAGGATTTCTTGAATCTTGAGATTTTTCTGGGGGATGACTTAATGTGCTAGAATCTTGAGATTGAGAAAATTTGGGCTGATGTGGAAGAAGCCAGAGCAATAGCTATAAATTGAACACAACAAAAAATGTATAAATAGAACTATTTTTGATCACTTACCCCTGATGATTTACTTTTACTGACTGAAGGATGAATGAGAGGCTCCTCACCCAGCAGGTGCTTCTGAGCAGTTACCTGTCAGGAGAGAAAGAAAGAGCGAGAGAGAGAGAGAGAGAGGGAGTAAGAGATAAAGAGAGAGAGAGAGAGAGAGAGAGAGAGAGAGAGAGAGAGAAAGAGAGAGAGAGAGAGAGAAAGAGAGAGAGAGAGAGAGCAAGAGAGGGAGAGGGAGGAGATAGAGACAGATTAGAAAGGGAGAGTGAGAAAGAGTAAGATAGAGAGAAAGAGAGGAAGATAGAGAGAAAGAGAGTAAGATAGAAAGAAAGAGAGTAAGACAGAGAGAAAGAGAGGAAGAAACAGAGACAGGCAGAGAGACAGACAGACAGAGAGAGAGGAGGAATGAAAATAGAAAATATAAATATTTGGTCAATACGAAAAAAGCAAAAGCTGGATAACACAACAATGATACAGTACCATCACCTTGTATCGCCTTTAATAAAGGCTAAAGAAAAGGAAAGAAAAAAAAAAAAAAAAAAAAAAAAAAAAAAAAAAAAAAAAAAAAAAAAAAAAAAAAAAAAAAAAAAAAAATCAAAAACCACATAACACCTGTGATTCTGGAATGATACCTGTCATCAAAAGAACAAGAAAAATATAAATATTTAGCCAACATGAAGGATAACCTGAACCATAACAATAACATGAGGTGTTGACCAAAATAATTTCACCAAAACTGTGCACAGAAAGTTTGAGACATTTAGGCCTACATTGTAGGTATCTGACTCATCTATCAAATACATGTACATTGTATCTTGGTCATAATTCAACTACATGTACTATGACAAAAATTTAAAATGTGATAATTATAATTGTTTTTCGTCCAGGAAGATATAATCTGATTATGATTGTAAATCACAAACAATAAGCACTAGCGTGATTTCATGTAGTATTGTAAGCCTGTCTTTTTACATACAAATGTATTATGATAAACATTACCCAAGGGCTAACTTAATGGAATTGAGTAATTGCTTATCAATCAGAGAAAACAAAAAGATCATAATGAAATCCATGATTCATTCAATCAATTTTGATAAACCAAATTGTATCTCGTGTGAATAGGCCTCTGAGGGGATGAGAGATAGGTGTGTTGACATGGTACCCTGCTCAGGGGTCGACCCTCACTGCAGGAAGATTTTCATTTCAAACAAACCCAGTGACCTTGAACAAGAGCTTAGCAGGTGTCTGTATCATCACCATCATACATCATCAGGTGATAGGCAATAACAAGCTATGGAATGTGCTCACCTGAGAATACATGTATATGAGATGGAGAGACAGAATGAGAGACCGGTATGGGATAAGAGAGGGAGAGAGAGAGATAGAGAAAACGGTATAGAGAGAAAGAGGGACACCACTACCATCATACATCATCAGATGATAGACAATAACGAGCTAAGAGATGGTGAGAGAGAGAGAGACAGATAGAGAGATGGAGATGGGATAAGAGAGGGAGAGAGAGAGAGAGATAGAGAAAACGGTATAGAGAGAAAGAGGGACACCACCACCATCATACATCATCAGATGATAGACAATAACGAGCTAAGAGATGGTGAGAGAGAGAGACAGATAGAGAGACAGAGATGGGATAAAAGAGAGAGAGAGAGGGAGAGAGAGAGAGAAGGGGGGGGGGAGGGGGTAGGAGAATGACGAATAGTGTAGCAGAGTCCATGCACGAGAGTGAAGGCCCATCTTCACTAGCTCGAGATGACAAAATAGCTAGCTATTTCTGATCTGGCCAGTTAGTCCGATCAGAACTACAATGTAGCTCAAGATTATTTGTAATGTGGACGCAATTAGCCAGCTTTTTCGAGGGCTAGAATCACGAGATTCAAGCTTGAGTCAACTAGGGCTAGTTCACGAAATAGCTACATGTAGCTATTTCGTGAACTACCTGGCTATTTTGCAGATGTGGACGCACTCAGGTTTTTTGACTCGGGTTAATTTATTCATGATGTCCAACCATAATGAAATTCGAGTTCCAGTTTTGATATAATACGGAATGATAGAATTGAAAAGAGATGAAAGATTGATCAAACAAAGAAATAATAGGTACGTAAGAATTGAGAGAAGAGAAGATGGATGAAGGATAAAACAAAGGAATATATAAGAAATGATAGATGATATAACGAAAGAAGGAAAAACAAAGAAATACACAAGAATTAAGAGAAGAGAAGATGAAAGAATGACAAAAAACAAAGAAATACATAAGAATTGAGAGAAGAGAAGATGAAAGAATGACAAAAAACATAAATATACATAAGAATTGAGAGAAGAGAAGATGAATGAAGAATAAAACAAAGAAATATATAAAAAATGATAAAAAAGAAGGTGAAAGAATGACAAAAGAAATACATAAGAATTTAGAGAAGAGAAGGACAAAAAACAAAACAAAAAAAACCTAGGCCTACATTAGAAATAATGGCAAAAAATGCTCGCAACTGGAAGTCCCCAGCCCAAAGTGCGGGAAAAAATGGCGCGATTTTCAAAACTCAGAGTCCAAAGTGCGCATGCTCTGTAGCTCGACCTAATTCATCGCTCGAGAGCGAAATCGTTCAACTTGGGCTGATGTGGACGTGGTTTCTCGTATCTCGAGATTTTTCCAAGGAGGGCTGATCGGGCTAGAATCTCGAGATGGAGGAAGCTTGAGCTGATGTGGAAGCAGCTTGAGAGGCATATTAGGTCTGGCATACCCAATACAAACAAATCTTAAATCGGAAACCTGTAATTCTCAAAGGAGAATAGTTCATGATTGCCTGGCCAGGCTAGACAGATAGCCCTGACTTTTAGCTTTCTCTTAGACCTCCCTGGACTTAATAGAATCAACTCCCCTATCCCAATTCTTTTTAAAATAACTAAACAAATAAATAATTTAATAAATATCCAATAGTTCCATATCCTTAACTGACATTTTGTAATCAGATACAAACAAAAAAAACAACAACAAAAAAAAAAAAAAAAAAAGAAAAAGGAGAAAAAACAAACATATATATGTGAAAACAATTTTTTACAGTTATTATACATTTACATGCAAATACTATTCTTGATCTTGTACAACTGTCAATTGCCCACAAACTTTCCCAGTTTGCAGGTTTAACTTTAGGATAATAAGGACATGAAATTGAATGATCACATTAAATAAAATCTTGAAATCGCCCCTTTAAACTTGTTATTTCTCCATGTCATTCCATGCTTCTCTCAGGATCAGCTGGGGAGGAAAGCATTCCACAGAGGCCAATGACCTTGTTTATATCATACACAGACATTATGTGATTTATGTCATCCAGCTGAGCAGAGAGAGAAAGAAGAAGAAGAAGGAGGAGGAGTAGGAAGAGGAGGGGAAGGAGGAGGAGGAGGAATAAAGAGAGAAGGAGGACGGGAGGAGTGAAAGGAAGGAGGCAGGTTGAAAAAAGAAGGTAGGGATGAGGATGAGGAGACACACAAGGAGAAGGAGGAAGAGAATGAGCAGGAGGAGGAGGAGAAGGAGGAGAAGGAGGAGGAGAAGGAGGAGGAGAAAGGAGGAAGAGAAAGGAGGAAGAGGCAGGAGGAGGAGAAGGAGAAGGGGAAGGAGAAGGAGGTGGAGGAGGAGGAGAAGGGAGGAAGAGAAGGAGGAAGAGGAGGAAGAGCAGGAGGAGGAGAAGGAGGAGGAGGAGTATGAGAGGAGTGAGGAAGAAGGGAAGGAGAGAGGGGATAGGAGGAGGAGTAAGAGAGGGAGATAGAGGGGAGGAGAGGGGGAGAAAGAGAGGAAGTAAGAGGGAGAGATGGAGGGGGAAGAGGAGGGGAGAAGAAGGAGGAGTAAGAGGAGAAGTAGGAGGAGGATAGAGAGGGAGATAGAGGGAGGAGAGAAGGGAGGAGAAAGGGGAGAAGGAGAGGAAGTAAGAGGGTGAGTAGGAGGAGAAGATATGGAAGGGGGAGAAGGGAGGCGGAGGAGGGGATGTGGTGGTGGAGAAGGAGGAAGTTCAATGTGGAGAATGAGAAGGGGTGGAGGTGGAAGAGGAGATGGGGGTGGTGGTGGTGGAGAAGGAGCAGGAGGATGAAGAGAAGGAGGAGGGAAGTAGGATGAAGAAAATGGGGAGGAAGTGGAGAGGAGAAAGAGGGATGGATGAGGATGGGTGCAGGAGGAGGAGAATTAGAAGGAACATGAGAGGAGGAGGAGTAAGAACATGAATGAGAAGGGAGAACAGAAGGAGGAGAACAAGCAGGAGATCAAGAATACGGGCCATGACTTACATGCAGGAGAATAAGGACATGAAAGAGGAGGGAAGGAGAAAGAGGAGGCAGAAGACTGGAAGAAATAGCTTATGTTTTTTTAATTCATCTCTTCCTACATGTAAACATGATGTGAATTATGTCATCCAGATGGGCAGAGAGAAGAAGGTATTGAGGGAGAAAGCAGAGGAGGATGAGGGGAGAAGGATGAGATGAATATGGAGAAGAAAGAGGAAAGGAGAAGGAAAATAAAGAGAAGGAGCAACAGGAGAAAAATAGGGAGAAGGAGGAATGAAAGGAAGAGAAAAGGAAGATGAGGAGAATGGGGTTTCATATTCACATTTTCTCTCCTTTTGGAAGCCAAATCATAAAAATGCAGATTGAAATGCTGAACATCTCTATAAAACAATGAGACAGAATTTGACTGGCTTGAAAATTATTACAAATAGCCAACAAGATTAGCAAAAAATTCAGACAATGGACTATTTAGAATGATAAGTGCAGCGCCTTAAAACAAAAGAAGAAGAAGAAGAAGAAGAATAAAAGTTCCATGGCACAATATAAATAGATAAAATTCCTCCCTATTCTCTGGGTAAAACAACAGAAGACAAAGAAGTCTGGGGAGAGCCATTGTTCCTCTGAAAAAACAAAGGCAATTAGCGGTACAAAACACATCACAAAATATTTCATTGCCATTCATCAACCGCTGAATGGGTATTAAACGTCAGGTAGAAAAGACAAAGGAACGAGGGACACATGC
>CALNVZ010001721.1:25784701-25799844 GCA_940671915.1 Paracentrotus lividus | reverse complement strand
AGGAAAGAAGAAAAGGGGGAGGAAATGTGAGGAAAACTCCATTGTGCATCGATTATACAAAACGTTTTTGTTTTTGAGCCGTTTTCGGTCTGACGGAATATTTTTTAAAATCGTGCAGACGCCCGTAACGGTATAGGCCGGAATTTCGCGGGGGGAAATGGTTTCAAAAGAATGCGCAAGACTTGAAATTATAGGCAGCAAGCAGCGCGATAAAAAAATTCGTGGCGGCGGATATGGTCGTGGAAAATGTTGAGGGGTTTAATGGCCCCCCCCAGTCTGTTTGAGGTTGTTAAGACTATTAATGGGGAGATTGTCAACAAACAAACTTTTATGCCTTCCCAGAACAATACTTTCCCTTTAAATAATTTATAAATTCTCTCTACTTTGTTTTTGGACGAAAGATAGTACTGAATATAACTTGGGAAACTGTTCTGTGACCTTGAGGAATACAATGCTCCTATGAAGCACCAGACGTGTTTTGATCTTTTTCCTGTTGAGAGCCAGAATGAAAAAAAAAGTATACTTTTAGGTAAGGTAACGACTTTCTGCCTCTCAAAGGACAATACAAATGTAGGAAGTCTTATGTTGCAAACAATTATAGTTCCTCTTGATATGTAATTTTTGACAGAGCACAAGATTTGCTTCATGGTCACATGTACCCCCACCAAAAAAAACACAAAAAAAAAAAAACACAAAAATAACAAAAAGAGCAAGAGCAGAACATGATACATGTACATGTACATATACACGTTCTTAAACCCTTCCGCTGCGGGGCGGTATTTGGGAATTCACTCCCCTGTGACGCAAAACATTTCTCAGCTCGGATAGTTCCGGCCGAAATTAGGGGTAGTTTCATTAGAAGCTGTTATCTCTCTTTTAAATGTGATTCATAAAAAAAGTTTGAAGACACAAAACTTATATGGCCATGTGTTTTAAACTGGGCCCCATATAGGTGGTGCCGTTACATTTGCGCGACAAGCACAAACATGAAAAATGATATAAAATTTTAACATACATGTGCCATATGGGTATATGTGGTACCAATGTGAAGGAAATATATCTGCCAATAACTTAAATAGAAGAAATACCAATAGTGCACTCATTTACAGTAATTAACAATTAATTAACTTGAAGTAGCCATTTTTTGCAGCGGTGGTGGAGGAGGAGGAGCATGAGGAGGAGGAGCATAAATTTCTGTTGCATTAATAAATCAGGTTTTAACATAAAAATCTAAATAATAGACAGTTAAATTGGATATTATATCTATCTATTAGGAACAGTGTGTAAAATATGAAATTAAGAATACTAATTAGGCTAATTAAGTTAATCAATTAAATTAATTAATGTAAAATCAGTAAAATAATGTGATTTACAATGTAACTTGTCTAGATTGTGGTCGTCAGGTATTTATAGAAATATTAGTTGATGCTAGGTCATGGTTTATTTATTCAGTCTACATGTTAATTATATTCTCACTACCATTTACCTATGCTTTGTTTACACAAAACAAAAGGAACTGTAATTAATTGGATTGAGTTATATTGATGATGACAGCAAATCCAACCACCCAAAACACTACTTTCAGAGACATAATGTTAAGCATTTAGAATATTTCAACCCATGGACCTACATTTAAATGCATGAATATCTCTTTCAAGGTGGTAATGTACATGTACCTGCATTTTTTTTTACGGTATAATCCTAAATTTTCAATTAATTTGTATTGTTCCTACATTTTACATTGAACATCCACTGCATTGGCTTGATATGCTTTATCCTCACCAGGTAGATCATCTCAGATTACCCTTTGCACGTGTCAATTGACATGCCCTCACATGAACCAGACCAAATTAATTGTTTGAATAAGCACTGTAGATATATTTTATTGTAGTAAGTTATTGCAAGTATATTCATGTAACCCTAGTATAACTTCAAATAGGTTATAAGACAAAACTGTGCATATTTTGGAAGGAAATCATGCATTACTCATTGTAAACACATATTTACCACAATTTTCCTATCAGAAATTTTGCTGAAAAGATGATCGCGCAAAATTATTTTAAAAAAGCTTACCCATAACAAGTAATACGTTGTTGAAAGGTCTGACTCTGAGGAGTTCAAATATGCATGTCTTTTTGTTGTAGGGTGAAATTTTTTGTTTCCATGGTAACCTTTTTCTGAAGTACCTTTTTTCCAACCCGTTTTCGACATATTTGGCTCTGTAACTCCTTGATGACTTCCCCATATTCCCTTTTCTGATAGTATTTTTTGGATTCCTCAGACAATTCTCTTTCAGAATATGTATACTTTTATAGGTATAAGAATGTCAAATGTAGAAGATATTTGATTGAATAAAAATGGTACAATTCCTTGGAAAATGGGTTTGTAAACAAGAAAAGGGCCCACCTCATAACGCATGGCCATTATAGCAAAGTTTCTTCTTTAACTTTCTGAAATAATGGTCTACAATCGCGGGAGAAATATAGGTGTTAAATTTTTTAATTAAAAAATGTAACCTCTTTTTACGGCTTTTCAATATGTTGACTTTCCTATTATGTTTGTGTACAAAACAGCTATTACAGATCGCACGCACGACAGGCACGCACGGCTCGCACTGGCAATTGTATGAACTTCCGGCTATTCGTCTCCAAGCACAATGCATCGTCTGCCTAAGTTTGTAAGAAAACTCTCAGAGAAGCAGGAGTTCTATAGCATGGTTATATAACGGGTCTCTTTGTCGTGCTAGTCATTCTTTGAAAAGAGGAAAATTCAAAAATGGTGATGTTACTTTGCTGCCACCAATTAATCCATACATATCCTTGCTGTGTACTATTCAAGCCTGATTACTGTTTTTAAATCGTGTTAAAAACACATTTTAAATGGGACAACAAAAATAACAAAAACAAAAAATGTTGTATCAAAAATCCACCTCTCTCTTGTTTCTTTCTATCTCTCTCCTCTTCTCTTTATCTTTCTTCTCCAACTCCTCTGCTTCTGCCTCTTTATTGCGTCATAGGAACATAATAACACATGTGTTTTGGTATAGGATGAATGACCATACTCGCATTATTTTTCGTAATGCTACTGAACTTATGGAATCACATATTTTTGCTGAGCTCAGTTATAGAAAAGTCTGATACTTACGGTAATTCGCAATGAATAAGTACATAAAATTATAAACAAACAAACTGGGGAAAAAAATGTCTTCAAAAGAAAAATAGGTCAAGATGGGAGAAGAAAAAGTGAAGACGGAAGAAAACTTTGTAAAACTGATACAAATGTATATAAATTGAGGTCAAACACCCATCCCCTCGCCCCCGAAAAAAAATTAACATTGGCTACATATTCACACATCTGAACAAAATTTTTTGTATGTATGATATTTCTTGCCACCTAAAAAAAAAAAACAGCGACATAATTCACAAGATATACATAAATATATATATATTATAATTAGTTTGCTTCCTTAACCACATTTCTTCCTGAACGCTATAAGATTAAAACATTCATCTTTTTTCAATCTGATTGAATTTAAGAGTGCGCACAAAAATCACATAATAACAATTTAAATCGTGTTTTGTTATTTTTTTTTAAATCCTGTATCATTCATCAGTTTCTGATTATGTCTATAATATCATTGGGCTTATTATTGTAATTATTGTTGTCATATCATCGTCATCTTCATCAAAAATGGTAAATAAATTAAATTTGTAATGCAATTAAAAGCTTGAAGTAGAAAACAAGCTAGCCTAGAAAAATATCGACTTAAAACACCCAGGAGGAGAAAAAAAAAGGAAAAGAGAATAAGATGTTTGTTAGAGAGAGAGAGGAGAGAGAGAGGAGAGAGAGAGAGAGAAGAGAGAGGGAGGAGAGAGAGAGAGGAAGAGGGGGGGGGGTTGGGCTAAAATAGGAAAAGGAATGAAATGAAAATCCGTGGCCCCTGCATTTTCCCGTTTGCTGATATTATTAATAATTTTAGGACAACGAATAATGACACATTTCTTATAAAGCCATATCAAAATAACAGAAATGGATGGATGCAATCCTTTCTCTCTATCTCCCTTTATCCTTCCTTACCATCCTCATTCCTACCTGTGAAACACACAATTTTACTCTTGTCATCGTCTTGCCTCTTTCTATCTCTCTCTCTCTCTCTCTCCGTGAAACACTCTTACGGAACCCTTGCGCCGATAAAAAACTAAAGAAACAACAACAGACATTTAAAAAAAAGGGGAAAAAAAAAGAAAAAAAAAAAAGGAAAAAAAAAAAAAAAAAAAAAGAAATGGAGAGGAGAAACATGCTGTTTACTGAAAAAAAAAAGTGATTGATCTAAAAAGATTGGCATGGGACATCACAATCAGCAATATACACACAGTTTGATACATTTTTCTTATTGAAACATAATAATATGTATGTATAAACATTTTACTTTTTATCAATATTTTATACTTCTTTTATTATTGTCACACAATATATTCGTGACCGAAAAGGTCCAGAAAAAAAATTAGGAAGAATTCAATATTACATGAAATTTATGTGTTCAAGTTATCTGCCTGGTATTACAATTTTCACAGCCCTTCATCAGTAGAATTTGGACTAAGTGACAGTGATCACTTTGTGGGATAATCACAAGCAAAGCTATCACTAATTAACAGCTTGTGAAACCAGGATGTGGGTGCCATGACTACGCCTTGGAGATTGCCTTGGAGACACAATAGTGAGAAGGTATAACTCCGGGCTCCGCAAAGAATAGTTATGATTATCGGGATGGAGACAATAGACTTAATATGGACTACCCTGTAATGTTCATTACCCTTTTTGTTACCATCTCCTATGAAAGCAGATCTACTTCTTTTTACATGTAAGCTTTGTATCATCAAGCACATAGTTCTCCTATGATAAACCTACATAATATCCTTACATGCTTATATAAACATTCTAAGATGGGTTCAAATAAACTTTTTTACAAGTTTTTTTTTTCAAGAATATAATTATAGAGTGCAAATCAGTATGGTTGTAAGTTAGCGAGTTTAAAAAAAATTCAATGAATCGTTGATTTGATTTGGTATAAACGTACATGGATTTTGATCAACTGTGATATTCCAATAAACTACCCGTTTAGCAATGTATTGTTCCTGTCGCGTACTAGTAATTAAAATTATTTCCCAAACAAAATTATATTTTATTTTGAAAACAGTCCTTCAACGGGGGATATAAAAGCTCAGTCCTTTTTGACTCGGTATTTGTTTTGATTCACTTCCTTGAAAATTGCCGCTTTTTCTTCTACTCCTTTCGCTTTAATACTTTTTCATGTCCTTCTTCGATTGTGTAATTCACTCTACGCCCTGCCCCTTTTTCTTTCTCCCCCCCCCCCCACCCCTAAATTAACGAAAAAGAATTAACGCTCGACCCGATGGTATCACGCAAAGGATTGTGGATAACTGTGCGCGCGCGTACGGCTGTACGAGTCCGGCTTCTGTCACCCGTTTGTTTATGTACACAAGGATCGTTTGCAAAAAAGCAGACAAGAAGAGATCCGTGGTTGTTACAAAATCACATTTTACTTTAAATTTCAAATTGAAAGGGTATGATTTTTTAACAGGAAGTAATATTTGGTGTTCCTAGAAGGGATTCCAGTACATTTTTACTTCTTATTCTTTCTAATAAGCGGGTAAATATTGCTCTGAAATAAATCTATTTGTGGGCCATTATGGGCCTGCCGTTCTCAGCGAGTTACCTTCTCAGTGGGCCATATATGGGCCTGCCGCAGCGAAGGGTTAATATGGAGAGAAAAAGGTTATATTTCCAACACAAGAGGGCAGTGTGTGTTTCAGAAATAAAATCAACAACATTGATCTCCTTACAATCATTAGAACAAAATGTGAATTTACATGCTAACCCTTGTCTGAATTCTTGGCATTTTGACTTGCATAAGGTTTTCCTGCTTTAGCACCACCTAAATTAATATTTGTTATCCTCATTGCATCCTCCTCCAGCTGCACACTTGCTTTCTTGTCCCACATGATTTATGGATCACGTTTTGTAAGGATTCAGTGCTATAGGGCCTCTGTTTCATTTTCTCAGTTTTGAGGAACTACATCGTCCATGTAATTTTCAAATTTTTTGGCCTGCCAGTGTAGAGCTCTGCATACTGTTCTATTCCTGATTTATTCCCTGGTTGCTTGGTTGAGCAAAATAAAATCACAATTTACTCACAAAATTTCCAGTCCAATTCACTGACACTGTATATTACTTCTCTCCTAAGAGCCTTGTTTGTTCAATAAATTGGTGATCAAAGCCCTCCCTACATGTAAATGTACTTTCTATATCTGGTGGCTTGCTTATTGTCAATGCTTCTGTTTTCAGTCAATCGTATGAATGTCTCTATGATGTATTTGATATATTGCCTCCCTCTGAGTCCCTTCCTTTCAATTATCCCTTTAAAAAAAAATTAATATGACATGCAAGCTGAAGCTATTTTAAAAAAATGTTCTTTAGAAGGGACATTTTGGCACATGCTTTATTTTTTTATTCTATTATTATTTTTTTTTTACTCTGTCAGTCCAAGATAGTATTCATCTTTAAAAAAAAAAGTTTCTGCAGTCATTGCATACTATTGTCCATTGATTGTTGTTGTTGTTTCTTGTATTTTGGGCATTTAGTCAGAATCGATTACTCGTGCCAGTCTGGTTGTTGTTGTTGTTGTTGTTTGGTTGGTTTTAACGGTGCTTGTCATTCAATTTTGAATATTCACACCAATTGTTGTTATTTATTTGGTACTAGTCTCAGTCAATGATTTTTTATTTATCTTTACGAGACCCCTACGAAAAAAACCAGTGCATCTGTGTTTGCTGGCCCACTGCTGGGGGATGTATCAACCCTGCTACGTATGTTGAGTGGGCTTCTCAATCATTTTGGATCTAGACCACTCAGATACACTGTCCATTAATTTATTTTTCTAATAAACCCTTATTGTATTTGTTCATGTGTGTCACATTTCCACAAGGCTCTAGAAGATTGAAGATTTTTTTAAAGAGTGTCCCTTTAGCAACAGGTTTACACCAACAAAAACAAATGCACAAGAAATGTATAGCAGTTCTTTTTTTCCTCTGACATATTAAGGATTGTCATCCTCAACAACATTCTTCTCAACATTCATAAAGTCTTTATCAGTCTTCATCATTCTTTATCATCCATCTTTATCACTTCTTTCTCTCTGTTTTCCTCTGTTCATGACTTCTTTATTGCTAACCATAAAAAAAAACCCATAGCAATTCCCCCCATCAACAACATCATCATTATTACCATCATTCAGGGCTGATTTGAGACCATTTTTGGTACTCAAAGTACACATCACTTTCTCATGGGGTTCATGTACACTGTAGGTCATCTGAATAATTTTCTTTGAAGGTCATGGACAACAATGAGTCTCCCTGAGCAGATGATGAAAACAAAATCATACTTTGAGATTATTGCATGACACCTTGGAATGTTTGCAGATAAATGGTGCTTTACAATGCTGTGAAATCATCATGATTTGTTTGGCTACGGCATTGAAATGGTGCCTTGTCGCAGCTTGGTGGTGGTGAAAAGTCATTCCAAATTTGTTTATCATCGCTCTATGAGTCACTAAGCGGTCAGAAGGGTCAGCTCCAAGTTCCCTCTTCAAGACAACAACCAATCTCCATGAAAACAATGCAATAGGCTACAAGTCCAGTACTTTGTACCTCATAGTGCATTATTGTAAAAACATATACATAAATTTGATGCAGATACATGTAGCTATAAAAGCATATAAGTGAACATCTGTATATACACATGTAAAGCAGTACAGTGCAAGTGTCTCACAGAAGTACACATAACTTATTTTTATTAGACAATGTGAGACTTGAATTCATGAGCATCAGACATAATTATACTTAATAGTTAGTAGCATCAAAAAGAAAGTAATCAGACCAATGCTCACCTGTCTGTTGGCTTCACAGTAAGCAGCCACATTGTTGGCTCGTAGACACATGCCACTAGAAGCGATAAAGGTATAGCAGCGAAGACTATCCCCTTTCTGATAGACCTTGGACATCTCCCCTTTGTGTGCATTCCATGGAGACATCTCAAGAACTTTCTTACTCATCTCATCATATGGAAGATACTTAGATAAATCTAGAGAGAGAGAGAGAGAGAGAAAGAGGTAATATTGATGGAGAAATCTTGAGAACTTTCTTGATCATCTCTTCGAAAAGAAATACTGAGATAAATCTAAAAAGACACAGAGAGATAGATAGAGGCCTACATGTATGTAGATGGCCTGAATTCAAAGGTGAACAAAGTGGTTTTAAAAACTGTGGACTGAAACAATAGATTATTTAAGTTTTGTAATAATTACACTTCATTACGCGTCATGAGGTCCGATATGAATGCCTGCTAATGTCACAGGGCACTCAATTCATGCCTGTTGCTATAGCTACTCATTATTTCAAAACTGTGGGTTTGTTATGCTATTAAAAATTGACATTATTATAATCATTATCACCACCACATAAGCATTACAATCACAAGCACGACTACCATCATTATAATCATCACTATCATCACGACTTTCACCACCAACATTATATCACCACCATCATTTTCTTCTTCTCCAACTACATCATTATCATTATCATCATCATCATCATCATCATCATCAGCATCATCATCATCACTACCTTCATCATCATGATCATTATCATCATCATCATCATCATCATCATCATCATCATCATCATCATCATCAGCATCACCATCATCACTACCTTCATCATCATGATCATTATCATCATCATCATCATCATCATCATCATCATCATCATCATCATCATCATCATCATCATCATCATCATCATCATCATCATCATCATCATCATCATCATCATTATCATCATCATCATCATCATCATCATCATCATCATCACCAATACAGTGTTATTATCAGGATTACCATCACCATCACTTTTATAATCATCATTAGCATCACAATTATGAAAAAAAAGCATCACTTTAATATCATCATTACCATAATGCTCACCAATATCATCATCAGCATCACCACAACCATCATCATCATCATCATCATCATCATCATCATCATCATCAGCAGCAGCATCACCACAACCATCATCATCATCATCATCATCATCATCATCATCATTATCATCATCATGACCAATACAGTGTCATTATCAGGATCACCATCACCTTCATAGACATAATCATCATCATCAGCACCACAATCACAAACATGAGCATCACTTATCATCATTATATCATCACAACTACATGTTGTACCACCATCAACATTATATCATCACCATCATTTTCTTCCTCTTCTACTACACCATCATTATCACCAACACTACCACAGTCATAATCATCAACCACCATCAATATCATTATCATCATCACCATCATGGTCATCATCATCATCTCACCTAATTGTCCATCCTGCTTGATATTCATCATCCCACTTTCTTTGTATTCAGCAGACTTCAGGTGAGAAATCTTTGAAAATTGTTTCTTGACAAGATATGGCAGGACCTCTCCTTTCAAGGTTGTTAGGTTCCTGAACAAAGAATTTTATAAAATAACAAGAAATAATCAACAACCAAAAAATTATGAAAGAAATTCACATGCATCGCCACTTTCTTTTCACCAAATTTAATTTTTTTTTCAAAGCTTCTTTGCACATCAATAACTTGATGACTCTTTACAAAATCTGGTCCAACGCCACCAATTTAAAAATGACTATTAAACACTAGTGATCTCAAACAAACAAATGAAAATAATAGAATGGTACATGTACAAGCCTGGTTGGCCTCTATATTGAGGTGCTGACAAAGGATTTTAACGGCCCATGTCGAAACATCCTTTGTCAGAGCTGATGCTAGATCCGTGCTTGGCTCATACACATCAGGGGGGCGTTTCATGAAAGGACGTTTCGGACGTTTTATCCGACAAACTGTTATAAGCTACTGAAATGCTTGCATCTGATTGGCTGAGAGCAAATATGTCAGATAAAATGTCTGACAAGTCCTTTGATGAAATGCCCCCCTGGTAAATTTAGGATAATTAGTATAATAATATAATATTATTATTATAAAAGAGGTTGCTATGGCTTTCAGAACAACATTTATGGAGTGATTCTTACCTTCCCTGTTTGGAATCAGCCAGAAAATCTACCACCCATTTCTTGAGGAAGTACATGTGGGCATCTAATAATCTGGTCTCAAACTGTATGCATGGAAACCTGCATAGGAAAAAAAAAAAAAGAAGACAAATATTACATGCAGTGTACATGTATCAAATGGCGACGGAAACTCAAAGGTTACATTTGTTTGGCTTATATATACATTTACATTAGCTATAATTCTTTCTATTTACTGCCCATCATTACTCCTGCCACATAGGGCAGCAAGAAAAATACCACTTAGATCTGCATTGGGCCAACCACTGAATGGACCTCTAGGGGTGTCCTACATGTAGATCTTTTTTGTGGACTTCCTCTCTTTTTCTTCCTTTTCAATGGAAATAACTCGTACCCCAGTAGTACAGTTCAGTGATAAAAACATTCTCGTATTTGCAATCAAGTTTAATGGAATCCAATACACATCCAAGCACATCTTTTGAACATGTACATATACTTTTAAAATTCTACATAGTGCCCAAGCAGATATTCAATAATAAATTTGGTGTGTATATCAAGTGGAACACACAACAAATACAATTAAACCAGCAAGTTTACAACCAGATCAAAATTTACATGTAACAATAATGGTTTGTCCTCTCTGTGTCTTGAACAGTTAGGTTTTTGAACCCAAATTCTTGTCACACTATTTCTTTCAATGTTTGTACATCTCAATGCCTGCTCTGCATGCCATACAGTGAGGTTCACATTTTTTGAGGCACTAGTGGTACTCACTTTCTAAGTAATGACATCTTGAGTCCCAGCGATACTTCTACATCAGCCTCTGCTGTCATCAGGAGGATACGTTGACCCTTCTCATCCAGGCCTATAATATCTCTTTGGTCTGACAGGAAAAGGGAGAGAGAGAGGGGGAGAGATGAAAAGAGAGAAGAAGTAATAAAAGGGAATTCTTGTGAATGTGAAATACTAAAAGGACTACTAATAATAGACCAAATTGCAAATGTATGGATTCTTTTTTTCATACCGGTAAACTAAAATACCAACCTGAATTCTTCTTGGACCTGGTACCTTCTAGAACTTGATCAGATTGTTAATAGAGCAGTGTGGTGATAGTAGAATCATACTTGCTATGGATGATGGAGATGATGATTAAAATGATGATGAAGATGATGGTGGTAGTGGTGATGATGAAGATAATGGTGTTTATAGTGTTGATGGTGGTGATGATGAATATGATGATGGTAGTGATGATAAAGATGATGATGGCGTTGATGGAGATGATAAAAAAGATGATGGTACTGGTGTTGATGGTGACGATACAGATGATGAGTAGTCTCTAGATTATTTCCAAGAAGAAAAAGAAATCCAAATACCAACCTGATTTTTTCTTGGACCTGGTACCAGGTACAGTCATTCCCTCTAAACCTTGATCAGGTTGCTGATAGAGCAGTGTGGTGATCGTAGAATCATACTTTCTGTGGATATCAGCTAGTAGATGCAGCTCAATATCCGTGATGAGATCACTGCTTATGACCAGGATGTCTGTCTGTTGAAAGATGGAATTTGAAAAGAATATTTTTAAACTCTGTATTTGCCACTTATAAACGAGGTTTAACATTCAAATAGAATTCTCAGATTTATATAAAATTCCATGGAACAAACTACTGCATTTTAATGCTGACAAAAGAATTCACATACTTTGCAGCCACTTTTAGGGTTACATGTATCTCATTTGCGTTGAAAGGTTTTGAACTAGTTTGATACTCGTCGTGGATACTCGTCGAGGATATGTCTTGCCACTTCTCATACCTACCTACTTACCTAAATGGCTATGCTGTCGGGACATACATGTAGTAGGAATCCTCCAGTTTATGTCCTGTTGAAAATGTTTATATCTATGATTTTTTTTCCATCTCAGAAACATGAGATACTAACTTTAAACTTGATAAAGGGCTCTAAACACATATATTGTACATGTAAAGTACAGCAAAACCCTTTCTTAAAGACCGTTGACGGAGTAAATACAACCTTACATCGATTGAAAGCTAAGTAGGCGTATAACATAAATACCCCCAAAATAAATTAAATTTTCATAACAGTATTCATAAAAAGATGATCGAACCTCAACCAGGCCATCCCTCCCAAGTACTCGTAAAAGTACCCCTATTATATAATGCGGCTGATGACGTCAAAGAAGTTTAAGGGAATGCTACTGCCAGGCATGATTGGGTTTCGCCTTTAGAAAACACGTTTGTATTGCTATGTCAGAACAATAGAATTCTAGCACACATGGGGTCTATTGTTCTGACATAGCAATACAAACGTGTTTTCTAAAGCCGAAACCCTATCATGCCTGGCAGCAGCATTCCCTTAAACTTCTTTGACGTCATCAGCCGCATTATAGAATAGGGGTACTTTTACGAGTACTTGGGAGGGATGGCCTGGTTGAGGTTCGATCACCTTTTTAATGAAATACTTTCTAAATGGAAGATAAAAATGCTTAAATTGGAAATTGTTGTATTAGGAAGAAATATTAGTTTTCGTTTTATATGTAATTTTGGTTTTCATTTCTCGGTCCGGTCTGGGACTTTAATACATGCTTATAGTCTGAACAGTTTTGAGAGTCATACAGTCATTAACATGTTAATCTGAAATTATACTTCTGGATACGGTTGGTGGATTCTCTTCAAATTAATTTTTGATCGTTATCAGAACTTATTTTCTCATGGTGGTATCTCACTTCGCAGAAACTACTTTGAGACGGTTTTGAAACTTGTCGCGGAGACGTCTCCGGGACGTGTCTGAGATGTCTCCTCAGTCCCTGTGACGTTTTATGAGTCGCGGGTATCGTGGAATTACTTTGGGACTACTTTGAGATGGTTTTGAAACGGCTTTGAGGCAGTTTTGAAAATTGTTGTGGAGATGTCGCGAAGACGTCTCAAAGATGTGTCCGCGATGGAAAAAGGTATCGGAGACGTCTCTAATACTTTTTATCTGTCACGGAGACAATATTTTCTTTTCCGAAGTGAGGTACCACATTTACCTTGATTTTATCTCTGATATGCCTGAGTGATTCCGCTGTACCCCAGTCCTCATCATTGGGTATGGTCACAATGTCCAATTCCAGCTTGATCTCACCGCAAGATTTCAACTTCTGTCTCAAATCCTTCCCAACAGACTCCAATGTGATGATGATTACTCCTTTAACAAAGAAAGAACATGGGCTCATAACATGTGCATTTTCTTATCCAAAACAAAAGTCAATTTCTGATAGCAATTACAACATAGTCGCAAGTTCAATAAACTGATTGTAAAATGACTGATTTTTTATTGCAAAAAAAAAAAAAAAACCAAATGAAAATGCATCATTGATGATCCAAGAACCATTTAACGTACAGGGTGATATAACCTTTCATCTCAAATTTGAGTGAAAACAAATTTTTTGCATTAATCTCCAGGTAATTGGTCAAATGATGTCCTGTCTAAATCTCAGCTCTCTTACCCCCAAAATGAGGGCACCACAGTATGTCAAAGAAAGGCAATCTCATAGGTTATAGTGCATTGGCCGACATGTTTTTCCGCTCTCCTGAACATGTGATATTTTTAAGATACAAGGTTTTATCATCCCATATTATCCCATAAATGCCATGAATTGAAAAACATTGGAATGTGTAGAATACAAAATCGACTGTTGTCACAAACTCTTGCAGTTGGACTCTGTAAGATTAGGCAAAAGAATATATTGCAGGATATTGAGCTGCGATAACGACAAACATAGCAAATCATAGAGCTACATGTATTAAGCGATTTGTGGCTCGCCTTGGAGAATTAGTGCACATTGATATGACGATCCATTACGGTTTTTTGATGATGACAAGAAATAAATCATCACAGAGGCTAAGAAAAATCCATGCTGAATGTTCAAAATTACAACTACGGTACCTGATAGTTAAATGATGGACATTTAGAGAATACAGTTCATAGACTTTGGGGCATTAGTTGTTATTGGATTAGCTTTAATGGCACATGTCATTCAATTTGGGACTTATAAGGAGTTAAACACTAAGTTTTAGAAGGCGTAATTTTAGATTTATGCACATTTAAATACTATTTTTTAATACATACTCTCAAATCCAGCCCTCTCGAGCATACTGATTGGGTACCAGATCATAGGATGATTGCCAATTGGAAGGAGCGCTTTAGGGATGTTGTTTGACAGGTCCGTCATCCTTGATCCACGACCGGCAGCCATGATCACTGCCTGGAACTCCATTGTGATTCTTGTTTTAACAGTCAGCAGTTAAATCTGAACCAAAGAGAAAGAAAAGGAGCAAGAGAAGATATCTATAGGTTTATTGATGGGAATCAAAAATATCTGAGCATATCGTCTGTTGGGAGCCATAAGGGCGTTATTGCATCTTATAGATGTTCCGTTGAGAGCCATAAGGGCGCTATTACTGTACAAAGTCAATGGCAATAACGCCCTTCTGGCTCCAAACGGAACATCCTTGATCTGCAATAGCGCCCTTCTGGCTCCAAGCCGACGATATATCAAATTTGATATACTGACAGTAGGGTTTTGTGTAAGGAGCCGGGGTTATGAGGTCGCCACCAGAATATGGTAGTTATGAACTGCTTTTTGTTATCTTTCAGCATTGATTTGTTGATTTTTCCAAAAGTGACAAAGTTTGTATTTACATCGTACTTTACGCATTGATATACATGTACATGTACAATCAGCATAGTCAAAGTACAATGCCGCTTATATTCATTCAGTCTTTCATCCTTTGGAAAAAAAAACCTGCATCAAGTGGATTTTGTACCTGTCGTCTTCATTTGCAATTGACTTGATTATGCGTCACATTTATGAAAGGAATCATAAAAATTAAATTCTAATTTTATTATTTACGATATGGAAATATACATTTGCCTACCATTGCTATTTGACCTCAAATCGCCATAA
>CALNVZ010001721.1:25765049-25778950 GCA_940671915.1 Paracentrotus lividus | reverse complement strand
GATTCCGAAACACGACACGTCTCGGACGTAGTATTCCGAACCAGAAGGGACGCACTCCGAGATGAAACGGAGCGAGGCGGACCCCGCCACCAAGGTGGCGCCGGATATAGACGGGGACACCCGCTCTGCGATACCCGCCGACGAGTAACAGAAGCGAAAGCTCTGGGCGTGTCATCCGGGTTTAGTGAGTAACGACAGGCGGCCTACATCGAGGATATAGACCGCTCTCGAACGGTACTCACTCCCAAAACCGGTACGGAAAACCGACTCGCGGATCCGATTTACCTCAGTATAGGGTACGGCGCCGATATCGGTCCGGACAAACTCGATATAGAAACCGAGCTCGATCCGGTTATGCCAGGCGAAGCCCGAGCACAATGGGATTCGCACCGTGAGAGAATGAAACCCGGCGCCTTCAGCCAGTACTGAATTAACCAGAGAACGGCCACCGGTTGTGAAACCGATGTAGTAACCGTTTTAGATCTCCCGTTGATCGAACGTGGCAAAGGACTATCGGATCCGGCGCGAGGGCCGTAATCGTCATCGTCCTGGACGCCGCCAGTCCCGTCGGTCATCAACGATCCCGTACTCTGAGGGACCGACGAAATTCCCGAGCAGCTAGGCTTGTCCGCCGGTGTTCGACCAATAATACTCACCGAAGTTCGAGTGGTGAAGAAGGCGGAAGGACAGCGTTCCAACGCCTCCTCGAACGACAAGCCTCTCACCCCGCAAGGGGGACTTCTCCGAAGAAAACCGCTTGCTCGCTAATTTCTTCACCCGCCCTTCCTTTATATGAAGCAAGGCGCGAGAGAAGAAAATTAGACATGATGAATCTGAAAATAAAGAAGAGAGAGAAAGTGTTAATACACAAAAGGGGGTAAATAGGCGGGTCTATCAAGAAGCGGAGCACAAACAAGCTGTGCACCGCAACAACAAACACTCAAACGTAAACTACACACGTATTACATACACACAGTAAGGAACGTACGAAAGTCTACGGGAGAGGAGCGAAGAAAAGTAAACGATCACCGAGAGAAAAAACTTATTCAAAATCTCGGCAAAACCAAAAAACTAGACCCCAAAATAAAGCTCAGATACTCAATATGATTATCCTGAGAAGTTAAACCTCGCAAAAAACCGCAAAGTAGTCCCAAAAGGGAGAAAAACACGCTATTTTGGCGCAGCAAAAATGTACGACTTATCTCGACGAAGGCGAAGAGATTAGAGGATGAGTATTAGATCGCGCGCGGCCGGCATCCTCGCCAATGGAGGGCGCCATTCATGGGGGTGTGGGGGTAAATAGGCAATATGATAGGGCAAAAATTTCGGTGCAATTTTCGATTTATGGCGATTTGAGGTCAAATAGCAATGGTAGGCAAATGTATATTTCTATTGAAGTAAATCATTGTACCACTGAGGAGTTCAACTTAATCAAAATGAGTAGCAAAAATGAGCTCGGAAAATGGCCCCCCTGAAAACTTTTTTTTTTGATATACATGTACATGTAAACTATGAGTTTCATTGATTTCACAAGCAGATATTCACAAGGTAAGTTATAATATGAAAGGTGGTTGATTTCAATTAATATTGTCCAAGTAAACTTTCTTGGACCTTGGTGGTTTACTCTATACAGTGTGTCCCAGCAAAAACACCCAAGGCTAGCATAAATATAAAATAAAATAAAAAAAAAATTAAAAAAATAGTGTGCACAGCGAATGGGAACAGCCTACATGTAGTAGCCTACATGTATAACCCTTACTAGACGGGGGGGGGGGGGGGAGGTGGCCCAAGATCTTGGACATTCATCACCTCAATTTAAACCTGACTTGGTACACCAGTAGCTTGTCAGGGTTAACTACAAGATGCATTGTCAGATTTTATGATCTTTCATAATGAAAAAAAAATAATCACTCGCAATATTGCAAATTTGTCATGAGAAGGCAAGCCTGTTTTTGGCCATGCGTTTTAAGTTGGGTCCATGTTGTGTGACACACTCAAAATTTGTACTAATCGTGCGCACTTCCATGAAAGTGGCTGTAACTTTTTCAAAATTTATATTAACCCTAGATAAGTATACATTTTCTGAAAGCTGAATGTCTGAGGAGTTCAGAAATGTGCTCAAAGTTAACATAGGTGGCGCCCTTGAAAGGTTATGAATCTCAAAGCCTGAAAAATTCATGAAAAAAGATGGCTTTGGAAAAAAATTGCAAAAAAAAAATACTGCTTACCCTCCAACATTATATACTGGAGATTTGAACTCATCACATTTAGACCTTTCCAAACATGTATAACTTTCTATACCCTGGGAGAGTTTACCGCATTTTGCTCAGGGCTGGAAGGATGACTTTCGAAAATTTCAATTTTTTAAAGAAAATGTACCTTGTCGCCATGTTCTAAGTATTGTAACTCGCTGTTTAAGATACTAGACATGTGATGAAGGATCCTATATAAGTTGCTAAGGCAGATAGAAGTAGCAAAGTAGTACTGACATGTGAAAGTCCCTTTGTCTTGGTAAACATTATTAACCATAATGTCGCATAAAATGTAAGAGCCATTTAGCTGTAAAGAAATTGTCATTCATATCGTACCTGTAGTCACAATGTACAGTGTAAAACACTAAATCTGTTATAATTACTTAAATTATGGATCTTAAACCAGCTAAATTTAGTGTTTCAGAAAGGTGAATGCATTTCAATTTTAAAAAATCCATCTCTGAACATGATTTAACTCTGTTTTACAGCACATATACCATATTTGCTGTGCGGCTCCTCCTGCGCGGCTCCTCCTCCACCCCTGACTCTCTTTAATTAGCAGTTTTTATTAACAGAAAAAGATGAAATAAATGAAAAATAGATGAATCCTCGACCGCGCACGGTCGAAATTTATGCCTCCGCCATTGCCAGATCAGAAATATATGACACATTCATCTATTCACTTTCATTTATAAACAGACACCTTTGACCTTGTAACCACAAAATCTATCATTGTCACCATAGTATGCACACATGTACCAAGTATAAAGATGATCTGTCAAATGGTTGTTGAGTTATCATGAGAACAAGCTTTTTAAAACCTATTTGACCTCTAACCTTTGACATTGTGAACCCAAAATCTTCTTTGATCATTGCCACCCCAGTATGCACACATGTACTAAATAATAAGATAATTAGTAAAACGGTTCTTGTGAGAATTAGCTATTTATTGACCTCTGTGGCCTTTGACCTTTGATTTTGTGACCCCAAAATCTAATCAGATCATTGTCACCTCAGTATGCACACATGAACCAAGAATGAAGATGATCCGTCGAACGGTTCTTGAGTTATCATGAGAACAAGCTATTTTCACCTTTTTATGGACCTCTGTGACCTTTAACCTTTGACCTTGTGACCCCAAAATCTGATCAGATCATTGTCATTCCTGTATGCACACATGTACCAAGTATGAAGATGATTAGTGACACAATTCCTGAGTTATTGTGAGCATGAGCTATATTCACCTATTTATTGACCTCTGTGACCTTTGACCTTCGAACTCGTGACCCCAAAATCTAATCAGATCATTGTCACCTCAGTATGCACACATGTACCAAGAATGAAGATGATACGGACGGACGGACATAATGCCTCCAGCGAGACTTCGTCGCGGAGGCATAAAAATTAAACATTTGTTGCCCTACATGAAAGTTTTAATTTAAGACCAAATTCAGCTATATAGTTTTTCAGTAAATCAATAAACAAAATGATATTTGATGAGCAGATGTCACAACTCCACCTTTTTAAGGGCCCAACCAAAACGCATGGCCTTTTTCATTTTGTTTGCGTATATTCGACAAATTTTTTATCAATTTTTTTAATGTAGGTATCTATAAACATACACGTAAAGGTATGTATTGATTTATTAATATTTGTCATATCTTTAAACTTTTTTTACTTCAAATGGTATCAATAATGCATGTAAATTTTGCACATGGTCATGTATGTTAGAGCAACGAGAACACTGCATATTTGACAAAGGCATCAGTAACTTTGAATATTAGACCATTGACTTCATCGCCCTCCCCCCAAAAAAAAAAAACAAAAAAAAAAAACAACAACAACAAACAAACAAACAAAACAAAACAAAAACAAAAACAAAAGAAAATGAATAAAAATATTCAGATCCATTCCTATCTTTAGATGGGGCACATTGCAAACATGCCCTATCGGACTCAACATGCCCTACCGGTCTTTTTGCACCAATGCATGCATTTCAGAATGTTATCTGTATATTAAACTTTCAAAAAAAGTTATGAATTAATTAAAATTCAGACATCAATCGCAATTTTTTTTTGTGGTCTCTCTTCTCCAAATCATCTTCATTTCACCCATGCTGAATAAATATGTATATCATTACTGTGTGGCATCGTATTATTAACAGGAAGGGGTTCCTACTTTAATGTAAACCCCTCACAAAAAGTTTCGCAAATCGACTATGGGCAATGATAACTTTTCAGGTAGGCTTTAGTTATTCCCGATATTCATACCATTGGAAAGATAATTTATCCCCCTTCTTATTGATATCCTATTTGTAATGATTGTGTCATGCTTCAATGCACAGGATATCAAAATATGGAGAAAAGTAAAAAGTCAAATGTTGCCAAATTTATTGATCAAATTGAAGCCCACAACTCTATTTTAGGCCCTAATAACTTTTGGGGTATTTTCTAACTTTTATTGAATTTTATACCATTGTCAAGTTCATTTATCCCTCTTTTCAATGGTACCCTAATTGTAACAATGATGTTATTCTTGCAAGCACAGAAAACCTGAATGTTAGGACAAGTCAGGAGTCAAATGTTGCAAATTGAATGCCTATTGTGACTATTATTGAGTAATAACAATACATTTCGCAACTTTTCACTTTTTACTTTGCATTATATTCATTAATGTGCATTCAAAAATGATGTTACCATTACAAATAGGGTATCAATAAAAAGAAGAATAAATGAATTTTTCAATGCTATAAAAATTGATCGTGATTAAAACCCACATTAAAATGTGTCAAGGTTCAAAGTTGTGTTACATAACATTTAAACTGAACATTATCTTTCGCTTCGCCTTGCATTCAGGTGGTATTCAGGGGTTCTGTGGACCCAGGCATTGCATCACCATGGCAAATTAGGTATCAATAAAAAGAGGAATAAATGAACTCGACAATGGTATAAAATTAAATAAAAATGATAAAATACCTCAAAAGTTATCAGGGTCTAAATTTGAGTTGCAGAACTTCTATGTGATCAATAAAAGTGCATTTTACAACATTTGACTTTTTATGTTTCTCCATATTCTGATATTCTGTGCATTGAGGCATGACACAATCATTACAAATAGGATATCAATAAAAAGGGGGATAAATTATCTTTCCAATGGTATGAATATCAAAAATAACTAAAGTGTACTTGAAAAGTTATCATGGCCCAAAGTCGATTTGCGAAACTTTTTGTGAGGGGTTTATAATCTATTTGATAACGAATGAAATTACAATGCAAGTTATAATCAAACATCAATGACTCTGAGTTTAAATTTTTCTGGGATGCACTGTACGATAAAGTTACATACATTTTCAAGGATACCACAGAAACCAAAACACGTATGCTGAAATTTTTGACTGGTTGACCATGTGAAGATCATGAGATGATCACGCCACTTGCTTTGAGCCAAAAATACTATATATCTTGCCTGAGAAAATTCATCTCAAAGCCATCAACTGATTGAATCGCAACAAACTTCAAAGACTCAACTGCTCATCTTGTACTTGGAAGAAACTCTCATCCAAAGGTAAGATGATATTCTCAATCATAAAATGAAATTTATTTCCAATACGTACTGTGAGTAGAGTAAAGTGCTATTTAAAAAAAAAAATCTTTGGGGGTAAATTTGCATGCTTTTTATCCAAGGTCTTTCTACTTTTTGCAATAGCTATCTACTCTAACTTTAAGGAAAGGTAGACTACATTTATGGTAGACTAAGTACTAGAAATATATACCTCATTTTAAGAATCTTAAATAATCATGTCATCTGATTGGTTGAAAGTGCAGTCATGTTCTGAACCATGACCGACATAGCCCTGTTTTCTGGTTTTACCATGACCTAGTTCACTTTATAGTTCTTTTTCAACGGTTAACACGATTCCCATGAATAAAGTTGCTGTGTGCAATCTTGCAGATACCATAATTTGTGTAAACCTGTATAATTATGTTCTTCTTCTTTAAAAAAAATTTTTTTTTAGATCGATCTTCAGGTTTTGTTGTTGTTGTTGTTTGTTTGTTTTTTTTTTTTTTGGGGGGGGGTTTAAAAGATATATTGAATGCTTTTATTTTGGGGACACAGTAGTTTCTAGGGCTCTTACTAGCCCTTCAATCCGATCACAGCAATAAAATTCGACCTGCGAATTCGTAGATTGTTTCTCTAGCAAGTCGGGTGACTCACCTGCTCCTAATGATGTCATGTCAAATTTCCCAATGGATCGTTGTATTTTCAGTTATCAGCGATTAAAAAACAAACACAACACCATAATTTTCTAAGAATTTGGCATTTTGGGTAATGTTGGACGCTCTTTCCATTGGTGCCATTTTCAGAAACCTCTGATGAAACACCTGAAAGCACAAGGCTGTAGATAATCGTTAGCAAAAAACCTAAAAAATCGCGTGCATATGCAGGTACCTGCAAATATGCAGGAACCTGCGATTTTTTTCTCTGCTCCCCTACTGTTCAAGACTGAATAGGGAAAAACAATTTAAAACATCAGGGAAAATAAAAACAGAACAAACAAACAAAACAACTTCAAAACATCCATTTAATGGCCTTATGGAATAAGTCACCTTCCTTCTTCTTCTATGTGCACACTCACTGAGTACAAAGTCAACGGGAGTGGAATTCAAAGGACACACCATGACCATATCACCAGCCATTTTAATTTTTGCCAGCAGTGGCAGTGGCTGTGCAGTCAGAACTGACGAAAATATGAACAGTACTAGGCTGATAGTGGACAAGTGACTTATTGCAGGATAATACCAATCTAATGAATGATGATAGGCCTAAGTGAAAACATTATTTCAATACTGAAAAATCGAGTTCACTTTCTGAAAGCCTTCTTGCCATTACATTAGTATTGATCCCATTACCCGGGGACGCTGCCACTTCGTGGCAGCGTCCTGAAGTAAACATATTCATACGACCCAAGCGCACCGTTTTCCCCAAAAATTGATGTTTGTTGATTAAATTCAACCCCCCAAAAAATGGTTATAACAAATGATACACATACATGCACTGCCACTTACTAAGTAAGCATACCAGCCGGAAATGGTGTATTAAAAAAAAGATGAATACCTCCCGGAATAAGAATATTTCCTTTGGGCTTTTTTAAAAATTTAGTTAATTAAGCAATATCCATGACGCATATGTATTACAAAGACAAAACTTCTCCATTAATCGTACTGGAGAAGTCTGGAAATTTTGACCCCCAAATGTTATATAAGAGGATACACCAACAAAGACGATAGTTTTCCGGGACGATTTTTAAGTATATATTGAAGTATTTTATGGCTTGTTTTCAAACTAGGATTCAATGTATCGTTCGGATATCTGATGAAAAGCCAATTAACATCGCCGTTGGAATTCAATAAAGCGTAGCCCGCACACTTCGCGTCACATCGAAATGCCTACAAGTTCATTCGTACAGAGCCAGAGGACAATGCATTTTGATTGTTGGGCGCTCTGATTAGCTATCGCGTGGAGCTCCGCCTCCTTGTTGCGATGACTGAAGTGCTTTGACTGTAACTGAACAACACGATTCAGCTGTTCCCGATAAAGACCGCTTTTGTCGTGCGCGCTGTCAATCAATAGCAAAGTGGACCCATTTCGCAAGAAAAACTGCAAGACTCAACTTCACAAAACGTGCGCCGCAAAGCCACTCTTTCAATAGTTTTTTGGAATAAAGAAGAGAAATATAAAAAGGAACTTCAACGAATCGACTGTCGGACTTCGCCCGACAGTTGAAAACGTAGTCTATCATCAAGAAATGAGGACTTACCAAAAAAAAAATTGATGAATCTAAATTTTATCGTGACTATGGAGTAGGGGGTCTATTGTTCATGGGAAGGCACAATGGTAGTGTATTTCATATGATAACGTGATCATTTGAGTGTCGTGCATGAATTATGGAGTAAAAATTTCTACGTGCGCACGTAGAAAAGTCTACAAGTTCGTTTTTACAGAGCTAAAGAACAATGCATTTTGATTGTTGGGCGCTCTGATTAGCTATCGCGCGGAGCTCCGCCTCCTGGTTGCGATGACTGAAGTGCGTTGACCGTAACTGAAAAACGCGATTCAGTTGTTCCCGATAAAGACCGCTTTGTCGTGCGCGCTGTCAATCATAACCAAAGTGGACCCATTTCGCAAGAAAAACTGCAAGACTCGACTTCACAAAAGGTTAAGCGTAGACCCATTCTTTCAATATTTTTTAGAATAAAGAAGAGAAATATAAAAAGGAACTTCAACGAATCCACTGTCGGACTTCGCCCACATACAGCTGCAAACCAACATCAGTCAGTACTGAAAAATGGCTGTCTGTTGCCCTCTTGGTTGCTGAGAAAAATTCTCAATAATAATTAGTGAAATCAGCTTTAAACCTACCTCAAAATAAATTAAGATAATTTGTAGTCTCATTGCAATATAATTCTTCCATTAGATATCTTTAATTTTGTTTAGTAGAATTTTCAGATCCTTTTTTGGATATGCTGCCTTGCATGCCTTAACTTGGCTTGAGCTGCTCAAGACACTTTTCTGCCATTGACTTTCCATTGGAAGAAAACTGCTGCAGTAAGGTACTTCCCAGTGCAAGGTCAATTATGAATTGACCATGCATAAGTGTAAGTGGACTTCGCCCAACATTTGAAAACGTATAAAGAAATGAGGACTTACCAACAAAATAAATGACGAATCTAAATTTTATCGTGACTATAGTATTGCATTGGAAGGCACAACGGTAGTGTATTTCATATGCTAAACGTGATCATTCGAGCGTCGTGCATAAATTATTAAATTATGGAGTAAACATTTCTACGTGGTGCGTGTGCGGGCTAACGTTAGATCTAAACTTATTTCGTACTAGTTTAATGATCCCATATGGTCTCCCCCCCCCCACCTACACAAAATTGAATAGATGGGCACAGCATGGAATAGACCAACAGTTCAGAGTAGAAGTTTTGAGGGACAAAACATAGTCATTTGTACAGAAATTTAAAGCTGTGGACAAAATTCAAGATAGTGAACTTAATATCAACAAAATAAGGCTACATTCACGGTTTACCTTCGATCGCTTACCTGAAATGTTGAATTAGAATTTAATAAAAACAGAATGATGAATAACCGGTAGGCTGTCTTCTATGAAACAAACAAAAAATGAAATTTTCTTTGTCAGTAGGACTTCGGGTACTGAAGGAATAATGGATCTTAGAGGAAAAATAGAAAATCCATGAACGGACGGAGAAAATGTCTTTACAAAATCTATGACAATCCAAGGGGGCACAGGGAGCAGCGTCCCCGACCCCCCAAAAACAACATCAACAACAACTACAACAACAACAACAAAAAAAAAGTGCTTAAAAACTAGGACATAATATGGACAAGGTGACCCCCCCCCCCAAAAAAAAAAAAAAAAAAAAAAAAAAATGAAAAACAAACAGCGAAATTAACATGGCCCGTGGCCGACAAAAAACAAAAGATTCACCCAAGTTTCTAGACCATTTCGTGTGCTTAGTTGTATAAAGCAAATTTTAATACACTGTCCGTCATAAAGGTGGAACATATTTTTTGCCGACATGATTTTGCTCCAGCTTTAATTTCTTGAATATGTTTGTCCCTGCTTTTACGGTACTTTTCGGGACCCTGGCTATATCTTGGACATTCTTCAAAACCTTCACGTGGACTTTTTTCCAAGAAAGTTTTGTCAACCCCCATGATGCCCATTTATGTAATTTTTTTTCTCAGTTTGGGGCCCCTTTTTGTTTTCCCGGCCGATCAAGCCCCCCTCAGTCCTACCCCCAAGAAACGCGTCTGAGGTGTATTGTTTATATTGTTCTTTAAGTTAAATCTAGATTTATGGAGACGGGCTCAGTTCTCTTGTCTAGGCGAGGGGTTGAAGTAAAAAGTGAGAATGGTGAAAAATCGGGACATTTTATTCCATCTTTATGCTGAAAACAAAATAAATAAAAAACAACCTTTAACCCTTAATTATCATCATTTCCCCCTTAATTATTGTTTAGCCTTGATGACAAGGTTGTAAATTGTAATTATAGATAATATTTTATTTTGATGAATGTTTGGTTGAGATTTTACAATACAATTTAGGGAAGATAGAAATTTCCATGGTGTAAACATGAATAAAATCAATGTTGAACCCCAATCAAAATAAATTTTGACACCTCCCCTAGACAAAAGAGTCGAGCTTGTAACCATAAAATTAGATTTAATTTAAAGAACAATAACAACTCTACACCTTAGACGTGTTTCCTTGGGGAAGGACTGAGGGGGCCTTTGTGGGTCGCTTAAACGAAAAAGGGGCCCCAAAAATAAGAAAAAATGACGAAAATGGCAATCTACGGGGGGTGACAAACTTTTTGGAAGAAAAATCTCCGGAAAGGGTTGAGGCAACGTCCAAGATATAGCCAGGATCCCGAAAAGTACAAGCGGTGACAAACACTTTCAAGAAATTAAAGCTGGAGCAACATAATGTCGCTTGAGCCAGACAAAAATATTCCACCTTTATGGCGAACAGTGTAGTTGCAAATACATGTTTTGACATTCATGCGACGGCAATTCAACTTTTAAAAGTAACTTTAACTGTTCTAGGATTCGCTTTCGTGTCATATGAAATGGTTCAACTTGCAGGCTCATGTAATATTCTGAACGATCGCACTAAAAAACATTGAAAATTTGAATCGGTTAAAGATGTACGGTACATTTTTTTCTTTTTTGTTTTGCTTTTGTTAACAGCATCTCCACTGTTAGGTATAGGGTAGATGTAGGGAATACCGGACAGTAGGGAATATCGGACGGTCACCACATGTCCAGCCCTAGCTGCCAACATAAGATCAACTGAGTTGAAATACCGGCATCTATTCGTCAGGTGGTCTGTCTGGGAAGGTTGAATGGTGTATTCGACAACAACAAGTGAGAAATCTCCGAGAAAACTACCACAATCTGTCAAGGTAGGAAAATTTGCAGCCTGAAAAATGGCCTGATGTAAAAATTGACATTTTAGAGAATGTGACGGTATAAAAATAGAATTGGGGCATGACCTCTATTTCATGCATTATGGACATGTGTGGAGGGTGGGCCAAACGTGTATGGAGTGTTTGCACTGTACAAAGCCTGTGTATAGGGGTGGCAGTGTGTTGAAAAGTGCTAGTCAGTCATTTTTTTGGGTAGGGAATACCGGACACCACATGGACGGTTGTTTGTTTTACTTGCGGGTTGAGTTGCTAAGCATGTAGATCAAATAGTAAGTTGCATATATAATGTATTATATTTATTTATTAAATTGTTTGACAATTTTGAAATGTCTATTTCTCTTTATTATTATTGTGATATGTCATGATCTACATGAGATATATAGTTATTCTGAGTGTTTTGAAATTTTGTAGTAAAATGCATATAATCTTCTAAAAATGAATAATGTTATAAAAAATCAATACAAACATGTTAAGTTGATGGTTTACATTCAAATCAGTGCTTCCAGACAGATCTTTATACAAAAAAAGGGTAAAAACATACTGTCCGGTATTTCCTACACTGTAGGGAATGCCGGACAATTTACGATGACGTCATTATTTGCATATAACTGCCTCAACAAATATTTGATTACCTCAATTTTTTGGAAAAATAAAGTTGAACGATGTAGCTAAGCAATGAGAATCTTTTTCTTTTGTGATTTTATTGTTTTCGTGTGCTAATTAAGCAAATGAGCTTAAGTGGCCGGTATTCCCTACATCTACCCTAAATCTCTAAAGGAAATCATCATGAAGATTATCGTCGCTCTGATCCTTTTCGGCGCCGCAGTATTGGCAGAAGGTAATTATGAAAAGTCCAAGCCTTCAGTGAGGCGAAACAAATATCTAATAATTATGTATAATTGTGTAAAGTAAGACGGGGGAATTGTCTCACGGACTCATTACGTCTTTAGGCCTACTGTGAGAATACTAGTGATTTTCCACAGAAAACCTTATCCAGCTAGTTTATCCTGATTTGTCGTTACCAAAACTTGCTTTGATCTCTGCAAAAGTCTACATTACTTTTGAATGAAAAGCGTGAAAAATATTTTGTACTCCTGAAAAAAATTCACAGCCGAGGAGAACTGCTACGAAGATCCGTGCGAAAGTGGAATATGCAGAATGGCTCCTCAAGGAGCGGAGTTAGAGTGCCGGATCGACTTCTGCAATGGAGGAGCACTAGCCTGGTACGTCGGGGATGAGAAGATCGACTGTGGTAAGTGACAGGATAACTACCTCTGGACAATTACCCCCGGATAGCTACCCCCGCCAAAAGTCTATCCCCTAACTTTACACCTAAACCTTATCCTATTTTTGGAAGATAGTTGTCCTGGTGGTAATTATCTGGGGAAGTTGTCCTGAAACGTAGGATTATCAGTGGGTCGTAATTACCGAGGTCTTTACTGAGATCAACTCTCATCCATAACTGCTAATTGCACGTCACAAAATGTTTTATTTTCTAACACAAAGGCATTTGAAACCAGATACCAGGATAATCTTCTGAAATTTTGAAGAATTTACTACGATACAGATGAAGTGTCAGGACACTCAAGGATACAAAGAAAATCCTCATGTGAGCAATCAAATGATAATGATGATGCTAATTATTATTGATTATTAATATCATTACTATTATTATTATCATTATTCATCATTTAGATAAATGCGAAAATAATGACAAACAAGACTGTCCTGACAAGTGTGGTCCCGAAGCAACTTGCCCCAACTACGATCATGAACCCAACCTAAACTGTAGGACGTACAACTGTGGACAGTGCACCGCAGAGTTCTTCATACCTGGTACGCACGATCCCCTAGACTGTTATGCTTAGTGACGACAGACGAGAATATCCCAGATAGCCAAGTTACGTTGGGCCAACGACGGCAATGGTCGTGGCTACTACGTTGGGCCATACGGTTATTATTGCCATTGGGCTAACGTTGGCACAACGTTGCACTTGCGGCGGTCGCGAAGCCAACGTTGAACCAATGTTGGACCGACGTTCGCATTTTGAGTGCGCTCGACGTTGCACCTTTGTATACAACTTAACGTTGATCCAACGTCGGCATATGGTCGCCACAACGTGGAATGTTGTGCCAACTTTGTGCCAACGTTGGCCCAACGGCAAGAATAACGTTGGCCCAACGTAATAGCCACGACCATGCCGACTTTGGCCCAACGTAACCTTGCTATCTGGGATAAAGGATCAAGACCCTGATGCGAGACATGAATATTAATTAATACCGAGTATAGGATGCTGGCTTTTAGTTAACAACCTGAAAATTACTGAGAGAAAATACGGTGAAGGGATAATATTTTTTTCTCAACTGATCTAATAAATAGATGAATAAATAATCTTACATATTCTTTATACGGTTATCTATTATATTTACCCTTTTTCTGAATGGGATTACAATTATAGTTCATACTCTCATTTTGTTGGTATTGGATACGACGAAATTACTCTGGGGAGCGAACGGTGGTGGGATGGTTAATATTCGGAAATTACCTAAATAAGCAATCTACCAATTTGTCTTATTATGTTCTTATCACAGGATTAAAAGATTTTTTGTTCGCCATCATTTCTTTTTT
>CALNVZ010001721.1:25734655-25760773 GCA_940671915.1 Paracentrotus lividus | reverse complement strand
TTATTCTGTATCATATCTAATTCTGTTCTGTAAGTACTATCATACTTTTCTATTAATGCTAATTGCTATTATTATTATTATTATTAATGAAAAAAGGCGCCTCGATTTCTAAAATTACTCGTAATATTATGTCAAGTATGGAACGAGCACTTCATTTAAGTCAAAAAGTAATTAGCTAAAGAGGAAAGAAAGAGGTTTGAACTGGGTTAAGAGAGAATAGAGCTAGTGGGAAGCTAACAACTTGATGAATTAATTTATGGAATAACGAAATAAAAACCCCTTGAATGTCACTGTACTGTAAATTTGTGCTTTCTAAATTGCAATTAGGAAAACAAAAAATTCAAAAGTAATTTATGAGGGAAGCTTACAATAATGTATGTTATAATTTATGGAATAACGAAATATAAACTCATTATGCTGGTAATGCTTTAATGCTCTTGTCATAACTGCATTTAAAGGAAAACCAACAAATTCGAAAGAAAGTTGACATTATAAATAGGTAATCGCCTGAGAAACCAGCCTCAAAAGTTTTTAAATATCACTCGCGCTATAATATTTAACCGAACAGTCTCCAGTTTCCTGAAGCAGAGTTTTCCAAAAATGGCTGGGTCGACGAGTTGCTTCGTAGGGTTGGTGATTGTAGTGATAGCTTTTGCAACTGCAACTGGTAAGCGCTGTATATTGATTAATCTTATTTTTGGTCATTTCTTTTCTTTGTTTTATATTGTTATCTATAATAATATTACTATCAATAATAATAATATCGTTTAGCTGATGATGTCTCAGCCCCACTTTTTCCTTTGTATTTTATTGTATGAAATACCATTTATCCAGATTTTCTGCCCCAAGGACATAAAAATAGGAATAACTCCTTGTGGAATGTTCAAGGTCAAAAGTGCTTTTACTTAATTCAGTATGAGGGATAATTTTTTTTTTTAATAGGCAATGTATGAAAAATGTGATAAAAATGTATAATGAAGTACAAAAAAAAGAAAAAAAAAACAAAAAGAATAGTGGGACTGTGACAAAATCTGTTTGTTAATTTGAATATTCATCAGACAATGCCAAGAACTGTTTTAGTTCCCAAATAAATGTGTTGATAAATAAATTCCTCGTTGATTTAGATTTAAAAATCAATTCTTTAAGAATAAACTTGAAAAGGAGTTCGCCCTCATTTTGATTCACAAATCAATTCGTGCTACCGAAAGAATTCGTCGTCGAATTAATTGGTAAACTTTAAAAAAAAAAAATAGAAATAATAAATTTGCCAAACTTGTAACTTTTCTCAAAATTGCTACATGTATTCCCATTGAGTCGTATGACACGTCAAATCACTCTGTACACCTATGCCTTTTTCGTCGTCTCCTCATGTTATTCATTTTTATTCTTTAGTAGGCCTATTCTATACTATAATCTTGTTCTTGTCCATTGATTCTAACATGGATTATTTTTCTGTTTATTATCCAAGCCAACACTTCATATTTCGGAAATATTAAGTTATCTTGAACAAATAACTTAAAAATTGTATTTATACCTAGAGGGACCATTCCCACAAGCTCTGTTTGTTTTGTTCCTCATTTCTCTTGTAATGTAGTTTACCTAGAATCATGTGAGATATGCATATTTTGTATTTTGCCAGCTTGTTTAACATTATCTTTTTATTCATTCATTATCATGTATCACTTGTGTTGTTTTGTAAATCTGTTGAATATGATACACAAATGAAAAACCATCATATGAAAAAAACTAACTTTCAAAAACCGATTTGGAACTCCATTACCAAAACCTTCTTTGATCTCTTCGAAAGTCGACATTACTTTGAAATGACAACCATGCAAAATATTTGATGTTCATTCGTTAATTTTATGTTTATCTTATGTTGAATTCACAGCTAATACTGACTGCTTCAAAAATCCCTGCAAAAAAGGAATATGCAGAATGGCTCCTTATGGAGCGGAGCTCGAGTGTCGGATCGACTACTGCAATGGGGGCACAGCCGCCTGGTACGCCGGGGATGAAAAGGTTGACTGCGGTAAGTGACAACATTAATTGTGTCGTGTGAGAATAGTAGTCACTGGGGTCTGGGGTCAAGTCACACAATGTTTCTTTTTTCCCCATACCTCCAACCTTTCTCAAATTGTATCATTTATTTACATCATATTTGAAGAAAATGATCATGGAACAAGTAAAAAAAAAAAAAAAAAAAAAAAAAAATCGATTTCTTCTAAAAATTTGAAGGGTTGAATGATTGACTTTCCATCCAGGTAAAAAAAAAAATAAAAAAAATACCCTTCTCGAAATCGGAGACTTTCAGGGTCATACACTTTAGTACACTACCTTTGTCCCAGAATTCGACCCGAAAAGAATAGGCACTTCTAATGAACCGGTTCCGGTTCAATCGGAACCTTATACGTGGAATCTTGGTCCATCAGGGCCATACATTTTAAGATGGAATCTGGGTCAAACGGACCATTTGACCGTTTCACAGGCCACATACGCTTTGCAAATCAGGGTTTTTGCCTCACTTCGCAGGGCATCATTTCAACGGACAACAATCAGCCACCAAGGCTTCGAAAAGAGGCTAGGCCCCGATGGACCCACAATGGATCCCCGCCCCCCCCCCCCCCCATCTCAGGCGATCAACCATTACACGTATGTTTGTTCCCGATTTCTCCGGGAAAAGGGGTATATTTTGGGGCTCAGGTAGGGGGAAAATCCCCAGAAATTGAAATAGGGTGTCTTTTAGCATTTTCCCCCGACCTTTTTCATTATGAATCCGGAACAAGCATTACGTGTATGGTTGACCCCTGAGTGGGGGGGGGGGGGGTGGATCAAATTTGACTCTTTGTATTTTAGAGTATACGGCACAATAAAAACAATTTCGGAAGAAGTCCTCCAATGAAACTTGTACACAGTGGCGGATCCAGGATTTGAGGTTAGAGGGGGCGCCAGGCTCGAAAAAGGTTAAGAACCTGAAATTGTTTGATTTTGATGTAGATTCAATGAGTGGTTTTCAAATTATAGAGGGGGCGCGCGCCCCCTGCGCCCCCGCCTGGATCCGCCACTGATAAACAGTATTATCATGATCATCAAAATTATTTTTGTTTTTCTTCAGATAAATGCGAACGAGGTGACGAACAAACCTGTCCTGACGAGTGTGCCGGAGCAACTTGTCCCAATTACGCTAATGAAAACCTGAACTGTAGGACGTACAACTGTGGCATGTGCCGTGCAGAGTTCTTCTTGCCCGGTACGCACGATCCCGTAGACTGCTATTAGAGACGAGGATAGAGGATCGAAACCCTGTTGCGAGACAAGAATATTAATCTATACTGCTGAATATAGGAAGCTAGCTTTTAGTTAACAAACTGAAAATTACTGAGAGAACGTAAGGGGAAGGGATGATATTGTCAACTGATCTATAAAAAAAGAAAAAAAAAAAAAAGAAGAAAAATCTGACATATTTCTTAACAAGTTTCTCTATTATATGATTTTTTTTTTGTTTTAATGGACCCACATGATTACAATTATGTTTCATACTCTTATTCTGTTGGTATTAATTACGATGAAAATTACCCTGAAGAAGAAACGGTGGTGGGATGCCTAATATTCGGAACTCAGTTTGCGACGAGTTACATGGCTTCTTACTTCAAAATTCATTAAGCATTGTAATTTAATTTTCCATGTTTTAACCTGAAAAAACCTTAAAACAAAAACTTAAGCTCGGGCCAATAAAAAGCCTGCCTTATTTTAAATATGAAGAGCTTGATTCCAAAAGGTGCAAAATCCACTTTTGATTTTTTAAAGGATAAATTAGTGCATCTTAAGAATGGGGATCAAAATTTAATGCATCATATTTAATTTTTTTGGGGGAAGATTAAAAAAAAAAAATCAGTGCAAAATTTTGATATAATAACACAGTCTTTATACTTTTATGAATATTTTTGGAATTAGCTCCTTTTGGAATAAAACATCTAATATATCCGACTTCAGAAAAGATAGGAAATTAAACCAAAAAAAAAAAATATATAAATTATATATAGAATTTTATTGCTGATTGGCCTGGATTCCGGATCAATTGATTGATGACTCTGAAAAGGGTAATATTTTTCTACTCGGATAAAGAGTTGTAAATTATGATCCTTCATTTCATTTGGGACAATATCAAATATTTATTTTACCAAGTTAAAACATCACGTACGACGAAGAGACACCAACAATCTCCCATTCTCCTTCCATTTGTTCTTGTTGATATACTACATTAATTTGTTATTTATTTTTTGTACTTTGGTTGGCGTGTCACATTCTTAATCTTTTCATGTTTCATTCTGAACAATTACAAAAAAGAAAACTCCGCATGTATAAAAATTGTCGTTTTGCATATTCATTTCTTATTTGATATGATCAAATTACGATATAAGTTGATGAAATGTAGATGTATAAAATAGGAGAGAGAGATGGAGGAAAAGAGAGTGAGAGGAGGGAGAAGAGAGAGAGAGAGAGAGTGAGAAGAGAGAGAAAGAGAAGAGAGAGAAGAGAGAGGAGAGAGAGAGAGAGAGACAGAGAGAGTAAGTAGAGAGGATGAGAGAGAGAGAGAGAGGGAGAGAGAGAGAGATATAAGTTCTTACCATCCATGACAAAGAGTAAAATACTTTTAAATATAATCACTATTGAGTCCATGCATCAAACATGGAATATGAGAGTGGGAGATAAAAAATGATACATGTGTCCCTACATAATTGTGATGGGGGTAACTATCCCAATGACCCCAGAATATGACGATTCTACCACATTATTATAGCATAAACTAACACCCTCCCCCTAGGCCCATACTACACTGTTAGAAAAAATTAAACAAGTTGTTTAAAATCTTAAACAACTGCGTGTTAACGGTGAATCGCACAGCGTTGTTTAAAAATTAAACAACCTGTAGTTGTTTAAAACTTTAACACTCTTGTTGTTTAAAAGTTTAAACAACCTTTTGTTTAAAATATCAACAGTAGGGTACATGCAGGTATTATGGGCCCCTAAGCTCATTTGCCTAATTTGCATAAAATTACGAAATGACACACAGTCTAATCTTTGTTTATATTAATCAATAACTACTGCTCTAACTTTTAAGGTGAAGAAAAACAATTATCACCAGCCCCCCTGTCTGCAATATTCAAATGTTGACGTCATTACCAAAGTGTCAATATTACCTGCATGTGCAGGTAATATGGGCACATGTATTTAATGTATGTTTTAAAAACTACAATGACTCTACCATGTCTGGAATTTGCTTAAAATGTTGAAAATCATTAACTTTAAGATATCATTTGAAATTATAAGACCCTTCAGTAAATACTTTGACTATATATTCATTGTTTTGTATTTTGTATATTATTTTTTATATAAATATTATTTAAATATTATTTTCATTATACAAGTCAATATAGGCTTACAATAAGTTATTTATATTAATTATATACTGTGAATATACCCAAAGAAAATCGTAGCAAGGAGATTGATGCCTCATCCCAATATATAAGTACCAGAATCATTTCCGCCATTTTAGATGGCCCATATTACCTGCACTAATGTTGCTGTGTCGGGCAAGCATTCAATGCCACATTGCACCCCATCACTACAACAAATTGACCAGTACACGCTAGTATGATAAAAATGAAACTATAAGCTTACTAAATATACCAAACAATTGAGGTTACCCCCTCAAACACTCTTTCACCATCACATTCTGTGAAATATCAAATTTTACATCAGGGTAAAAAAATGCCGTAAGTTTTACCTACCTTGTTGGTTTTCAGCAATTTTCTCAGAGAAATTTCGGCATCAGATGCTCTCACGACGATATATTTTCGTATACAGATCATATGAACAACATTATGGTGCTCACACCGGTCACCGGTCACCGGTCGACGGTCACGGCATGATTTGCTTCAGGTGGCCCATATTACCTGCTGGCCCATTATTACCTGCATGTACCCTATTGTTTAACGCTTCTCCCCCAAAATAAAAACGCTCCGACTTTTGGTTAACGCGGCCTGGTATCGAACCCACAACCTTTCGATTATAAGGTAGACGCTCTATCCACTGAGCCAACACATGTATACATACACTAAAATAATGTGTGAGGCATAAGTCCTTCGCCATGATTGAAATGTTTTACCTTGTAACGAGTGATGCCATTGGCACATGACTATATCACGTGACATTTGCCTCGACCTTTAAACAAAAAACTGTTTAATACAGTGTAATATGTCTTTAAACAGGTCTTGTTTAAGGCTAAAACCCCTCGCTTTTCCGGTTTTAAACAACAATGTTTAAATATTCAACAAGAACGTTTAACTTCTAAACCAACATTTTTTTAAACCGCGAAATTTTTAAACTGCGTTCTAACAGTGTACACTAAGCAATGGCGGATCCAATATTTGGTAATAAATACACATGTATAGGGGCGCAAAATGCCATTTTCTATGACTGCATTTTCTATTGAAAAATACAGGTTTGCTCCGGTTTAACTAAATAGAGCTTTTGTGAATTATGTATAAGAAGAAATAACAGAAGATTTGAATTTATTTCATTGAATCGATGGCCAATCTGTTGACATCAGATTCGCTCTAAAATTACGCAGTGCAATTATTTCTAACATGACATGTTGTATGCCATGTATGTGTTTTAAATAAATAATAATACTATAAAAAATACAAGGGGTTTGCACCCCTTGGCCTGTATTCTAAAAAGCCGCCTATATAACTTTAAGCCTAGCTCAAATCTGTGGTTTAACTTTGGCTTGCTAAAAAAGAATCAATCACGAAAAGTAGATGTACAATTCATCATAAATTTTGGAAGTGAAACTGTTTAAAACTGCTTGGGAATGATAGGTACAAAACTTTCCCTTACAATAAAACACGATTCCAGAATTCAATGAAGGTGATTGGAAATTGCAACACAGACAGATCGTTTCCATGATAGCCATGATAGTTTAACCACAGATTTAAGCTATAAAGTTAGGAGGCTTTTGAGAATACGGGCCCTTGTTCCCATACCTGGATCCGCCACTGCTACTGGCTTGGATAACATCCAGTCATCGTCCTTATGACCGAGATATTATTTGCAGGGCATTCACATTACGACGGGGGTTTCTCTTTGACTGTCACGGCAGGTGCGTTCCTCGGTCAATTACTGGCAGTCCAATGACGGGGCAGTTCCCCGGCAACTCTACACCAGTTCTTGTACGATGTCCTGCTGCTTCTGAGCTATTTGTGCTATTTGAGCTACATGGGAATGTAGGTTAGGAAACAGGCAGACTGTCAGAGCCGTGTGTTCATTTATTAAAATTGATGATGCCTATAAGTTTCATTTTGTTCTTCCTCTCGCGTTGTAGTCTTTAAACAGATTCAATACGATACCCATCATTGATTTGATGAAACCGCCAGCATAATTGCTTGGCCTTTGCCCTTTTTTTTTAATATACATGTTAATTTAGTTATGGTTGTTTTGTTGACTTTACAGCGAAAACATCTATACAATATACATATATATAATATATAATAATACAAAAAAAACTATTTGCACTCATATTATATTGATGAAATACAAGTTCTTCCTTTGGTCCAGAAATCTTTAATTTTATTGGTATTTGGTTGACTAATTTTCTAACACAGTGTAGATGATCTGCAAGCAATATTCTTGGAAACGTATTTAATAAATAAATATTATTCATACTAATCGCTAAAAGGTCTTGTCTGACTTAACTTCACACCAAAGTATTACACTCTCAAATAATTGGTGGGTCCAGGCGCAATGGGCGTGTTATGTCAAAGAAATTATGCAAATGGGAAGTACGCAACCCTCTTTGGATGTGACATAATTGCTTATTACTTCATTTCAAACATTAAAACAATTGGGTATTTTTTATGTACTATATTGCTTGAAAGGTTTCTCCAGTGTATATAAGATTAATTATCTCAGTTATTAATTTCTCTTTTAAAAATCTTCTACAGTGTTCTGTTTAATACTGCACTGTCTCCAAAATAATTTTACATTGGAGACCCTTGATCCGAGTTGCACTGAAACTGCAAAGATGTATGGTCGGTAATTGCTCCTCGGTCAATCCAAAATCTAGTTGAAATAACTAGCTTCAGTCCTAGACTTAACACTAAACCATAACATAATTCTAAACCTAACATTAAAAAGCCATCGCCACCCTGATCACTAACCCAACATCTTAGACGAAAACAGCACGGAACAATAATGACGCCGGGCAAATATCGTTCATGTACCAAACATTTAGTCGCAATTAGATCATAGTCTGTACATTTTTGTCATATTAAACGAAATAGTTTGATATTGATGTACCTTCTTCCATTTTGAGTGTTCGGGGGACCCTCACCTAGATCTCTCTAGTAGATGTTATTGACCTATTCAGCTTGGCCTACATATTAAAGAATCGTCTCTAATTCACTCAAATGATTTGTTTTGCGCGCTCTCTTGCTAAACGTCATCTTCAATGGACAAAAGGTGTGAGATGAGAAGATTGTACATTGATGGAGGATGTGGCACTCCGTGATGAAACGACTCGGGGCACTGCCCTCAAGATTATCCGCTACCAAGTATTTTTTTCTTGATTATACTTTTATTGTATTTGAAAAACGTTAATGTCTGACTTTGACTTTGACTTTGAATTTTATTTCACTGCAACAAAATATAAATCAAGAACAATAACAATGGAAAATTCATGCAATAATATTGGAACAAAAGAATAATTATGACAAAGTAAATATCCATGTCATTATATTCGAAATTTACATAACATTAACATACATCCTGACTTACATTTTATGGAAATGGAGAGGTCCAATAAAAAAAAAAGGCAAGAGCGTGTAAAATGTGGACCACTCAGATGTAATTAGATACCAGTCAACAGAGAAAAACATTTTACATGTAGAAATAAGTTATAAGGGAAACATTTGAAGATGCTAGTACTAGATGTCCCTATGTTACATCAAATCAGTTTTGAGAAACAGAGGGTAAAAATGTAACATACGAACATCTAGTACTAGCATCTTCACTTATTTTACATATTCCGAAAGAGTAACTCCTCCCGCATCTTTTGGTATACATTTTTGTGTGGTATGTCTTTACGCTTGGATGAAAACGACACATTGTTACATAAATGTAACAGAGGGCCAAAATGTAACATACGAACATCTAGTACTAGCATCTTCAATTACAAGACGTACTAAATTATTTAGATGAGGACAATCATTAAAATAACATAAACGAAAGGAAAGAGAAAGAAGCGACAATGATGAATGGATTTAACGGGATTCATGCGGAATATAGCTTTGCGAAATTCAAAGTAGAACTAGATAGCACATAAAACTGGCAATGTCAGGGATTTTACGGAGGAGTATACGGAATTAATAAGGACGATTTTATTTTCTTTTAAAAACGTTATTGTTGTGGGGGAATATCGTTATGTCTTCATGTCTTAATTGCCACATTATAGTCATGTTTACTCCAGTATTGCATATTTACACCAGGCCAAAACATACGCTAATCGTAAATCGTATATGTGACATATTATGTTCATTCCATTAATACTTAGGCCTTCTTATGAGGGCAGTGACGTTTTTCCCCGTTAAACATCCCCGTTATCAGGGGGCATATTCATCAAAGGATCTTGTCGGACGTTTTACGATATATAAGCTACTGAAATGCGTTGCATCTGATTTGGCTGGAGCAAATTTGTCGGATATGATGCTCCGACAAGTCCTTGATGACAATTTGCTCCCCCCCCCAGGGCATTTTCACGAGGATCAGTCTCTCATTGTAAACCAAAAAATTTCTGTAATGGCGTCGGTCACAACTCGTCTAGAGGTACGGGGCACGTGCCATCGACGTAGCCTGCGATATGTGCCAATCAGCGCACAGGTCCTAATTCAACTTCTCGCGATTCCGCAATTCTATAGTAAGGGTATTGTTAAAACTTTCTGCACGTCTTGTACTGCCATTTACCTGCCGACGTTACCTCGCTGGCCGATTTTCTACGAACATCATATCTTAGGGAGTTGCAACGCCCATCGAAGCGTAGGCGAGTGTGACTAGCCGCACCAACACACATAACTATCTTTGCCAATTAGTATAACTTTTGATACTCCTGGCCAATTTGGAGGGAGAGGGGGGTGCAATTCCCATGCATCGCGAATGTGGAACGATATGCCCTATAATATGCGAATTTTAGACGTTTTGTAATAGGCAAATTTTAAGTGCCATCTTCAACGACTACAATCTTCCCCAACGATGCTTGACGGCAGCTACAGCAGCCCACTGACGTCCCATCTTTCATCTTTGGCTTGTATGCCCTGTCGCCCCTACAACTTATCCCTTGGTCACTCACCATCCACCTCAACGCGTGCATGCTAGACACTCCAAAACTTTCAATTGCTCGACTTCTGACGGTATATCCCAATAACATTTTCTTTTCGAGGTAGTTACCTTGAGATACCTACTGAATATAGAACGATACAGAGTTCATGGCGATCGAGACATGTCACCTCTGATAATTTTGGTTCAACTCCGTAGATCGCTTTTCCACTTGCGCAATGGGGATACATTTTTTTTGGCGCAATTGCAGCTCCACAGAGAGGAAACGCTGCTTTGTTATATTGGTGAGTACGAGACTCGCAATGTTTTATTTTTATTTTTAAAGTTGATTTTTATTAATTGAAGTGATCGCTAGAAAGTTACCAATTTCACAATCTATTAGGACATTATATTTTCACTTTCATTTTTGTATGACATCTAATATTTTTCAATATTTATTTCATTTCTGTAATGGATAATTTTTACAATGGGCCTCAGAAATGAAATTCTTTGGAATGATGGAGATGATCACTAGATAAAATCATGAACGAGTTTAAATTTCTCCGAAACTGTTTAAGGTTTTGTTATACTTTTCAAAACTTAATAACTTGCCAAAGTATACGTACATTGGCAGAAAATACAACATACGGGAATAAATTATAATCTTCTGCGGTGCCATAGGAATCCAAGTTTTTATTTAAGACGTTAATGCCAATCATGGACCCACACATATCATATTATAAACCCATTTCTTATAGAGATTAATTTCTACAGCACTCTATTTTCTACTTTCTGGTACATTGCTAATTATCTTCCAATTCCATAGACGCCTGTTAAAAATTCGGCAATAGAAAAGCCATTTACGTCTGAATACAATCTTAGATATATGTCCCTTTGAAGACACTCATTATTATTTTGCTGGAAATCATGCCTTGCCTTTGGGCCGCACCCCATTACGCAACGCAAAGATTTTCTTTTCTGAGTAAGGTGTCTTGTTTACCTCGTGACTAACCATTACCTTTTGGCAATCTTCCGTTTGCAACAGTTATAACCAAACCTGAAAACATTTTTCGTGAGGAATATTGAAAACGGTTCATACCTTGATAACCCCATTCTCCTATCATTTTATCACTTTCTGAGCTTTTCTCTGTTGTCCCATTTTCAATTTGAATTGAATTGGATCATATAATGTATTCTATTGTCCATTGGAATTCTTTCTCACATGGAATTCACCGAAATAATAGAAAATGTTATTACATTTACAATAGAATAACAAACAAATTGATCATTGTCACTGAATTTTTTTTTTTTTTTAAATTACACGCTGCAAATTTTTTTTTTTTACAGAAATACAAATTCAGATTTGCTCCGTTCTAATTAAATACTGCAATTCTGATGTGTTTTTTTTAAATCACTCCCGATAATGTGTATTGGAAAAAATAACAGCACTGTATTTTTACATCAGAATATATGGCGACTCTGCTGCCATCAGATTGGCTGTAAATTTACGCAGTTTTTTTTTTTTTTCACAGTGCAGTCATTGTTATCATACAACTTTGACTTATATACTTATGTATATCGAATGGTTTAGTGAAAAAGAAGATGAGTGTTTGTTTCAGGAATTACCTGGTCTGGTCATTAACTGTTCTCAAAATGAAAAGGGACAAGTCTACCCTTTCAGAAAATACCAAAATGGTCTACAACACTCCCGTTATGAACGAAATATAACAAAATATAAAATACTTGTAAAATCGAAAACTGATGCGTATTTATAGCTATGTTGCAATACTCAATGAGGGTAAGCATGGTAAGGATATATATTGATATAAATATATCAATAAAATTAATTACTAAGAATGGCTTAACGACGATGATTTCATTATGCTAAATTGATTTTTTTTTTTACAAAATCTATACTGGTTGCCCTATTAGAAGTGCCATAAATGTATTCATAATTATGTTTATACAATTTTTTTTTCAAATGTCAATTTCAGCATAGATGTTCGATGCCGGAGAAAAGTAATACAGCGAGTGTCACCCCACTAGAGACAAAATAATGGAAGCTTGAAAACTGCAGGAAATATTGAGCCACCAACGAAATATACAAAATTGTTCTCACAACCGACCAAAATAAACTTCCTCGCATGATGTCTTGTCCAAAACTTCAGCCCAACGGCGGATCAAAACATACTTCGACTGTGCGCCGGATTGTACGGACACCCAAGTGCGCCCGATGCCGAAACCACGGCGTCGTCTCCTGCCTTAAGGGTCACAAGCGATTTTGCCGGTGGCGGGATTGCCGTTGTACGAATTGCCTTTTGGTCGTGGAACGGCAGCGGGTGATGGCGGCACAGGTGGCGTTGAGACGACAGCAGTCCAGTGATCCGGGTAGTGGAAATGGAGCGGGGAAGACTGGCCAGCGAAGCGCCCAGACATCGGGCGGAGGAGAGGAGAGAAAGAAGGGAACGAGGGAGGTTTCGGCTGAGGAGTTGTCGAACAGCAAGCGGAAACTGGCCGAAATTGGCGCCGAGGCGAGCCGTTTGAAGGAGAGAGTGAAGAGACTTAGTTCGACCGCTGCAAGGGGACGCCTAAATGGATCTGTAGCAAGAGATGTTCTTGAAGGTTGGCTATTTTATTAAATCGATCCATTTCCCAATATGGCAGTAGCCTAAAAACTAAATCTACAAATTATCTATTGGCATGCTAATCAATCAACGGTATTATCATTCTCCATCTTGGGCAAGTGCTAAAATAGCACTTCAGGTGCTGATATAGCACTTCAAGTGTAGTCACTATACAAGCGCCCAGAAATTAGCACTTCAGTTTTTAGAGTGTAGATTCTACACTCTAAAAACTGAAGTGCTAATTTCTGGGTGCTCGTATAGTGACTGCACTTGAAGTGCTATATCAGCACCTGAAGTGCTATTTTAGGACTTGCCCAAGTGTTAATTTATCAACAACAACAAAAAAATGTTCAATGTCGATATGGGATTCGAACCGGGTTCCATCTAGACATGGAAGAGTACCGCTGACCGTTACCAATAGACCAACGGAGATCTCGCTAACTAGATTTAATTATGACAGCATAGTAAATGATTATGGCAAATTTGAAGAAAGTTCATCATGCAACAATATGATCTGCTAGCAATCTTGAGATGTGAATTGGTCTAATGTGCTCGTCAGCGCTTCTCATGCAGGGGATCCAGGTTCGAATCCCAACGATGTCACGCCGTTTTTGCCCATTTTTGCTGAAAGTTCAACTCACGTGAAAGTGCTAAAACAGAACTTTGAGTGCAGTTAAACAGCACTTTGAGTGCAGTCACTAAAGGTGGCGTCACACTGTCCCGATGTTTAGGTGCGATGGTTATACGAAGGGGTCATTTTTAGGGTTCGGGCAAAGTTAAGAAGGTTACACGATGGCACTATGAATCACACGCGAAGGTAATATGAAGTTTACCCGAAGGACACACGAATGTCAACCGACGTCGTTTGGGCATCGCCAGCGCGAATCCAAGATTGCCGAACTGAATACATTCTGTGGGGCTGATTGTCTTGGGACAATAGAGACTTTATTATGTTTGCGCATGGGCTAATACGTTTTATTGAAGAAAGCGTCACGTCACCTCCTTATTGTATAAAAATCTTCACCAGATGCAGACCGCGGGGAATTCAATAGCTGATCATACACAGTCCGTCATAAAGATGGAATATTATTATTATTATTTTTTTCTTTATTTATTTTGCCGCTATAGCGACATGATTTTGCTCCGGCTTTAATATCTTGAATATCTTTGTCCCTGCTTTTACTTTTCGGGACCCTGGCTATATTTTTAACATTCTCCAAACCCTTCACGAAGATTTTTTTTTTCCAAAAAAAAGTCCTGTCAACCCCCATGATGCTCATTTTTGGTCATTTTTTTTCCTTCTCATTTTGGGACCCCTTTTTGGTTACCCGGCAGATCAAGCCCCCTCCCCAAGAAAACGCGTCTTAGGTGTACTGTTTATATTGGTTTTAAGTTAAATCTAGATTTACGGGGAAAGGCTTGGGTCTCTTGTCTAGGGGGGGGGGGTTGAAACAAAAAGTATGATTGGTAAAAATTCGGAATATTGTATTCAACCTTTATGCTGAAAACAAAAGAAATAAAAAACAACCTTTAACCCTTAATTATTATCATTTTCCCTAATTTTCTTTTTAGCCTTGATGGCAAGGTTTTAAATGGTAACTATTGATGATATTTTAATATATTTTGAGTTTTATGTTTTGCTGATATTTTACTATAAAATTTAGGGAAGATAAAAATTTTCATGGTGTAAAAATGGTTCAAATCAATGTTGAACCCCAATCAAAATAAACTTTGACCCCTCCCCTAGACAAACGAGTCAAGCCTGTAACCATAATTAGATTTAACTTAAAGAACAATAACAACTCTACACCTCAGACGTGTTTACTTGGAGTAGGACTGAGGGTGCTTTGGTGGGTCGCGTAAACAAAAAGGGGCCCCAAAATAAAAATAAAATGACGAAAATGGCCATCTTCTGGGGGTTGCAAACTATTTGGAAGAAAAGTCCCTGGAAAGGATTGAGGGAACGTCCAAGATATAGCCGGGACCCCGAAAGAGTGAAAGCGGTGACCAACACATTCAAGAAATTCAAGCCGGAGCGACATAGCATCGTTGGAGCCAGAACAAAATATTCCACCTTCATGACGAACAGTGTAATTCATCGAGAGCAAAACACACTGTACTGTAGAGCTATATTTGTATTGTCTTTGACTCAAATTGTTATTAAACATCCCCCCCCCCCCACACGGTGGGGAGAGGCAGGGGGAAGAAGACAGCTGGTAAACACAGAATTGAGAAAAGGAGACTCTAATAACATACAGCAACCAGAGACAGTTTCAGATTGATCGGAAACAGTTCCAGTGAAAATCAGGGGGGAGGGAGCAACAACACAGATATTGTACATTAATTTTGTTATGTTTAGAATGTCACCCAATTTACTTAGTTTTCTTTTTCAGAGAAAATGAAATTTGACAATTTTGTGTCAAAATCAATTTTGTCAATGTTACTTTGGACAGATTAGAGAAAATATGTGAAAAAAATATGTTTATTTTAGAACTTGACTTTAACTTAAATCATGGTATAAAGAGAACGAATGGCAATGATATTAATGATGATGATGGCGGTGGCAGTGGTGGTGCTGTTCACCACCCTTACAATTATCCTCGTCATCTTCATTATCATCGTGCATAATCACAACCACCACCTGCATCACCATCGCCATCATCATCATCAACATCATCATCATCACCAGCAAATCTACCAACCCCTACCAACTTCATACTAATCCCCATCCTCCACTAAGATAAAAAAAAAATTATCTTCATCACCGCCATCACCAACATATCTCACAACTGCCATCACCATCATGACCATCACCTTCATCAGTATCATCATGAATGATTGTCATAATCATGTTTTTATTATCTAGTTAACGTTAAAGTTTCAAAGATGGATGAAATGAAGCCTTTTCTGGGGAGAAAATTATTTTGCCTTCAGCTTCGATAGAAAGGATTTTGAAATTACAAATTTCCATTTCATTTTCATTACAAGTCTCGAAAGAAATGAGATTGGAAAGATAACACTTTAAAAATCAAACAATATACAATGATTTAGATGGCGAGGGCAAAGAATACAGAGCGGAACACTAAATTCTTCTTTCATTCCACAAGACAATTCTGTGTCATCAATTCTGTGTCATCATACTATGCTACGATGGCTACATGATGGCATTGAGAAGGCGTCACGACGTCGTGTTGCCTTCAACAGATCATCGGGCGGGTTCGCGTTTCCCTCGCATTGCCTTCGCATTTAGCATTTAGCATTTACTATTTAAAAAAGATCTCATTTGGTGTTGTAGATCTTGAGATATGATCACTTTTATATAATCAAGAAAATCTATTTTGGGCATGCTTTTCCATGGTCTATATTTAGGTTTTGCGCATAGTGGCCACGAATTCATTGCTCCGGAAAAATAAATGTGTGTAATATCGATTACCGCACACTTTTTTTAAAAATGTACCAAATACAGACACTATTTCAGAAGATGTCATAATTTAATTACTTATCCCCCATTGTTCCATTCTTTTTGAAACAGTGTGTAGTACTCCAAAATGGCCCGATGCTTTTGCGATGCTTTCGTAATGCCATCGTGTTCAGAGCAAAATTGGGGTTTTTCCGCCATCGTGTGTCCATCGCTCCTATCCATCGGGACAGTGTGACGCGGGCTTAAGTCTATGTAAGCTCTTAAAGGGGAAGGAAACCCTAGGAATTCATTAAATTGTACAAAAACAGGAAAATCAAAGAAGCTGATCAATGAAAATTTGAGAAAAAATGAATGAATAATAAGAAAGTTATGAGCATTTGAATGTTGTGATCACTACTGCTATGGGGATCCTCACATTGGCAACGGGCCCAAGATGTGTGATGTCATACATGAACAACTTCCCCATTACTTTTGTACATATTTCACTCAAATTGTCGTTTTTTATTAATTCCGTTAAAAGATCTGAGATTCTTTTCATGGGAGGACATGTAATACAAGTTCACAAAATATAATCATGTGTGAAGAGTCTGTACTACCATTAGAATGAGGAAAAAGAAGAATTTTTGATATTTTTTTGTATGTCATATGGGAGAGTTGTTCATGTGTGACATCACACATCTTGGGCCTGTTGCCAGTGTGAGGATCTCCAACCAATAAACTCCAATGATCTCCAAGGATCTCTTAGTGATCACAACATTCAAATGCACATAACTTTCTTATTATTTATTCAATTGTTCTCAAACTTTCTTTAATCTGTTTCTTTGATTTTTGTTTTGTTTTCATACAATTCAACTGAATCCTAGGGTTTCATTCTCCTTTAAAAAGTGCTGAGTTCAGCCTCTGAAGAGCTAAAAGCAGCACTTCAGTTTTTAGAGTGTATGGATGCCAACTTTGGTCTATTTGTATACATGAAGGATTATTGAAAGGACTATGCTGTATATAAGCTCTGTTCCCCCCCCCCCCAAAAAAAAAAAAAAAAAAAAAAAAAAAAAAAAAAAAAAAAAAAAAAAAAAAAAATTCTATATATTTATGTTTTGATATCCTTTATCCCCGGCTGTCTAGTCAGTCAATGTACTATCAACATAGATATAGTTTTAGAAAATGCGTTACATCTAATTTCAACCCCTTTGCCCTAAATAATAATGACTACAAATCTTTTCAATTCCATGTATGAAAATGAAAACAACATCTATTTTGTTTGATATTGAAGAGAAAGAAGGAAGAAAACAAACACTATACCGAAACAATATTTCGTAGGATACATATCTTTTTTCAAAAGGAGATCCACCTTTTTTGCCTTTTTAAAAATCAAGGAAATGAAGCATGAACAGACGATATAAATGAACTTGAGTTTAATTCGTTTATTTTTGTCAAGAGGGAAGAAAATGAAAGATGGGCCAGATAATATAGTTATCATTGTTATTTATAGAGTTTACTTTTCAAAAGAACAGTTGTTGTGCCACAGTAGGCCTAGAATTCTCTGTTCTTGATTTAGAGGAACAGTCGATTATATAACACCAACGTGACATATATAAGTATAATAATAGTCAAAAACACTGGAACGATATCGAAATATAAAATGGCGTTGATGCTCAAAATATTTATCTTTAGTACATGCATGAACATTGTTCCAAGTTAAATGTACCGGTATATAAATGTGTGCTTATTATGTTTCCACATATTTTTTTTTGTATGTTTGGAAATTCAAGAAATGGTAAAACTTAGAGAAGGAAATGGAAAAAAAAAAAAAAAAGCAAGAAAGAAGAAGAAGAAGAAGAGGAAGAAGAATAATTAAGCAGAAACATTGCAAATTCTACTAAACAAAATGCAACTGCCTTTTTCACATTGCAAAAAAAACCAAACAAACAAACAAACAAAAACAAAAACGAACAAACAAACAAACAAACAAGACAAAGAAACCGTGATTCCTTCGAGATTCGAAACCAAGACTTCCTGATTACTAGACAGGCGCTCTACCGTTTGAGCTATGGCAAACCCTTATGCCAGTGTCGGCGTCACAGAGAGCCCCTTAGCTTTCAATGGTTAAGTGATCAGATGGTATAGAACCTGACATAAGCCAGAAGGATAGAAATCAACTTGGGGACAAATGCGGGAGGTCACGGTAAAGTGACGCAGCTTTTAGAATATAAATTTGAACAAAGAAGGAAATTGATAAAAAATATACATGAATAATATGGAAAAAATGGGATTCCAACGGTATTCAAACCCGAGACTTCCTTTCATATGGACAAAGAGGATTTGAATCATAGCGAGATTTAGCAAATAAATTCTTATGAAAATTGGTGCTGAAACATTTTTTTTTGTGCGACATGAGTGCCTATATAATAGGAAGATATATATTTGTTTGCTATTAGGCTAGATTATTATCACTTTCAATTCAAATATATAAGAGTATCATCATTTTAAATACCCTAAAAGTAGGCCTATATATCATTTTTTTTGTACGTTTGGAGGTGATTCAATGAATACTTACACTAAGAGGGAAAAAACGGTATTTTTTTGCTTGAAAAAAACAAAAAAACAAAAAACAAAAAAACAACCCAACAAAACAGAACAACAACCCAGGCCACCCCTAATATCGATAAAAAGATCCAAGTTATAGAATCGCTCAGTAGCAATTTATTTTATTCTCTGAAACATCATCTTTATTCAATCAATGAAGTATTCGTTGATGGCAGACGACTTTCAGTTAATACGATTTCGGAATCGGATTTCACGCCTTCGGCAACCGCATCTAACCGACCCAGCTTTCTCATTAAAAACGAATCTCGAGGTGGGTCCAATAATAATGTTATCCATTTTGTTGCAAGCCGACCCTATCTGTCTTGTGGACGAGGAATCAAAATAGGGATCGCTTTGGAATTCACCAGTCTGTTTCTTCGCAAACAGACAATTAATAATCATCCCCTGACATTGACGCTGATAAGGCTGTAATATCAACTGCCCCGTTTTGATTTCATAACGTTTTTGATATTTTTTGTACTTTTTAGGGGTAATATTAGACCTCAATATTTTGGCGTACGTGGAACCGGTATGCCCTCGAGCCCAATATCTCACAGTTTGTGAAATTTTCCTGGCAAAACATACTCCGATATAACATCAGTCGCGTTTGTATTTTCCCTTTTTATAAAGCTGTATTTGCGTAGTTCCATATCTTTATGGAAGAATTTTTCACAATCCCTCTAAAGAACATAATTTTTAGGTTTATGTTTCATTTGTGATGCGCCCAATTTTATATGTTCATTTTTTTTTTGTTGGACGTCAATTAAAACACGTTAAAGAAAATAAATCTTATTACGGTTTCAAACAACACTTAGCCTATGTCTATCATGGAAACAGATTTGTTTGATAAATATATCAATAAAAATGTCTTTTCTTTTTAAGGATATTTACAAATTTTACTTGTTTTGTTGTTCCTTTTAGTATTTACAGCGCTGTCACTCATAATGTGAATATTTACGCCAAGTTTGGTTTTCCCGTATTACATAGTAGACCTACACAAAATAAGATAACTATTATACATAAATACATTTGGTTATATTTGTGGAACCGGGGGCATATGCAGGGGCATTTGCACGATCCCCAATCATTACAAGTTATTGTTTTTCCTTTATTTACTTAAGAAACATTGTAAAACGCGCCTTCATCTATAAACAATCTCTGTTCAGAACCGCTTGGAAGATTTGAACATCTTGTAATATAGATTTTCCAAATTATTTGTTTTCACTCGATCGTCATTGTGATAAACTGATAGAAATGGGAAAATAGCAATTTATTCTTTTTTGTAATGTAATTTAGATGATTTGAAATATTTCACCTAGGTAGAATTAGATGTTTAAAATTGATTTGTCATGTTCATATTAGGCAGATTGACGTCAGCCTTAAATGCCATATGAATCTTAATTCAAAATATTTCCCCTTGTTTTTTTTCTTTCTTCAGGGCATCGTGGCAGTCTGGTCGGCTATCATCCCGGCTTCCTACCCGCCCAGTCATCTTCTTACCCCACTGTAAGCGAGGAGGATGCGCAAACGACGCGCATTCGCTGATAAAGAACTCGAGACCACCATGTTGCAGCGGCGAATGCCAATGGACATTGATGCTGGCCTACGCAGCCGACGACAGACACTAGCACCTTCGTCGCGTCGAACCCCGTCTCGTACTTTGACGTCTGCCGTCCTCTGGACAATCAAGAAACGCCACAGAAAAGCCAATTGGGAGCTCTAGGAGTCAGGCTTGAAGGTTCGATCAGTCACGTGAGAGAACCAATGACAAAAGGTTCGGCATCAACGTGGAAAGAGACGGTGGGTGGCGACGAACGGCTTCATCGCGGTGTTGGCGAAATGCCGCCGAAGTTATCGCCGCGCCTCGTTGAAAACGTCACGACGTCTTACCAGAGGACGGCGCATCCAACTCTCATCTCAGGAATCCATCGACACCGTTTAACCTAGATAACAGAGTGGATCGATTTCCAGGAAGATATCCGCAGTCTGCACAAAGATCAATGGTGACAAAAGAACCCTGAGGAACACCGAATACCTGAAAACATCTACTCGAATCCAATGACATCACTGAGGTTAACGGTAGACAACAGACATAATAGAATCGATAATGAAAGCAGATCTTATCAGGGTTCCAGGTGTACCACAGAATCGAACGGCACCCTGCAGAACATAGAAAGCGTCAACCTATCTGGAATGGACAGTGATGAAGATTGGGGATGTGCAACCCTGATCTCAAGGAAACTTAAATAAACAAGAGCGTTGTCGGCAAGGTGGAACAGGTCCAAGCTGTGGACCGGAAGTGGTTGCTCGAGATTCTTCTTCAGCGACAAGACCAACGTCAACAAATCATTTGGCCTTTTCTATAGAGAGTTTGTTGAGGAAATAATGATCAATGTAGGAACTGATCAAATAGCAAAATAACGCCCCTTTAAGTGTAGATACAAGTCATGTAGAGAGATAATCATAAATAAAAATCGAAGGATGAGTCCCTCACCTGCACACCTGCAGTTATGTGGTTAACCACACGGATAATGTTATCAAGCCTACCCCACTTTGGAAAATGATCATTGTAGCAGGGAAGAGATTTTCCTCATACAGTGCATCCCCAGAAGAACTATACACTTTTGAAATGGCTACCAAAAAAAAAAAAAAGAAAAAAAAAGATTCTTGGGGAAAAGTTTTATATGTAGATAAAGGTCATATTCTCAACTGTCATTATGACAACAAAAATTATTCATGCTTCAGTGAGCAATGCCCGCCTTTGTAAAGGACACAAAAATTAGCTTGCGCAGGAAGGGGTCAAAATATTAATGATTGAGTAAAATCAGCTAACAGAGTCAAAGATAAACCATAATATGCGAAAATGAAAAAAACCGTTTTGTTTTCATATCACTGATTTTTGCTTTGACTTCAATTTATTTTTGTCGTTGTTAGCCGATTTATTCCATTATTGATTTTGATCCCTTATGGCCGCCCATAACCAGGTGATAAATGAATAGCGAATTCTTGTGCAGGCTAATTTTTGTGTCCTTTACAAAAGTGGGCATTGCTCACTGAAGCATGCCTTATTTTCGGAATTTTTTGTGCCATAATGATAGTTGAGGATATGAGCTTTTTCTTTATATAAACCTCCCCCCCCCAAAAAAAAAAAAAAAAAAAAAAAAAACAACATATTTTTGTTTATTTGATAGCCATTTAAAAAGTGTATAGTTCTTTTTGGGACGCACTGTAGAAGGGAGATACTCTACCGTAACACTTTTCGCTATTGAAGTAAGTATCCCTCAAGAATGTCTGATCAGATTCATAATTTTACACGATAATTGTAAATTGAAATTACAAGTGAAATTATTGGTAGATGAGCCCCTGAGTATAATTAAAAACAATATTGAATTCAAGGATCTCTGTGTTTAATACAATCAAAATGTGTAAATTGAAAGTGAAAAGTTTCAAAAGAAACATAAAGATCAAGGAAAGAAATAGAAAGAAGATAGGGGGCCTAGTGTAAGAGATGGATCGAATAAGAATAAATAGATGGAGCTGACGCGAGGACAAGAGGGGGGGGGTGAGAGGTATAGAGGGAGAGAGCATTAGAGAGAGAAGAGAGAGAGAGAGAGAGAGAGAGAGAGAGAGAAGAAAGAAAGAGGAGAATAGAGAGTTAGAGAGGGAGATATCATTAGAGAGAGAGAGAGAGAGAGAGAGGGGGGGGGGGGGGTGGAGAGCGTGGGGGATAAAGACGGAGAGAGATAAAGAGAGGGGAGAGCGCGGTCAAAATAGCAATGATTGAAAGTTTGAAGAAAATCGACCAAAAAATAGCAAAGTTATGAATATTTTAAGTTTAATCTGTTACGTCACTTGCGAGCAGCTCTCCCATGTGTTGTGTATGCAAATTCCAAAAATTTTTTTTGTTGTTGGTTCTAAAAGGTAGTGTCATCCTTTTGCAGGCAAAAATATTAAATTTCTAGTTTTTGAGAGGATATAGCAGTATACCAATGACTATATCTTCCCACAACATGATTAAGCTCAAATGTGTATGTTTGTCATTATATTGCGATTATCAAAAATTCATTCCTATTTTTTCGAACCTCGAAAAATATACCGTACTGTGCGAACCGCTGACCGTTAGCGCAGAGAATAATGCACGCTGATGCGCAGTGTGTATATTGTTGTGTGTGGTCCGTGCTGCACGCGCTGTAATATCAACGATGTTGATGGAGAGCTGGTCAAGATTGGTAGTCAGATTTTCGTTTCATATTACTGATCTAGGCAACCTATGACAGTAAGATTGAATAGACAGTATAGGTTGATCATATTCTAAAGTTATGCCAAGTTGCATTAGTTTTCGAAATTTGTGAAAAAGGATGACACTACGGAATAGGTCAGTCTGAAATAGGGAAGTATATAAACATAGGTTTGAAGATATATCGACCGCACAAGTGAAATCATTTATATTCTTCTGAAAAATAAACAACTCGCATGTGACGTCACAGAATCAAAACTTTAAATAATGATAACTTTCTTCAAACCTTTACTCATACTGTTCTTTAATTTTTCTGCATTAAAGAACACAAAACAAATTAAACCCAGGGTGAACTTTCCCTTTAAGAGAAAGAGATATAGAATGGAATAGAAATTACATCTCCTATCAGTATGGATAACATCGCACCCAGCAGAACTTCACACGTGTGGTATCGGGCTAGGCCCCCGTGGATTGCTCGGGGACGGACATCACCAATATTGTCAAAGCCATGTTTGGTGGCCATGTAACACTTCTTATCGTGACAACCAAATTGTTTTGACAACACAGGTAATATCAGAAGAGAGAAGTAAACTGCCACGGGCGAGCGAAGAGTAGGACTGACCTCTACGAGATCGAAAAAAAAGAGACAGAAATAAAGACAAAGAACAGACATCAAAAACATTTCATTTCTATATTTAGACGGGAAGCCTACCTTAGTATTTTATTAAATGAAAAAATATTAAATGAAAAACCAAACAAACAAACAAACAAACAAAAACAGAACAATGAAAGAAGAACATGGGTTAAGGTAGGAAGAAAATCTATGGATAACAAAGTTGTAAAGTTTACAATTTTTAATTTGTAGCGGCACTTGTGAGTCTCAGCTCCTGTCTCATGTTATGTACATCTTAAATTTCATATTTTTCATGGTTCATGATATCGGAATCCCTTTAAATTGATATTCCCCTTTTCTAATAAAAAAAAAAAAAAAAAAAAAAAAATAAGATTAGAAATTTATAGAAATTACATTATACAAAATGGGGGGTTAGCAGCTGGCAAGTGTCTTCACAAAGTTAACATTTCAATCATTCATATATTTAACATTAGTCAAAGTAGACCAAGTGGCAATTTACCCAATCGGAGATGTATCGACTTGTATGGTCCGGGTCATTGTCTTTTATCGCCCTTTGGTATGCATTCAAGAACATGTATAGTTCAAGTTAATTTGGTCATGATCAGAGCAGCTGGAACACTAACATAATTTTTTCTTGAAGAACATTAGAATTAATTTAACTCGACCAAACAAACACTTACTACGATGCTTATGAAAATAATACTTCAGCGATTTTTAAAGCTCAGATCAAGTTTACGAAGATCCTAAATTATTGATGTTATATAGGAAGCCTTTTGTTTCCACTTTTCAAGATACCCTACTACACTACAAATCGGACGCATCCGAGAATGAATCAACAATGGTACACCAGGCTTCACGATCTGACATGAGAGTTGGTAGATCATGTAACAAACTACTTGTATCCCTACATATGTAATCAACAAAATTTAAAGGTCGCCGTCCTCTCGTTTTCTGAGGGAGGCGCAACAACAGTACATCAGAAATAACTTCCTTCTGACTACGGAAACAGTGACCAGCAAATCTCACACTACGTTTAATTACTGTGGTGGAGATAGGTGGGAGATCTCCATAAATTTCATCTTTTGTTTTGTGTTCTCTCCAACTAATATTTTGTACCCTCATTAAAAGTCGAGTATATGTGCCATCTAGTCTGTCTTTTAAGGACTTCTTGATTGTCCATGTTTCTGAGCCATACAAAAGGATACTTTCTACACATGCTCTAAACAGGGAGAGTTTTATTGACAGAAAGATATTTGATTCCCAAATCAAATGCAGTTTATTACAAGCATTCCATGCAAGAGCTTTTCTTGATAGAAAGTCTTTTCTCGAGTCGCATATGTACGAGCCTAATTACTTAAAATCATCCACTTCTTTAAGCTTAACCCCTTTCCTTGTCTGTAGTGATTCATGATCATGAGCTTCATTAAATGTCATGTACTCGGTCTTTTGGGAATTCAAGTAGAGGCCAAAATTTGCAGATGCATCCTCTACTGCAAGAAGCAGTTCTTGTGCATCCTTCAAAAGAGCAGTATTCAATGCTATATCATCAGCATAATCTAAATCAGTTAAATATTTGTGTTGGTCCCTACTTGTAGACATAGGTTTGATGTCCATTCCTTTTGTTCGTACAGAATCTAGTGAATATCTTAGAATGTATAATCTACTACAATTACAAATAGATATGGTGCCAAAGTGTCACCCTGAAGAATTCCAGAAGTTGTCACAAACTGTTCGGTAGGTCCATCTACACTTTGAACAAAGGAGAGTGGATCTGAATACATTACATCGATTGCTTGTATTACTTCATTTGGGATTCCATAATTTAAAAGAATTCTAAACATATTACAACGGTTAACGCTATCAAATGCCTTTGTGAAATCAAGGAAGATGATAGTACCTTGTTCCCTCTAGATATTTTTAGTTCTCAAATGATTCGCCTTATTGAGAGAATATGGAAGGAAGTGGATCTTCCTTTTCTGAAACCATTTTGGTTGTTCCTTAATATTGGGTCAACATATGCAATCAAACGATTAAGAAGCATTGAATTATATATCTTAGCTGCAATTGGTGACAATGTTATACCTCTATAGTTTGATGGTGATGAAAGATCCCCTTTCTTAGGAATGGGTATAATTGATGACAAAGAGAAAGCTGTGGGTTTATTACCAATTAGAGTTTCATTGCATAATTTGAGAAGAGTTTCGTGAAATAAAGGACTCTTCCATATAACAGCAGGAATGTTATCTGG